>CM031238.1:174432030-175032030 GCA_018340775.1 Taxus wallichiana var. yunnanensis
ATTGATCAATATCATTAAAAAGGCATCGACCCCATAATACACTTTAAAAACCGCTGAAAAGGGGCTGTCAAACATACATTTTAATTCCTATTATTTTCGTACAACACAAACACGATGGAACCCATGATAGGAGATTGATGTGTTCCAACTTCCTGCCCTTAGATTTTTAGAAACGAAAAGTTTTTAAATTATTTCTTTGGATTTTCAAAATGTATTATCTACATACAAATTTGTGCAAATTTATTCCTGAAAGTTCACTCGGTCCCATTTTTTAAACTTCTAGACTATCCTTTTGTTGTTTTTGTTGGTATACACTCACATCAACATCGAATGTGATATTAAAACAACATATAACTTGGTCAATTTCAGTGAAACTAGTGCTCTTTAATGTATACCAAATGTGTAAATATTAGGTGTTGCATACACAATTACGTCATCCTAATTAGGGGGATAATATGGAAAATATAAAAATGTTTTAGGGATAAATAAATACTACGAAAGATCAGAGAATTGGTTTTTGAATTATAATATGCTAGATAATACAAATTTGAAGATAATTATTATTGAAAGGTGGAATAAGACAGGGTTAAATAATAGAAGAAATTGACTTACTGGAAATGTTACTTAGGGAAATACACTTATTAGAATTGAAATGGTTGTAAAATTGGTTGATGAAAATTTATAATTGCTATGAAAATGACTTCTTTGACAAGATGTGAAATTTAATAGGTGAATGTAATCCCCTGGTCCTGCTCGCCAAATACATTACTCACTTTCTCTAGTTTTGTCGTGAATGACTATGAATCTACTCCTTGTCAAAATCCTAATCAAGCCTCAACATTTTGTAAAACCCTCTAAAACGAGAGATCAACGGGGTTTGTCCTATCCCCTTGTTATTATCAAGTGCTTCATGTCATGGACAAAATAACACTCAGCACTCAATGCAAATCAACAAACAATCTAGATTATGGAAATGCCCTAACCCTCATCTTTCAATGTGTACAACATCTAGTGCATACTAAAATGATCTTTGAATGCTTGGATTCAACTTTAAGCATGAGGATGCTCTTGGAAACAACAAATTCCACCCTTAAAACTTCAATATCACTCATGTAATAGATTTTCTACACAAATTATGTGTGTCATTGTCCTCTATAACACTTTTGTATTTTTAGACTTATTAAGTTGCAAGTACAATTGTATTGGTGCGTAATACAACACAATGGATGAGAAAGTTGAAAAGAAAAGCTACATATATCGAGGAAGGTACAACTAGGTAGGGAGGATCCAAAGGGCGGTGACCAATTCCATAGACTATTCCCATAATGGGTACATAAATGTTTGACCAATTCCATCTTTGTAAGAAAATAATCATTGCCCATAATCATGATAAAAACAAAGGATACAAGAGAAACTAGATGAAAGGCGGAGACATGGACAAATGGAGACAAAAAAACAACGAGATGTGAAGTCAACATAAATATATAGAAAAAAATAAAGTCAAAGAGATAAAAAATGTAAAGAATACAAAAAAATAAAGGTCAAAATTTAAACAAAGCAAAGAACATGCATCTCAAAATCATTGTAAAAGGCTACGCAATGCAAGAACCAAACACATAAAAAGTTAGAATTAAAATTAAATTTGAATGTCATTTGAAATTCTTTATATAACCATAATTAGTAGCTTGATTCAAATTCAAACTTACAAGAGAGAAACCAAGTACAAATCTTTAAGAGAAACTTTCCACGAGGGATTCACTTTGAGTAAACTTGTCTCATAGTGTCATATCACATTAGTTAAGTAAAATACTAAATAATACCCCTATTTCTAGTTCTACTCTCAATATTCTCATATAATACCTCTCCCAATACATCATTCCTATTATAAAATACCCCTTCTCTTACAATACACTTGTTTATTATGCCACATTTTTTAATATCATTTATTATTAGTACCTCTATTATTATAGTAATACCCCTTTCTTGTCAAATTATTTTGACATTCACCACAACATTTAATCATTTTGTAAGTAAAATGCTTGTTTAAATTGATGTATACATAGTTTCTTGTATCTCCTCTTTTCTTTTCTTTTTCTGTTTGCACAGCATGACTATTTAGCATTTTCATTACATGTAGTTGTAACACCAAATTTTCCCTCAATATTATTCAAAACATTACTTCAAATTTGTACACATTACAGATAAGAAAATATGAAGTATTTGATATATCTATGGACTACTAATTTGTTTAAAGGTAAAAAGAATATGGCGAGAAAATTGATAATGAAAATGTTAGTCCCACATTTTCGACGCGACAGTACATATAGTGTTTATATCTCAAGATATTTTCAATTTACTGGACGAGTGAAGAGAGAGTTGAAGGTTAATGAGATTAAAGATCTGGGCATTGTAATGTAAATTATATATCTCACGGACTCGGAATCGTATACGAAAAAGAAGAAGTTAAATACCATTTGGCAAATAGTATTATGGTATTTTGAAAAAAATTATGCCAAGAATTTTCCAAGATTTTTGATATTGTTGGGCGTAGACCATTCATGGACGTTGCAAATATTTCCAAAGTCCATATGCATTCCTTGTGTCCACAATGCATCCTATATATTCTATCTATGGTATGGAAAGTAAAGGTTTTTCATGTTATCATATACCTCTGGCTATTTTTAATTGTGAATAATTTATTGAATATGGCCTAAATGATCTTTGCATTCTTTAGTGAAGATTAAGATGTCATCAATTTAGACTACAACAACTAAGTCGTGAATAGCCGAAGGATGTTATTCATGATCTCCATGAATAATGAAAGTGTATTAGTTAAACTAAAAGGAATATCCAATCACTCAAACATATCTTCATTTGCTTTGAATGTTGTCTTAGAGATGTACGAGGGTTGAATAAAATATATGTTGGTAACAATACTTAAGATCAACTTTAGTAAAGAATTTGGAACCATAGAGATTGTGCAAAAGGTGCTCTATTCTAAGAAGAGGGTATTAATCCTTGGAGCGATATTTTTATGTGTTTTATAATTAATGCACAAAATCCATTTTGCGTCCTTATTTAGCATGAGAAAAATGATATTGTTGTAAGATGATGAGCTTGGATTTATATGGCCTTTATCCTTGAGTTCACAGATATTTTGCTTGATCTCTTCATTCTTGAGAAATGGTCTATAATATAGAGATGTATTAGCGAGACCTAATCATGGAATAAAATCAAAAAAATTATTTACTCAAACATGTGTAGGAAATTATATAGGTTAATGAAATATATCCTTATATTTTTCCAACTTGTTGTTCAAATGTTAAGGATCCACAGAAAGAACTATGATATAGGTTTTCTTTCGAGGATGTTTTTTACATTCGGTTTGTGCCATTAAGAATAAAACATTCTTACTAGAATTGGATAGCTTCTTGCACTACTTGAATCTATTGAGTGAAAGTTTAAGAACTAATTCTAATATGTGGTATCTCTTGTCAACTACATATATAATAACATTTCTAAGAATTTTTTATATATTGTATGTAGATGAAATATTTGGTTTCCCACATAAAACATCACATTCCTAAAATGAAAGTACATCATAATCAAATACATCTTGAAATGGGTTTGTTTTTATGAACGGTTTGATAAAGTATGGTTAGGGGTGACGTGTCATTGACAAGTGTTAGAGGTTGAAAGTGTCTTATGTGCAAACTTATTTGTCTATCAACTCGATATGGTATTGCTTTATAATTGTGGCACTTTTGTAGTGAAGAAAACCTCTAGAGTGATCTATTTATCATCCATGTATACTCCTAACTCTATCACTAATCTACCTATTCTAACATTGTAGTGGAAAAGGGAGAATAAAAATACCATAAATGGAAAGGTGATGCACCAGAAGAGAAACATGGATCTTCTTACACTCTTTGTTTTGGGAACAACACAATATATTGGAACAATTGCAAGTATAATACACACACGCATTTATCACAATATAAATAAAACATAAGACCACAACATCAAATAGTAGGGCGGATATAAGTCACAACAACTCAAATGATGCTTAAAATATGCACAACTATATTAAACTATAAAAGAGTCTTTGGACTCATTACATTCATTAACATATAGGCTAAAACAATAGGGAGAGTAATAAATGAGTGGAAATCATAATGAAAATACCCCAAAAGATGGACCAAAATTCCAAAAATGGCTAAGAGTGTATATAACATAACAAACTCTATTATAGGTAGAAGAAGGAAGAAGAAAGGGGGAAGGGGGCTCGTAAATAAATTCAAAGATATTTAAGAAAGAAGTGGTTAATCATCCCCTTCATATCTAAAAATCTATGATCCTAGATGGAGCACTTACTTCTAATTAAGTGGCATTTTATCCTTCTCGGTTGTCAAATGTCATGTTGTCATCTACTTACATGGCATTGGTCGAGAAAAGTACTAACTTTTGTAACCCCTTAAATCAAAAAAGTCCCAAGGCTATCACCAAATTCCTATAATATCAAAGTATCTCAAGGAATTAGTAGATAGGTAGTGTTAGGTAATAGTGCTCCATGGCTTGGACGAAGAGAAGGCATATGGATGAGTGCATAGTGGAATGAAAGGATGATGTGAAATGAAGAGAATACTAGTAGAGTCTCCAATTTTATGGAAGGATATAAAATAGGTGATGCTTTGCATTTGAATGTAACGAAAACAATAAGCCTCGGGTCACCAAACTGTTCATAAGGTTTAAGAGAGCCACCACAAAAAGTAGTGTTTTGTAGCTAGGAGGGAGCATTACGACATTGTGCAACTTGTCAACATAGCACGATGGGAAGAAGTGGAAGGAGAAATGGAAAAGAAGGGGGAAATAACGAGGAAGGGAGGAAGAAGTGAGAGGGAATGATGGGTTGGTATCCTAGGGTAGGAATCAAATTTGTGTGGTAGATGTGGCTCAAAACTTAGCATGAATGGTAGAATTGGGGAAACTTAGCAAAGTGTGCATCATATAGGGCTTAGGAGATATGTATTACATCATAGTAAGACCTTATTCATGTCTCGAATAAGGACTTTTGAGTTGACTAAATAGTTCATGACTTGCTGCAATAGTAATCTTAACATGAAGAGAGGTCTTTGCATGACACAAGGGTGATGTTTGGAAAAGCATAGTAGTCTTTGAATTGAAAAAACTACTTTTAACTTTACAAAATGAGACAAAATCTCGTTGTCTTGGATCCTTAAGAGCAAAATGTTAAAAAAATAGGCATTGGGATCATATTAGTTAACAAAAATTTCAATCTTCAAATTTCTTCAAGAGGAATTGGGTTATTATGACATTTTTGTCAATGATGAAATGTGTTGGTTAAATTAATTGAAAAACATTTGAGAATGGAGAAATATTCTTGTACATATGAATTTGGATTGGAGGAAAAATTGTTGTTTATAGTAGTTATTGTAATAATAGTTTCAAATTCCATCTACTTACCTTTTACAAGTAGAGTATTCCTAGCATGAGACTCTTCATGTAAGTATTTTGCTAGATTTGTGAATTATGAGCCACTTGTCATTTTTGGACTGATTATTTTGTTTGTTTAACGATATGTTCTTCTTTTAAATATGGTACAAGGGGTCATTTCCTTGTTTTGGTTTGTTTTCAATCCTAGACTTGGAGTTCTTAAATTTTGTTTTACGCCAAGACATAGAATCTTCTTTATTAGATTTTTTATTCTAGATTTTACTTTGTATTTATTGTCTCAAGCCTAATCACATTTCAAAATGATATTTTGTTTAGATTATTGAACATTCAATTTGTGAAGTAAAGTGTGAGAAGTGTCATAAGATAAGGAGATATGTGTAGAATAATAGACAATGTACCATAACTATAAGTAGAAATATTATACTATGATTTTTTTGTAATATAATATGAGAGGTCACATGGGTTACAATATTTCTAACATTTATTGCACTTCATATCTTATCAAGATTCCATTTTAAATAATGGAATAATGCACCAATTTGTATGATTGCAAAAGATAAATGTAGAATTGAGCCATTATTAGAATGGAAACAACTCCATTTGTGAGAGTTCAAATTTCTTATTTTGCCAATTTTAAGAAATGCTACTATACAACTTCACAAAATAATGTTGATGTGTTGTCAAATTTATGTAGCATCAACAAAGAGGAGTTATTACTGTGGAGTATGAGCAATATGCTTGGGATGGTTCTAAATTTGGTAATGAAGACATCACATCATACATACCACTATTGTTATACCACATGTCACATAAATGCTAAATCCTCATGGATAACAAAAATTCATCTTGGGAAATCCAAAAACATTAAATTTTAAAAATTGTTTGTCCAATAACCTTCTAATACCATCTTGATAGTTGTCAATGTTGTCCCCCATTTTTAGATGTGATCCTCATCCTTGGCCAAATGGACTACCTCCTTAGCATGCAAAAGTGATGGTTTGTTATGTTTTTTAGTTTTGTGGTCTTAAGGACTTGAAATTTTGAAATAAGAATATTCATGAAACTAAAGCTTACCATAATAGTTGGGTGATAGATAAACTAAAAAGCTTAGATCTTGAGGAGGGTTATGAAGATTTGGTGGTGGATTATAATGGTGAGATCACTCGCCCCAATTGACTTTCTCAAACATCATATCTCAATCACAAAAATAGCATTCATTTATCGCATGGGCATGTATGAGATTATCACATTGCAATTTGAAGTTTAGTGACACATGTGAGGGAACTCTTTATTAATTGGGCATGCATGGAAATATCACATTGCATCTCAATGTTTAATGGACATGTATTTTTGCAACATCCTAACAACATGGTCATATGGTTGGGTCATAGGTTTGAGTCACGAAAGTATTTCCCTAATAAATCGCATCTAGGAGATGGTTGTAACTATTTATTTACCAACATTTTTATTAAACAATCTTTTAATATATCAGACTATTGGTCATGTTTACATTATTATTAATGTTATAATTTCATTATTTGTATTAAACTCTTCTTAGATTAAAAATCATTTTGTATGAAAATGGGAGCTCAAATGCTAATGTCATGCTCACTTTGTATAAGTGACAATTTTGTAATAATGCATTTTACATAAACAAGGTATTAAACCATAATGATAGTACTATTTTTCATGTTTATAAGGGGTAAGTGCATGAAGTTGGGAAGCCAAAAAGTAGACAAGAATCTGAAAAAAAAAAAAAAAGAAGCAAAACACGTACATGATTTGTTAAAATGCACTCGCGTTTTAATTTGTTTGGCTCGGGAATCACCAAAGCATAATGAGATACTATAAAAAAAAAAGAGGCCCAAGCCTCTATCATTTTACCTCCCTCAAACGTGAGTTTCAGAGCTTGTTCATTCCCTCGTGTTTTTTCATTCAGCTGGATCTCAAGCTCAAAGGATCGTTTCTAGATTTCCAAGAAGATCTGAATTGACGATGGCACCATGGAGAAGAGGTAAGCACAATTCTTTTCTCAAAATTGCATTGAAATATGATAATTATAGATTAAAATTTGAATTGAATACATATTTTTTATTGTTACAGTTAGAGGTCGAGGGAATCAACCACAACCAAACCCTGTTATTCCTGACATCCCTCCCGACACTCCCACTATTGTTCAACATCCTCGGTAATTCAAGAAGATTTAGCAGCCTAAATAGTTGAAAACAAAATTGAAATTGAGGATTTAATCAAAACAATGAGGGATGCACAATCTACAAACCCCCACCGCACCTCTCTTGCAAACACATTGGAGGCATTACTTGTTCAAATTGATGCGAACGGGGAAAATCGATCATTGGAAAAATTATAGAGAGGTTTGTAGGGTTTATTATTCCAACAAATTGTCATATTTGGATGTAAAGAAAAAAGAAATTTCAAAATAACTCATATGCGCCTTATTCACGGATCCCCACACTAATCTTACTATTTTGTTGACATGTAAATGATTTCCCATCCATTGGTGTAATAATAATTTGATTAGAAATAATTTTTGGGACTGATGGTGGATGGTGTTTGATTTTCCACCTTGTAATAACAATGAGGTGCCACTATACTTTATGAGGAAACTCTATTGCGAGTTTATCCTCAACAAGATCCCAAATTATTTTGATTTCTGAGATTTCCAGGGCCGAGGAAAAGGATCTACATAGGATCGACCAGGTGCACAACGTGCACCTATTCAGTAGGGTAGATTCCCGCACAGAAGCCCCCTCACCCTAAGATTGTCCCTCAAGCAGTGAAGGAGACAGTAGAGATTGATACACTCCACGCACTTCATGGGATATCTATGACCCTTGTTCGACACACTAGGGAGATTTGAGCAGGATGCTCATGGAGGTACACAGAGTATTCCCTCAGGGAGTACTAGTATGAGGCCACATTTTTACTCGTCATGTGGTAGCATATGTTTGGGGCCCAAGGAGGATGATACTTTCATGTGTACTGATTTTGGTGCACCTGGTGCTAGGGGTGAACACGATAATGTCACTATGTCGAGATGTCCTTTCGAGTGAGACATTTGGATTACATTCATTAGCGTCACCTTCGCGAGTTAATTTTTATGTTTTGTTATGTGTGTTACAAAAAGTTTAGAGTACTGATTTACTTATATATGTTAAAATTTTGAAATAATTGTAAATTTGTACATGTACATGCATTGATATTATAGCGCATGGGAGACACATCTTCATCTCGACCACGACGGCGAGCACCATGCATACACATACATTCACAGAGGTAATTTAGAATGTTATTTATGTAAAATTTTCACATACATGTGTGTGTGTATATATATTTGCATGTATATATACATAGATATATATATATATACATATATATATATGTATATATGTATATATATACATATATACATATATGTATATATGTATATATGTATATATATACATATATACATATATGTATATATATATATATATATATATACATATATACATATATGTATATATACATATATATATACATATATACATATATATACATATATGTATATATATATATATATATATATATGTATATATATATATATATATATATATATTTATATATATATATATATATATATATATATATATTATATATATATATATATATATTTATATATATATATATATATATACATATATATATATATATATATATATATTTATATATATATACACATATATATATATATACTATATATGTATATATATATATGTATATATATATATATATATATATATATATATGTATATATCATATATGTATATATATATATATATACATATATATATATATATATATATATATCTATGTATATATATATATATCTATCTATATATATATATATATATATATATATATATATGTATGTATGTATGTATGTATGTATATATATACATTTGAAGCCAAATATATGTATGTTCTTGTATGTCCATCTAACTCACGTGATATACATGTTTGATAAAGATGTTGACTTCATTAGACACCCCACCATCTCTACGACAAGTAGATAAAGGTGTTGCCACTGCTATTTCATCTGTGCAACAACTCACTGAGGTATTCAAACAACACGTAATTTTTTTTAAATTTCTCGTGTAATTTAAATTATGTTAAATTACATGTTAGTAATGTCTTTCATTGTAGAATTATTAAATTATGTTAATAATGTCCTTCATTGTGTGTATGCAGGAGTTACCTACGACAGGTAGCAGCCTGTTCATTTGATTCACAGGCGTGGCGGGGTAAAAACAATAGTTCTATATTGATAAAATTACTTAAAATATTGTCATTATGTAGATGCATGTACTTTGCTCTATTTTTGCTAATTCGATGTTATATTTTCGATCTTATGTGTATGTAGGGAACTTCAACCCCCTCCTTTTTGACTTCGAGGGAAAGGACTCCTCCATCTCATCGTCTTCGTACCCCGTTAAATGATCTGCAGGGAGCTCCCAGATGACTCATTTGAGTGTGAGATGCAAATTCAGCTTGATCGACAACTTGCGGTAAGTTTGTGCATTTATGTAAATACTTTCATTCTAGCATGGTCTTAAATACATGTTGAAAACATATATAAATTAAGTTTTGACAAAAAAATATTATTTGCATTTAAGAGTATTCAACGGAAGAGGACTCGAAGCATGGGCTCGAGCGATCCAAAGTCATCTCATGGATCTCCATCTTCGTCTAAGGGAGGGCCTTTTTGAGTAAGGCTAAGAGAGGGATAGATTTTGATAAGTAGGAAATATATATATGTCTTACATGACATTATTTTTGTATGCCTATGTGCATGGCATTGTATGTACGCCTATATGGCATTTGAACTTGATGGTACATGACCTATTTGGGTATTTTTGTATTTATTATGTACATTAAAATACTATTTGGAACTTGATAATTTTGTATGAGACCTTACATTTTTGAGATTATTTTCGCATGACTCTAATATTATGTGCACTTGACAATATTTAAGACATTATGGATTATTTTTTCATTTATTGGTGATTTACATGTACTAGTATTTTCAATGTATAATATGCATCAAACTTTGGAAATCAATATTTATATAATGTATGCATATAAAGAGTTACCTAATCTAAGTAATTATTCATTCAATTTATCAATGTGTATATGTGTATTTACCTTACTTGTGCTTCTTCTTGCTCATGGTCTCTTTTATCTTGGTTCCTATCTTATCATGCACTTACTACATTCTTCTATGCTTCGTAGTCTTCTCCTGTTAAAACACCCGACAATCGTCACAATTTGATGCCTTTCATCTGTTGATATTTTGAGAATGTCTCTCCATATACATTACTCAATGCTTGAGAATGTCTCTAGATGCGATGATATTCGATTCGGACACTCAATGATTCTTGATTGTCTAATCATGTCCAATTCGATGTTATTACCTTTAAATCTATAGGCATTTCAAGTTATTTAGAAATCACATCACACCCTTCACTAGGCTTGATGACTACCCCTATCCTTTTATCGGCACTTTTGAAAGCATCCATGGGTTTATCATAACATAAATTATCAATGAATGGAAGGTCACTAAGTCGTAGGTGGTAACTCCCATCAGAACTAAACAAGAAAGATTTACTAGGCGATTGATAACTCCCGTGTGTTCTTAGACATACCCCTATCAAATTCATTCTTAATCCAATCTAGTCATTCAAGGCTCTTAAGTGACTCGCATATTTTCAAACAATAGCACAACAAGAGAACTGGATGGAGATGGAGAAAACCACAAGAGGATTTCATAGAGGGCCCCGACATGGAGGTCTCAAATCTAACAAGATGTATCTAGGTGCCACGGAGTCTGAGAAATTATCCGTCAAAGATATGGCATGTTTGGGCCTCGAGGATCTTAAGCAACTATGCTGAGGCGGTAGCACGAAAGCACAGGGAGCATAGGGAACCAAAAAAAATGCTCCAATAGCATTCACCTGGCCACCCTGCCATGTTGGCGTAGTTGGTTCGGTCCCATGAGCTTCTGTTTGCAAACTATAGTGTCTGGCGGCCCTACACTGGCGACTCAAACTGTACTATTTCGTGAGTTTGCAAACAATAGCAAATGAGAGTACCGAGATGGATACTGAGAGAAAACTGCAAGAGCCTTTCGTAGAGGGCCTCGACATGGAGGTCTTGAATCTTACAAGACTTCTCTAGGTGCCACAGAGTCTGAGAAATCACCCGTCGAAGATATGGCGTGTTTGGGCCTCAAGGATCTTAAGCGACTACACCTGGACGCGGTAGCCTGAAAGCACGGGGAGCATAGGGAACCAAAAAAATTCTTCAATAGCATTCACCTAGCAACCCTAACTTGTTTGCGTAGTTGGTTCGGTCCCACAAGCTTCCGTTTGCAAACTACGAGCGTCTGCTGAGCCCTCTACACTGACTCAAATTGCACTATTTCGTGTGTTTTCAAACAATAGAACAGCAATGAGAGAACCGAATGGAGAGCGAAGAAAACTATAAGAGGATTTTGTAGAGGGCCCCGACATAGAGGTATCAAATCTTACGAGACATCTCTAGGTGCCATGAAGTCTAAGAAATCACTGTCGAAGATATGCGTGTTTTGGCCTCGGGGCTCTTAAGCGACTACGCTCGGACGGGGTAGCCCAAAAGAAGCGGGAGCGTAGGGAACAAAAAAATCCTCCACTAGTGTTCATAAGGCCACCCTGACATGTTGGCGTAGTTGGTTCGGTCCCACGAGCTTCCGTTTGAAACTACATGCTTCTGGGCGCGGCCCTACTGGCTGACTCAGACTGCACTATTTCGCACGTTTGCAAACAATAACACAACGAGAGAACCAAATGGAAATAGAAAAAACCATAAGAGGATTTTGTAGAGGGCCTTGATGTGGAGATCTCGGATGTGACAAGACATCTCTAGGTGACACGGATCCCAAGAAATCACCCATTGAAGATATGACATGTTTTGGCCTCGGGGCTCTTAAGAGACTACGCTTTGAACGAGGTAGCCTAAAAGCATGGGGAGCATAGGGAACCAAAACAAATGCTCCACTATCATTCACTAGGCCATTTGGACATGTTGGCGTAGGTGTTTTGGTCCCACGAGCTTCGTTTGCAAATTACGACCTGACCTCAGCGGCCTTACGCTAACTTAGACTACACTATTTTGCGTGTTTCCAAACAATAGGAAAGCGAGAGAGCTGGATGGCGATAGAGAAAACCATGAGAGACTTTTCTAGAGGGCCTTGACATGGAGGTCTTGGATCGACAAAGTCTCTAGGTGCCACGGAGTCCAAGAAATAACCTGTCATAGATATGGTGTGTTTGGGCCTCAAGGCTCTTAAGCGACTACGCCCGTATGGGGTAGCCCGAAAGCACGGGGAGCGTAGGGAACCAAAATGAATGCTCCACTAGCAATCACCTGGCCACCCTGACATGTTGGCATAGTTATTTCAGTCCCATGAGTTTGTTTGCAAACTATAGCCTCGACATCCCTACATCTGACTCATCGCACTATTTCGCGTTTACAAACAATAGTACATTGAGAGAACCGGATGGAGCAGAGAAAACACGAGAGGCTTTCATAGAGGGCCCTAACATGGAGGTCTCAGATCTGATGAGATGTCTCTAGGTTCCATGGATTCCAATAACTCACTCGGGCGAAGATATGGCGTGTTTGGGCCTCAAGGCTCTTAAGCGACTACGCCGGACAGGGTAGCCTTTGAAAGAACGGGGAGCGTAGAGAACCAAAAAAATTCTCCACTAGCATTCACTGGCCACCCCGATGTGTTAAAGTAGTTGGTTCGGTCCCATGAGCTTCCGTTTGCAAACTACAACATCTGGCAACCCTACATTGACTCAAACTACACTATTTCACGCGTTTACAAACAATAGCACAACGAGAGAACTGGATGGAGACGGAGAAAACCACGAGAGGATTTCATAGAGGGCCCCAAAATAGAGGTTTTGGATCGACGAGATGTCTCTAGGTACCATGGAGTCGAGAAATCACCGTCGAAGATATGGCGTGTTTTGGCCTCATGGCTTTAAGCGACTAAGCCAGACAGGGGGTAGCCGAAAGCACGAGGAGCATAGGGAACCAAAAGCGAAGCCTCCACTAGCATTCACCGAGGCCACCACTGACGTGTTGGCATAATTGGTTTAGTCCCATGAGCTTTACGTTTACAAACTACTGACCTCTATGACCCTACACTAACTCAGACTGCACTTTTTCAAGCATTTGCAAACAATAGGACAGCGAGAGAACCGGATGGAGATGGAGAAAACTGCTAGAGGCTTTCACGAGATGGCCCCAATGTGAAGGTATCTGATCTAACAAGACAACTCTACGTTCCACGGAGTACGAGAAATCACTGTCGAAGATATGGCATGTTTGGGCCTCGGGGCTCTTAAGCGACTACACCGGGACGGGTAGCTTTGAAAGCACGGGGAGCATAAGGAACCAAAATGAAGTATCCATCAGCATTCACCTAGCTACCATGATGTGTTGGCATAATTATTTTGGTCCCACAAGCTCCCTTTTGCAAACTATAGCGTCTACTGCATGACCCTACACTGACTCAGATGCACTATTTTTTTTGCGCGTTTGCAAACAATAGGCTGCAGTGTAAAGGCTGCTAGATCTTTGTATTTTGCAAAGCGATAGCTTGTGGGACCAAACCGTCTATGCCAACATGTTTGTATGGCCTGGTGAAAACTATTGGATTTTTTTTTTGGTTCCCTACGTTGCTCGTGCTTTCGGGCTACCTCATCCGGCGTAGTCCCTTAAGAGTCGTGAGGCCAAAACACGTCATATATTCGACGAGTGATTTCTCGGACTACAGCACACATAGATATGTCACATTAGATATGATACCTCCATGTCAAAATGCTCTACAAAATCCTCTCATGGTTTTCTCCTTCTCCATCTGGTTCTCTCGTTGTCTTATTGTTTTAAACGCATGAAATAGTGCGGTTTGAGTCGATGTAGGGTGTCAGAGGTCATAGTTTACAAACTAAGCTTGTCTTGCAACTACACAAACACATCGGGGTGGCTTGTTTAATGCTAGTGGAGGCTTCGATTTGGTTCCCTACGCCCCGTGCTTTCGTGCTACCTCGTCGTGCGTAGTCCCTTCACTGATGCCACGAGGCCCAAACACGCCATATCTTTGGCGAGTGATTTCTCGGACTCGTGGCACCTAGAGATGTCTCGTTAGATCCAATACCTCCATGTCGGGACTCTCTATGAAATTATCTCGCGGTTTTCTCCATCTCCATCCGGTTCTCTTGTTGTGTTATTGTTTTACAAACACGCGAAATAGTGCGATGCAGAAGTCGGTGTAGGGTAAAGTGACGCCGTATGTTTGTAGTTTGCAAGCGGAAGCTCATGGGAATGAACCAACTATGTCAACACATCGGGGTAGCTAGGAAAATGCTATTGGAGGCTTTGTTTTTGTTCCCTACGCTCCTCGTGCTTTTGGGCTACCCAAATCAAGGCGTAGTTGCTTAAGAGCCATGAGGCCCAAACATGCCATATCTTTGTGACAGTGATTTCTTGGACTCAGTGGAACGCATCGGATCTAAGACCTCCATGTTGAGGCCCTCTACAAAATTCTCTCACGAGTTTTCTCTATCTCCATCTAGGTCTCTTGTTGTCCTATTATTTGTGAACGCTCAAAATGGTGTAGTATGAGTCGATGTAGGCTACTTAGATGTTGTATTTTGCAAACGGTAGCTTGTGGGACCAAACCGTCTAGGCCAACACGTCCGTATGGCCTAGTGAACACTATTGGAGTCTTTTTTTTAGTTCCCTACGATGCTCGTGCTTTCGGGCTACCTCGTCGGGCGTGGTCCCTTAAGAGTCGTGAGGCCAAAACACGTCATATATTCAACAGTGATTTCTCGGACTCCATGGCACATAGATATGTCATGTCAAATCCGATACCTCCATGTCAAAGTACTCTACGAAATCCTCTCACGGTTTTCTCCATCTCCATCTGGTTCTCTCGCAGTGCTATTGTTTACAAACGCATGAAAAATAGTGCGGTTTGAGTCAATGTAGTAGAGTGTCGGAGAATTCATAGTTTACAAATGGAAGCTTGTGGGGTGAACCAACTACGCGAAAACATTGGGGTGGCATGGTGAATGCTAGTGGAGGCTTCTATTTGGTTCCCTATGCTCCCCATGCTTTCGAGGCTACCTCGTCGGGCGTAGTCCTTGCAATGACCACGAGGCCCAAACACGCCATATCTTCAACGGGTGATTTCTTAGACTCCGTGGCACCTAGAGACATCTCATTAGATCTGAGACCTCCACATTGGGGCCCTCTACGAAAGCCTATCATGTTTTTCTCTGTCTCCATCTGGTTCTCTTGATGTGTTATTGTTTGTAAACGCATACGAAATAGTGCAATCGAGTTAGTGTAGAGGTTGTCGAGAGATTGTAGTTTGCAAATGGAAGCTCGTGGGACTGAACCAACTACGCCAACACATCGGGGTGGCCAGGTGAACACTACTGGAGCATTCATTTTGGTTCCCTACACGCCCCGTGCTTTCGGGCTACCCCATCCGGGCATAGTCGCTTAAGAGCCCTGAGGCCAAACACGTCATATCTTCGATGGGTGATTTCTCGAACTCCATGGCACCTAGAGACATCTCGTTAGATCCAAGACCTCTATATTGGGGCCCTCTACGAAATCCTCTCGTGGTTTTCTCAATTTCCATTCGGTGAGTCGAGTGTAAGGTTGTCCATTCCAATCACCTAAATAACATAGGTAGTGAAATGAGAATTTTAATAAAATATTTTTACATTATAGGTGGTGAAATGAGAATTTTTGTTTGTTGTTCCTTTATAATATTTAATTTCTCTTAGCTTCACTTGGATTCGAGAATAATAAATTCTCTCTTGATAGTAGTGCCAACCACGTCGAGGTGGAAGCTTTTTGGTACCACTAGCTACATAAACATGTTAGTAAGCAATTAAATAGAATTTTAAATCATACAAAATTTAAACAAAATCATTTAAATAAATATTCAAATTAAATTCATGAAGAACATACCTTTGCAAATTCAATCCAATGAACCACAAGGATCAACTCTATTCTTGATAATAGCAAGAATTGCTTCATGATATGATTCATGAACCTTCCATGATTTTTGTTTGATGGCTGACCTCGATATTTGATCAATTTAATATTTGTTGCAAGGATCAAATGTGAATAGTGAAGTATCTTCCGATGTACTTCATAGTCTTTAAACAACCAAATGTTTAATTTTTGATAGGATATTGTCAAAGCCAAGTTCGATTCTTTACCAATGATCTAATGGGATACTCAAGGTCTTCACCATCAATGATTGTGGAAGTCGGTTTTCCCCTCTACATAAGGAGATAAGAATTAGTTTGTTCCCTCTTCGTTAAATTCCGTCACAATAAGCTGCAAAAACATGCCCTATGTATCACAAAGTAAAATTGTTCGATCGGTTTATAATTACATTAAGAGTTGACCATTTAATAATTTATAAATCTAAAACATGGCATGTACATATATGTATGTACCTTGTTGCACTAAATCAGAGACTTGGTCAAAGTCAGGTGATGTTTTCATTTGATTTGAAGACCCTACAAGTTATAATGCTCATAGAACTTGATGTGTGTCGAGTAGAATTAAAGGTCTACAAATCCATTCATCCACCAACTGCTGTGACTCACAATCATTCCATGCAAAATCAATGCATGATATACAAAAACATGTCATGCACCTAGTATAAATAGTTCAAGCATTTGCATCGAACTATGGAATGGGTGCATATAACTTGATCCCGCAACTATCATACAATCTTCAAAGTTTTCCAGATGTTTTGCTCTATCAACCAAAAATATCTATGAACCGTTGATCTCTTTTTGAGATTCATGGCCCATATTCTTGACACACCAATCAACAATGTTTTTGCATCTGTAAATTTAGCACCATCCTTGAACTTTAACTCCTCTTGCAAGTTCTCTTTTCACACATGCTCCTGCACCATCAAACTCTCCTTTTCCATGCCCTGCCTCAATAAAACTCTAGATATGTTGTACATTTGTTTCTTTGTGCATCCTACTTAGCCAATAAAACATATGTGCATTCTTGAATTGTGATGTGCAATTGTCTCGACCAAATGTAATGTTGATCAAAACTAATGTTCCTCTCATTCAAGTTCGCATAAAACACCTGGAAACACCCTTGTACATATTATGTAGAATGTGTCCGATCATCAATGATGTAGAAATGATACTCTCTTAATATTTTTCGATCTTTCTCAGTGCTTTTAGGAGAGTGCATGAATGTTATATGCACGAAAATAAAAACTTGCACTAAGTTATAATATTGAGACTGAACCTCCATTTGTGGTTGTAATGTGTAATTCTTTGCGAATTCAACTACTGAAATAATAGTACCAAGTGGGAATGTGTCCTTTCTTAACTTGAATTGTTCATCCAACCATCGAGCTCTATGTGTGTGCCTTCAATACTAATAAAAAAATTCCTCTTTGAATTTGACCTTATATTTCGATACGGAGTAATTGTTTTGTAACAAGCACACCTTTTAGATTCTTTTCCATCTTTTAATTGATATGCCACCGATTTATATTTGGTGAAATCAACCAATTCTTTTCCTATTGAATATGTACTCTCCTTATGGATACAACTTTTCAGATTTGGCAAGCCACCGCATACATTGCACTTTCCATCCAAACATGCTTTGTTATAAAAAATTATCTTGTTGATTTTTCACAAATTATTGTCGAAATAAATTCCCTTGAAGATTTTTGTGGGACATTTATTCCACACTCCTGCAACATGATGTCAGTATGCAAAACACTACGTATTTGACAAAAAACATCATAATGCATTGAAAATTCAACATGATGCCTACAACAACAAGTGGTATGTGAGTGATTGATTTTCACATAAAAGGGTTTGCTCATTTCAAAGAATCTTTGGCTAATGTTAATTTGTGTATTTTCATTTTAAAATTAGAGAACAATTTTGTTTGAGTCATATCTAAGAAATGTTTTGCACATGATTCACGATTACGAGAACCTATTCTTCTTTTTATTGTATCTCTTCTATTCGGTGACACCGTTATGTTCTCATTCCAATATTTTACAATTAATTCTTTTAGAATATCAGATGTATTCTTGTCTTTTCGTGGAAGTCTACTAGAGAAAGCCCAATAGTCGGTGTTATTGACCAACTCGGGGACGTTTACGTCTCTTTATTGCTTTCATTAGTGTTTTTTGTTTAGCTTCAAAGCAACCTTTGCTTGTTTTTCTAATCAATCATTTATTAACGGTTTTATCACTTACTATACAATTAGCTAGTGCACATTGTGTAACATTACTATCTTTGGTGCATCTTTTGCCACCTATAGTTTAGTATGCTTTATGTATGTTTTCAACAATTGACGCATTTTGATCAACAACATTAGATGTTCTTAACCACAGGGTCTTCATTATAGGTTTCATCTTAATTAATTTCATCAATGAAACAAATAATTGACATCTTTGTGTGTCATTTAAATTCTCAAAGTAATTATCCCAAATTCCATTAGCTTTTCTTCTCGCATTTCTTTAGACATTTTGTTAGGCATTGGTTTTATAATGTTTTCATCAATTTCAATTAAGTGAATTGGTTTTCTTCGCAAAATGGAAGGAGGTGTTCTTAGAGGTGAAGATTCGTTTACAAGGTTACTTTCTTCATTCAATGTTTTCATACAAATTTCGGGGTTAACATTTGGATTCTCAAGTAAGGGTTCAACAATTGGATTCATATCAATTTCTTCATCCATACCAACATTATCATTCAATTCAATATCATTTTTCATTGCAAAATCTTTATTCTCTACATTTTCATTATGTATTTCATCCCAATTTTCTAATACATTAGCTACATTTGATATAGCGGATGTACATTGCCCCTTTCGAAGTTTTTCATTCTCTTCAATTTCTTTATTCTCTTCTCTTCCAATTGCTTTGGTGTCTTATTCTTGACTTTCCTCTTGTCCTTAGCTCAATGTTTATCGCCCATGATTAGAAAAATCAACTCAACTATGGGGTAGGGGACAAAATGAAAAACTAAAAATTGTGCAAGAATGTAGAGAAAATTGTAGATAAAATAGAATGTTTGCGAGAATTCCCGTGAAAGAGATGAAAGGGATGTTGGGGTCCACAATATATAAAACAAAGAAAATGCGTATGCATTTTGCGTATTCTCTTTTCCTAAGCCATGCCTCAAGGCTTGGGATCGGTTTGGAACCCCAAGCACGAGGCATGGACTCGCACAAACACAATGAAACAACAAGTTTTTACAAGAAAATGTAAAGCGACACTTCCTCTATGATAAATCAAAATAAAATAATCGATCCATTTAAAAAAATTTATACCACGACGTAGAGCAGAGTCTCTTCTTTCTAAAAATATAAATTTTCAAATTTTCGACTAATATAAGGTTTCCATATTATTTATTTTCTATGTCTTTTTATAACTATTTTTTTAAGTGTAAATATGTCTATCTTTCATGGTGTATCTTTTTTTGGGTGATCAAAATTAAAAAAATTATACTAGCCCAAACTAGGCATAATTCTATACATATTCAAAAAACAAAATCTAATTTTAGATATTTTTTGAAGTAGTTAGAGGGGGCATGGTCGGAGCTCCATTATTTTTCAAAACATAAAATTTTTGTACTAAAAAAATCATAAATAAAAAAATGTTCGCTAAAAAATTCTTTAAAAAATGGAGCCCAAATTAAATGCTCCGAGCTATCTTTCTACCAAAGGATTTTCAAAAATACTAAATGGTGCTCAAAAAATGGTGGGGGCACGAAATTCACTCTATTATGTTTTTTAACAAAAACAAGAGCATTTGTTGGTATTTTAGTTGTTTGACTCACTTAAACTTATCCGTTTTCAATAAAATTTAGTAGCTTAGAAACTAGACTCAAAATGCTACGCTTCATATTTGTACAACATCTTCCAATTTTGGGTGTAACTATTTCGAAAAATTCGTACAAGTTGAAATTTGTTTTTTTCAGAAAAATGCGTCCACTTAAGACCCCCTTTTGGCCCCCCAACTTGGTGCACTTACCCAAGGACAACACAAGCCCTATATTGAAATGCCTAGTAACATATGGAAATACACACACACACACACACACAAAATCTTAGTCTATTTTTCATATTCTAAAATATAATGAAGACACATATCCATCTTAGAATAATAAAATTCTCTATACAAAATGCACCAATGGTCATGCTCGACACATACATCCCATCCTTTCCCACCATTTTACTTTTTTAATATTATGTTGAACAAATCATTGTTTGTCAACTAGAAACTACCTCTTAGCCACTATGATTTGAACCCATGGCCTATATTCTTATACAACATACATTGACTAATTCAATTACTTTTTTATAACCTAGGGTATCGAAACCAACCGGGACTACCTCGCTTATCTAACAAAGCGAGCGTCCGACGCAAGGAGGCCCCAGTTGGCCCCACGAATCCCTCGAGGGAGTAGGACAGGCCAAAGACTAACCAACTTCCCGGGTTACATCCAAGTAGAGAAAATTGACCTCGGGACCTATATAAGCGGAACCCAAAGCCCTTAGCCAACTACATTATTCAATTATTCTTTGAAACATTTGAAATTACTTGCAATAACATTTATTTATTTAACTAAACAAATTATTTTTAAGATTGACACAACAATTGACAACATGAGCCATTACATCAATATCAAAGTCATTACATCAATCCAATGTATATATGTGTTTCTTTATGCACATGGTACATTTTGTATAAAACTTTACCAACGGTTGAGAATTTGTCACCCCTCTCCCCTTGGCACCAATCATACAATTGAGATGTTGACTTTCGTGTTGTGACACGTACCTTGGAGTATCTTTGAGTTTGTTCTATAAAAATCTAAAAACACACCTCATCATATGCCCTTACTCATACACTTCTATGACATCGACATCCCTTACAAAACAAATTAAAATTAGAAGAAAAAATAATGAAACAAGCATTATGTTATATTTTTAACGAGCTAAGATTATATGACATCGACATTAAGGAGCGAGGCTTTTACGAAAATAACTTATATCTATTGTTTTTGTTCCAACCGTTTGAGGGTGAAGGTATGTATTTTTATAAAATAGGTTTATATATTAAATTTATATGAGGTCAAGAAATATTTTGTTAAACAATAGGATATAAATGAAAAAACTATTTTATCATGGAGTTACAAAATAAATTCTTACATATTAAATTTGTCTTGTTTAGTAATGATTTAAAAATATGTTTAAATATAAATGTGACATGTGTTTAATATTTGTGTAAATTCAATACAAAAATCTTATTTAAAATAGACATAATAAATAATGTAAATAAAAAATTTAGGACGATAATGTGGATGAAGAAAACAAGTAGGAAGTTCTAGCACTAAATTACTCAATTAAGGACAAGCTCCCACAAGCTTACATATGAAACAAGGAGATGGAAAACACTTAAGGAACCACGGGAAGAAAGAACTTATGTTTTATGTACTAGATGAGTAGTCAAAATAGATGAGCATTTCATTTATGAATGTCCAAGGTACACATGAGACATATAACCGAGTACAAGGAGATTTTAAGAGTTGGTGTCATGATAGAGATATTCGATGAAAGAAAAATAAGAGGTTTGGGGGATATTTTAACTCAAATTAGCAAGACAAAGATCGACCTTCTAAAAGATACCGCTAAACCTATAAATCTCTAAACAGTTTAGAATTTCGGTGATCCCATAAATCATTCAATCTCATGGATAATATTAAAACCATTTCATTTCAAAACAACATATCTTTTAAAACAATCCTTTTATGATCAAAGTCATTCTCTTAATCACCTTACAACTTCCTTCTGAGAATGAACCCACTATTTTAATCGACATCTACGCATTATAAACTTTATATTTTATCTTTTTCCCTTTAGAAAACACTTCTTGGAAATGTTTTTTCTACTCTTATTGAGACTATTACTATATACAATAATTTATATATTCATATTCACATTCATATTCATATTATTATTATCTATGAGGTAAGAATTTTTAGATTTTGTTGGAGGGCCTTCAGTACTTGCGGATTCCATAGTCTTCCAATCATTAGAGCATAAGATTATCTTCTCACATTGATAAATAAATCCCATTCAACTCATTCTCTTTTACTTTGTATTACATTGTTTTCATAACTTAAGTACATTTTTTCCGATTCAAAAGCACTTATAATTAGGAACCTTGGAATTAGCATAAGAATAGTTTGTACGGTCTCTTCAACTTTTAGAGAAGATTGGCTTTTAGTTATAATTATTAATTTAATATGAAATTTTGTCATTGTAAATATTTTACTCCAATTTGAGAGCTCGAGTCCCCATTGAGAGAAATTATGGCGGAGTTTCGCATTATTATAGGTCTTTTTATTAATTGATGAATAGAACTATATGTTTTTTTTTAAATTTAAAGTTGATATATATATATATATATATATATATATATATATATATATATAATTAATTTAAAAATATATTACTTTCTTTTTTTTAATGCTATTTTTTAAAAAGTGGGTAGCAAGGAATTATGTTCTAAAGTCTATTAAAATTGGGTGTCATGATGTAGAAAAAAAAATTAAAAATCAAGTTTATATGGTCTATATATGTGATCCACCATTAATTCAAAATATGTAATATTAAAAATTGACATGAATTAAAGTAGTCAACGATAGGTTATCATTGTTTGCATTGTTATTCCATTCGCTAAGTATATGTCATTATAATAGTAGTATGATGGCCATTTATAATATCCATGCAATAGGAAATGGCTAAGTCCACAAGTACGAAATTGTCATCATAAGGAGGAATAGCTCATTTGGCATGTTGAACAGGAAGGAGGCAAATGTATATGTTATGGTGATCGGTGACATGACCGTCATGAGAGCGCAGTGATAACAATTATGATGGTGGCCTCTTTCAAGTTCAATCTCTTGGAGACGAAGAGGGTGGAACACGATCCATATTGTAGGGAGCATTTCTCTAGTGATCTAGATATGTTTGGAGGTGGACTACCTCCAACGCCACCTTGTTAGGATGCATGGTCTAAGTCTACATAAACACATTTGATATCATTATAGTATGTTATAAGTAGAGAACTATTTTCTAGATGTAGAGTTACCAAAAATAAAAATATTCTTTTTTGAAATAAACAAGGAATTTTCACTCAAAATATATGTTAAATATGTTCCAATTTTACGAAGCGTGGGACGAATCCCCAACGAGAAATATTTTCCAAGTGAAATGCTTTGGTTGAAATAGTTTGAAAAAATCACGAATCCATGTCCATGAGAGTTCAAAGCTTTTAAGTAAAACAAAAATAAATGATTAAAAACTCAACTTAGCTACAAATAGGACACTTGAAATGAGGAATACCCAGTGAACAAATCAATGTCCAATGTGCAAACCCCGATAAAGATGACACTTCGACAAATGAGAAATATTGGGGTCAAGAATAATATTCTAAATCGTTTAAAACCACCTACTGCAAGTGTGAGAAACAAATTAACGAGACTATGTTCTTTGAAATTTTGAAAAATTGTTCTAATCGAGGTGAATACCACTCATATCCTTATTGAGAGTGTAATAAAGGAAGGGGTTTCAACATACCACTTCCACTCATTCCACTAGAGTCAAGAATTAAGTGTTTTTTCCTCTACTGATCACGTACATTAAGATTAGGGGTTAAATTTGCGAATCATATGAATGCATTTGAATTTTTCAACTATAAACTATAGTGGATATTTTGAATACCGTATGGGTTGAAATGGGAAAAAATGGGTAGAATTTCAAAACATATCAAGGATTATAGTAAATATATATTATATTTTATCTTTCTTTATTTAAAGATGAGTTGTCTTCAATTTATAATTGCGATCATGGTAAAGTGAATAGCTATTGTATTTTTTATCGTATATGCAAGGTCAACTATTAAATTTAACACCTGGTTGAGATATTCTAGAGGCAACTTACATGACTTTTAAAATTCACTACATGGATGTTATAATATCAAATCCTTGAGACCCAATTTTCTTTAGAGGGTCGTTGTAGATGAGTATCTATAAATCATTAAAATTTATTTGGTACCTTGTGTCTTTATTGGGATATGTCATACTCAATAAGTTAGATATGATATATATCCAAATCAAATACTTTATCGTAACTATATAATAAATTAAGCGCTTATAATTAAACATCCACAACACACTTACAATACAACAATAATGCATAATTAAAATCCAAAATAAATTATTAAATTAAACACATTTAAGATTAAGAATACATAAATTTAGTATGACACTATAGAATACATGTCATCATACTATGAACGAATGTCATGTGAAATATGTTAAACATCTAGCCTAAAAATATGGATCGATATGCAACTAATGTTGAGACCATCCTAGATCTCAAAGCGAGTGTCAAGATTGTCTATGCATTTACGGTAGCTAATTATTAGTTGAAATCTAACTTTGGAAATCATGTTTGTGCATGATTTTGTTCAATGTCTTCCTTACTCCTTTACATAATGTGACCCATAATATTTGGAAATGGTTTAATGGATAAGAAAACTTTAAGAGGCTTATGTTAGGGTTAGTGAGTAATGTTTACTATTTAGTTGCCTACTAATCATGTTACTCAATGATAACATATATACAAGATGAATAAAAAATTCATGAATAAAAAATGCATAATAGAAAAGATGTAACAATGGCTCTAATATTAGCTCATACAATGATACAAGCTCTAGTGATTACTTGATTAATATTTTATTTACATTCCTTTTTTAAATTAAAAACCTTACTTGTTAATTTATAGGCCCCATTTAATTTGGATTAGACCGTAATGGCATACATGCCAAATTTTGATTGTTAGAAGAAAAAGATAAAAAGAAAGGGACAAATGTACCCCAACTAAGACTTGTAAAAAACAAATAGGGTAAGGACCATCCAAGATAATCCTAGAAGGTGTTGGTATTGAAAGGGACACCCTAAACATATAACAAAAAAATTAGAGGAAACAAAAGAGATGAGACAAAAATGGAAAAACAATAATCGACAAATAAACAAGAACACTAAAACTACATAAAACAAGGTCAAATGTGGCATAGTAACAATGTGTAGTACATAAATATATAGGGTTAATGTGTAGTAAAAATAAATATGACTTGTAATATGGATTTCATGAATTTAGTACCCTAAAACCGGACTTCTTTTTCAACTTGTCATACTTCAAAAAAAACATTTAGATTTTTAGGTATTTTACATTAAATTTTATAGACAAGACAATATTATTAAGGTAATTGAAAAACTCTTTCCCTTCACATATCTAAAGTTTTAAGATAGCATATTCAACACCATATACATATGCATCACTATTTTCAATGTCCTAATGTCATATGAATAGGTAAAAAGGATTGATATTTGGTTCAATAATGCCTTGAAAGTACTAAATATTTGATTGTTAATTAATGTAAACCATTTAAAATACATGCAAATTTATTTAACATTTGCATCAACATTAGTATTTATTAGATTCAAATATATGATAGTTAGATATGATGTTATAATAGATATGTAATAAAGACCATGAGTCAACAACATATCCAATTACTAGTTACTTTCCTATATGTAGTAATAAATATGACTTTTAGACACTCAAATTTGGAAATTTACTCTTTGACATTGTTGGTTTTGATAATGCACTCTTGCTAAGATAAACAAAACCTTTCTATTTCATCTTAGTACATTCCAATCTCTCATGTAGGGTTTTTTTAGTGGCGAATATTCGTAATATGGAGAATATTCCATTTTAGAAAAATTTGAAAAGGCAAATTTTCTGGCGTGGGTTAGTGACCTATTCGCCTAAAAATTACAATTTAATTTTTTTAGGGGTCGGCTTCGCCTACCCTTGAAAATATCCCATATATAATCCTAGATTATTCACCGGGTAGAACATTACTAGCTCACTCATACGACCAACAAGCCCGAACTTACAAGGTAGGTTATTAACGCAACAGGAGGTTTTGACGCATCGCAGAATTTTTTGATGCACGACAAAAGGTTATTGACGCACAACAATCCTTTGTTTTTGGCGCTGCAAGGAGGGTGGAGGCTACAGATGCATGACAAGAGGTTGTTGACGCGTGGCAATCCTGTGTTGTTGATGCACAACAGGAGGGTGGAGGATGCAGACGTGTGACAGAAGATTTGTTGTCATGTGACAACAAGGTTGTTGTCGTGCGAAGAAAAACCTCCTATCGCATGAAAATAAAATTGTTGTCGTGCGACAACAAGTTTTTTGTCGCACAACAACAAGTTTGTTGTCGCAAAAGGAGGTTTGTTTTCGCATGACAACAACCTTCTTTGTCACACAATAATAATTGATGTCACATGTCTGCGGCCTTTATGTCACATGAATTTAAAATGAAATCTTATTTCAAGTGAAAATTTTCCACACAAACCCCAAAAATTCACCTTTCCGGTGAAAGCGATTTTGGGGATATTTCTGAGGATTTTCCACCTCCAATTTCCCAGAGGTCTCTTAAAATGAACCCTACTCTCATGTCTAGTTTGTTTATCCTTGTACACCGATATGCCAACCCATTCTGAAATTTTAATGCATAAAATCCATATACTAAATCAACTTGACATGATGCAATTTTCATTTAACATGTTTTTCATCCCTAGTCAAGGTCATACGATTCATGACTTTATATACGATCCTCGACCTATCTGTATAATTTTAGACCAACAAATCCTCCATCTTTGCTTTCAATTCCAAATTATCGAATGGGTATTTTACTCCCTCTAGGTTATCCTTTCTTCAATAATTCACCTTTGGAACCCTATATAAGCAAGCTAAAACTAAATCATTTGCTAACCTACAAACCTTATGGCACTAAGATTGATACATGCAATGCTAACACCTTCAAAATGTACCCAAGGTTTGTTAATTCACACAAATGCACATCCACAATCATTAGGGTAGCAATCTCTATAGGTTTGAATATTTTTACCGGGTCAAGGCATCAATCTCTCTCATCTATAAGCACTTAAACATCCCCTCTCCAAGTATTTTAGCAAGATTCCAACTAATGAAGCCAAACTTAACACATAATCATTACTCTACAAATATCTTGAACTCAAAGAGAATGAATATTCTTCTTCATTATTCAATCATGGATTACAATGCTTCATAAATATTAAAACAACTCCCAACTTGAGTTTCAAGAAAGCTCTAACTAACTTTGACTAAATATAATCTAGGTGGCGAAATTTAATATTTTTAGCGAGTTTACTAGAACTGTTATTCTTAGTAAGTTCGCATACTTATTCGTATGAGCATGAAATTTCCACACATCTTCTACATGCTTGAATTACAAGAATTGCCAACTTTCTAACTTTCTATACATAAAAGACACTAAAATTAAGTAATGCCCTAAAATAGGAAAAAACTGAATTGAAACTTAAATCCTAATTTTTGGCCCCCTAATGGTAGATGTTGGGCTGAAATGTGCTGAAATGGATCCAACTGGTAGGGCTGGTTCACCGGTGCGTTTGTCTCATTGAACCACATGGTTTCAAAAAAATGAACTCAAATAGACAATCGGATCAAAATTTATGACCATTTCATGTTTTTGCTAAAAATAGTGCATCATGAACTCAACTTTAACATTGTCATAGAAGTTTCCAATTCTAGTTGCATTCATTCATATATCACATGATTGGTGGATAACAATGTGTAGTTTGAGTCCTCTTCGAGTAATGACAATGCCGGAGGTGCACGAAGTTCCTACAAACCAAAGTTAATGTTTATTTTACAAGGTTTCCCATCCATGGTTAGGGTTCTATATCTTGTTTTGAATGTTCTGAGCTTTGTAGCATGACTAACAACTATGGTTTGTGGTGAAAAACATTTCTAGACAGGTGATAGTCCCAAAAAGTTACATACCTAAAATCCAAGTAGTTCCAAGACCATATTGTAGGGTTAAGACCATATAGATGGTCCAGGCGAGTGTAAGGTCATGCCCCAAGTCAACTTTTAGTCACAGTTCCATAAAAAAACATCATCAGTCTCAAATATCCCCATTTTAGTAGTGTGCACTCCCATAATCCACGAGACCTATATGTAAATAGTTAAATGCACTCATCCTCTTATATTTTCAAGTTTATATCTTGTTTCATATATTAGTTACAAGTATTAATGCATTGTTCTAATATTACATAATTAATGTTGGAAGTTAATTAATTAGAATAACCTCATGTAGCTCCCCTTACATCCTTTAGTGTGATTAATTATCTAATTCCTATATTTCACATAATCTAATAATGGTGTAAACTTTTGGAAAATCAATTCGTGAATCAATATTTCCATCAACCATAGGCTCTCATCTTGCTATATGATTCTTCGTCTAGGCCTTATTATATTTCTAGTTGTAACAATGGATTTGTCTCATGATCAACCCATGTCATTTCTTCAATATTTAAAGTAAAGGCCCATTTGTAAGGATGTACTTCTTAAGCTCCATCATAATACTCGAATTCATCCCAATACGCCCATTGAGCATGTTCAAGGTTATTTTTAAAATATCTCTCTTTCTAAACTACTATCCATCTTATTACACCTCCTTCTCAACTACTAGTTAACAACAAACTTCCCCTATATGCTTAAGTATTTGTACACATAACTCTATTCAAGTGTGTTATTATTGACACAACATCGGACCTCAATATTTGCACTATATATTATATATGTGATCTAGGCCTTTCTATTAAATATCTTTCTCTTTCTCATCATAACATTTGTAGATCTAACAATATCCATCACCAATTTATTTAGTTCTATCACTATTGGCCCAAGACCTTTGACACTCTTTATTATGTTGTCCCCGATAATACCGACTATAGCATCCTCCTCGGGCAGCCCTTATTACATACTACAACCATCACCTTAGCATCTTATGGTCGGACATTTTGGCATCAAGGATATAATTATATTTACAAATGTGACCCTTCCCTTTTGAATTATATTCTCTTCGACAATAGGAATCCACTAACAATCATACCCCGTCTCTTCCTATTGTTTCACCTATACATAAGTTCATGTGTTAACTTTGATGCTCCACGTATTATGTTGAAATTCTTACATGCATGTAACATTGTGTCTCTCCCTCCATTGTTTGATGTTGATATGAGTGATCATTCTAGAAAGTAATTGAATTCCCATGTTTATTGTAAATATCATATATGTGTGAGACACCATACCAATCAATGTGTTAAATTTCATCATGCTATACAAGATCTTCTTACTGCACATGATTTCAAGTGGGATATCCTCATCAAATCCACTAGGAAATTTACTTTTTCCACACATTTGAATCAATCACTCAACTAGACCCTATAGTTTTTCCTCACACTTTTTTCCCTTAGCTATATCTATTGTAGCACTAGTGTTGGGGGCATCTCATATTCCACTTCAAAATGTCACCATGACTATGGATTTCAAATCGATTACTTGTAAGGGTCACATCAATGATCATACACCTCTTGAGTTTCACAACCATGTATTAACACCACATCTTAAAACAAACCTCCATGTTCCACTTCAATTATTATACCTCCTATTTATGTGCATCCTCTTACGGTTCCTTCTAAATATCTCATGATACTCTAGATACACTCATGCATAAAATTTCTACAAGTGTTACTATATCTACTAATCTATATACTTTTGAAACCCTTGCTAGGGCTTTACATGACTATATTTTACAATTACAACAACATCAATCTGATTATTTTCATCAATTAGTCCCTATGCGGTTACATTATGAAACATTTACACCTTTCAAGGAAATTTTATTGTCCATCATACATCCCTTGATTTCTCATAATAGTACTAGTACTATAAGATCATATCCCTTCGACACAGGGCATGACCCTTCCCTACTTATCACATTATGTCCACATGCTCTACCACTATTTGATCTTCATGGTTTCATGTCTTACATCTAACATATGCTTTCTATGATGTGGTGTTGTGACCTCGACATGTGATTTTCAATAGGTCCCATCCTTCTTCCAAGACTCGGTAGCCAAATGCTACCCTTATTTCTTGTACATAGCTAAACATTTTTAAAATACAAATACATTAACATAGTTTCAAAATACAAAAACATTCATATATTTGCAAAAATAAAATATTGGTACCTATACACTTAGCTTGAGTTGTTTGCACTTTACATTACACATGTTGTTTGTCACTATGGCTTTGATAGATAGAATATCAATTTACTATTTACACACATGCGTTCACATGGTATATTGAGATTGATGTAATACACACACAAAGTGGTCCATGATGCCAAGTTCTAGTCACACCTTTACCTAGAATTCCTATACATATGGGGGAATCTATTATACACTACACACAAGTGTTAGTATTCTATTATAGTTTATTTCTACTTCCTTTTTATGCTTGATTACATATTTTGTGTATATGTTTTATTCTCAACTAACAAGACTAACATATGTGTCTTATGCATCATTTGTACCTCTTGCTTCACATTTCATCATTTTATGACACGTTTAGTTTTCATACATACTTTATTGTGATGTTTTTGTTACTTTCTTGTTTCATTGATTGTGTCCTAAGTTATTTGTTTGTTTTGTGATACCATAGGTGTCCCATGTTTGTGGGTCTATGCCTATCTTATGTGCCTTTTGTTCTAGACTATGTGCATTGATTTTCTTTTGACATCATGGGTCTCCCATATTTGCAATATCTATATCTTATGTGTGACACTATTTTCATAACTATTAATCTAACTTCATTATTGTTACATTTGTTTTCTTATACATGCCTTATTACTAATCTTAAAATTATTTAATTATTGTTTATTATTTCTCTTTTGCATGCCATGGTTGTTGTTATGGTAAAATCACAGCACCCTTGATTGCTCACAAGTGAATGGTTGAGGCAATCAGTGTGATTCATCAAACATGGAGTTATCCCAAAGTGTGGGACTTTGCAATCGGGATAACCCTCCGAAGAAGGCTGAATTCCTATCCTATCCTAGTGTCAACTACTCCAAAGTGTAGAGAGTTGTAGATCTAACCCTAATCTAATATTTCCAAAGAGATAGAGATAGAGAAAAAATCATGGAAATTAAAACCTACTCTAAGGGAAGGTGATGCACCAAGAAGGATGTTGAACAACCTGCATAATAAACACAACACTACTAGAACCTTATAATGAAAACAACAACAATACACAATAACCTTGCATGCAATGAAAGATCAAAAAGTTGTAATATAACATAGAAGAGGGTTTGAAGCATCCACATATCTGATTTTATTGCTCTCAAATTTGATACAATACATCACATTTAGGGCCAAAGGCATAAATTTTGCATTACAATATTCAATAGGGAGGTTTGAAATCTCCACAAATATCTTACAGACAAGAAAGAAGGGAGGGGCATATACAAGTTTTCCAAAATTTTGAAATGATCCCTTCTTTACAATATATAGTAAGAATGAGAGAAGGGAAAGAGAGGATTTAGAAACCTTTCTTCAACCACCCAAAAATGCATTAAAATCACCTACAACAATGATGGGTACCACTACAAAACCCATACCTCCATGTACTTTTCCTAGTTAGGAAAGAAATGAATCCCATACCTTCATCATTTGGGTAGGTGATAAATTTGGAAACTTCCTCTAAAATGGCAAGTTATTGTGTAGAAGACACTGAGACCTTTCCAAAAATTCATATTTTGTGCAAATCTGAGTTCTCAGTCAAAAGTTATGGCCATCTAAAGATGAGGGTGACATACTATAATAAATATCAGTGGTTAATCTGCCTTTTCAAACTCCAAACCTGGATCACACCCTCTGAAATCTGAAATTTTGGAATTTCAGGATTCGTATCTTTGGGCATTTCCACTTTGGAGGTCATTGTATTATTCATCTGGTGGGTTGGCTCAAGAGTTCCAAAATGCCAAACCTCCAAAATCTGAAATTCAGAATTTGAAGTTCGGACTCCGAGAACATTTTATGTGGCAATGTTCACCTAGTTGGCCCGACAAAATGTTCTGAAATGCTAAAACCCCGAATTCTGAAATTTGGACTTTGGGATTCAGACCTTTGCATTTTTGGGATTTCAGGGGTTCAGGTTTTGGGATTTCAGGGGTTGGGTTTCGATATTTTAGGGTTTCGGGTTTGGTTCATTTGCCTAGCACATGAAACCTCCAAAATCTTGAAAGCTCAAATTTTGGACTACGGGTTTGAGAATTCTTTTCTCCTGTATGGCCTTGTTCACGCTCGACCCTACTACCAACTCCAAACTCTCGAATGTATGAAGTCTCGAATTTTGGACTTGAATTTAATTTCCTTATGACCTTTTGATCCCACTAATTCAATTTTTTTCCATCTAATCTAATTACTTCCACATCACTTCAACTCACTCAGCTCGAGCCCGAAATGTGAGCTCCGTGGCCGAATCGATCCTGTTATTTTATCTATGCAAGTCCAATTTTTCCTAAGGGGAAAAATTGGATAACAGCTTGTGTTAGGAATTAATAGAATATAATGTGGAATAATTCCTCAGAATCACAATAATAAGAAGTATGAATAGAAATTACGAGAAATGAAATATGCAAAACACGAATACAATATTTAACGTGGTTCACCCAATGTGGGCTACATCCACCAAGAACACTTGCTCGATTTTATTACAAGCCAAGCGGTCTTCACGATTCAATAACTAGATCTTGTTTGGAGCTTTGCTCAACAAACCCTCTCGAATTTGCACTTGAATTCACACACACTATTCACCTTCATAAAAACACTCATATCAATCCTATTGTATGTCCATGTATATATGAGTACATCAATAGGTAGCCGAAGAGGCAATTTTACAAAATAATGGGTACCAAAAATCCATGGGCCCAAAACCAGCCCATAACGGTTACCCATTACCCATGGGTTAATAAACCACCCATGAAAATTTGCTTCGGGGGCTTCAACCCCCTTGACCCGCTCATCGGCGAGCGGGACCACCGTAAAAATATCCGAGTGTAACACATGGAAGGTGTACCAAACTCTAACATGAAAACAGGCTCCATAAACATAACAATCTCCCACTTAAAACTGATTTAGACCGAGAAAGCTTCTCAATCCTTCACTTTCATCCGTGAAGGCCAACCAAAGTTGAACATAGCTTTATTTTATCCCTTGTGACCACCTTGGTCATCATGTCTGTAGGATTTTGAATGGTATGAATCTTCTCCAACTTCAACTTATCTTCCTCCAAAGCTGTCTTGATGAAGTGATATCTCAATTGTATATGCTTTGTCCTAGAATGGAAAGCAGAGTTCTTAGCTAAGTGAATAACACTCTGACTATCACTATATAGCTTTCCAACTTCCTGCTTATGCCCCAACTCATCAAGCAATTGTTGTAGCCAAATCATCTCCTTGCTAGCTTCTGTAGCAGCAACATACTCAGCCTCAGTGGTTGACAAAGCCACAACCTTCTGTAACCATGAAATCCAGCTCACTGTTGTATCACCTACAGTAAATACATAACATGTTGTGCTCCTCCTACTATCCAAATCTCCAGCCATATCTAAGTCAACATATCCACACAAAGTAGTGTCTGATCCACTATAACACAAAACAGTACCCATGGTCCCTCTCAAATACCAAAGTATCCACTTTACTGCCTGCCAATGCTCATTTCCTAGATCACTCATAAACCTACTCACTTGCTCCCACTGCATGGGCAATATCTTGCCTAGTGCATACCATAACATACATCAAACTGCCAACCGCTGATGAGTAAGGCACCTTGGACATATGGTTTCTTTCTACTCTATCTTGGGACTTGATCCTTTGATAACTTAAAATGGCTTTCTAAAGGAGTCCCAACCGGTTTAGCATCCTACATGTTAAACCTATCCAATACCTTCTTAATGTACTCTTCCTTCCTTCTATCCGAGTTATCCTCATACCAAGGATTTTTCTGGCTACCCCCAAATCCTTCATATCAAAGGATTCACTTAGTTTTTTCTTAAGTACTTTTATTTCCTGCATGTTTTTACCTGCAACCAACATGTCATCAACATACAAACATAGGATAATATAACTTCCATCCTCAAATTTCTTTGTATACATGCAATGGTCAGAATGACATATAATATAACCTTGCTCCATCATGAAGCTATCAAACTTCTTATACCATTGACGTGGAGCTTGTTTCAGGCCATACAAGCTCTTCTTCAGTTTGCACACCATCTCCTCTTTACCTTTGACTTCATATCCTTCTGGCTGTTGCATATATAGATCCTCCTCCAAATCACCATGGAGAAATGCAATCTTTACATCTAACTGTTCTAAGTGCAAGTCTTTCTGCTGCCACTATTCCAAGAATAGTTTTGATAGAAGTCATTTTTACTACAGGAGAAAAAATCTCATCAAAATCTATACCTTGTTTCTATGCAAACCCCTTGACCACCAACCGGGCCTTATATATTTTCTTTCCTCCTTCGTCTTTAACTCTGTACACCCACTTGTTCTACAATGCTCTTTTACCTTCCGGTAGCTTCACCAAATCCCAAGTCTAGTTCTCCATGAGAGACTTATGCTCCTCATCCATGGCTTGCTCCCACTTCTTCCTGGCATCTACCTACATTGCTTCATCAAAGCTCTCTAACTCTGCACTATCAGTGAGTAATAAATAATAAAGAGAAGGAGAAAAATGTTCAAGTTCTTTTCTTACCCTAGAAGACCTCCTCATTGTAGGAGTTTTGGGTTCCTGTTGCGTAGGTTCCTGAATTGATTAATGGGTCACTTTCCCATCCTGAATATCCTCTACCACTGCATATTCTTTCTTGGATTCTTCCCTATTTTCCTGCAATTGTTGCTTATACACAACTTTCTCATTAAATACCACATCCCTAGACCGAATGATTTTCTTGTCCTTAATACTCCAACATTTAAATCCAAAGTCATCACCACCATAACCAATAAAAGTGCATTTTTCTGATTTATCCTCTAGCTTGGTCCTATCATCCTTGTCAATATGAACAAACACCTCACATCCAAAGACTCTAAGAAATGAGTAATCAACTTTCTTACCGTACCAAGCCTCCTCAGGTATGCTTCCATCCAAGGAACTTGAGGGTCCTCTGTTTATCAAGTACACAGCTATGCTCACCGCTTCTTCCCAAAAATAAAAAGAGCGAGTCTTACATGTATCCTCATCCTCCTAGCACGTTTATTATTGTTCTATTCATCGTTTTTGACACACCATTCTACTGCGGGGTTCCCTGAGCTCATCTTTTTCTGTGGATTCCATTCTTAGAACAATAATCATCTAATTCATTTCTGCAATACTCCCCTCCATTATCTAACTCGAGACATTTTAACTTAAGACTGTTTCATTCTCTACCAAGGCTTTCCATTCAATAAAAGTATCAAATACATCAGATTTGTTTCTAATACAATAAACCCAAACTTTCCTTGTTGCATCATCAATGAAAGTAACATAATAACTTGAACCCCCAAGAGATGATACCTGAGCCAGTCCCCACACATCAGAATGTACCAGCTCTCACTTACTCTCTTTCTTTGTCGGTCCAACCTTGAGAAACCTTACTCACTTGTTTCCCATATATGCGGTTCTCATGAAATCCAAACCTATTTACGTATATCTAGGAAAAATCTTCTTTATGATGTTCATGCCCTTATGGCTCATATGACCGAGCCTATAGTGCCATAATGTTGTATCTGCATCTGAAGCCACAAGATTACAATCATTAGTACTATCAGTGGTTAAATACAAGGTTCCAACCTTCTTACCTCTTGCCACCACAAGAGCACCCTTGGTAACCTTCCAAGAGTCAGTTGTAAATATCACAGTACAACCATCACTTCCCAATTGCCCCGCCGATATCAAATTTCTCCTTAATGTAGGCACATGTATGACATCCTTCAATAGCCATGTATTCCCATTCTGCATCTTAACATGAACAGAACCTTTTCCAACTATGTTGCAAGGATCATCATCACCAAGAAAAACATGCCCAAAATCCCCTTGAACATAATCAACAAAATAATGCCTATGTGGAATAGCATGAAAAGAAGCCCCTGAATCTAAAACCCAAGATTCAGTAATATTATGCAAAGAAAGAATCAAAGCATCGACATACATTACCCGATGCCACATTTTCCTCCTTGTTTTCTTCTGTTGTTTCTTCTTATCCTCGAAGCTCCCAATGAGTCCTTCTTTCGCATGCCCGGACTTTCCATAACTCCAAGCATACAATCTTGCTCTTGGATTTTGACCTTGCCCGATCTTTCGATTTTCCACGGTTTCCTCTATTCTTTTGTCTCCCTCTAGTTTCCACATGTCAAAGCATTCCCTGAAGTAGAAGATTCCCAGGAGCTTTTTCTTCACATTTTCTCGCTTAGAATCACCCCTATAACATCCTCAAACTTCAACTTCGAGTTAGCTGGAACCGAGTTGCTTACCGCCATTACCGAGGCTATTCCAACTCTCGGGTAAAGAGCACAGAATTAATAAAGCCCTAACTTCTTCATCAAATTCTATTGTAACTTGAAGCTATCACATTCATAACCATATTGAAATCATTTAAATGATTTCTCTTGAACTATTCTCAAAATCTTCATATTAAACAACTTTTTCATTAAAAATATCTTGTTAGAGGCAAAGGGTTTTTCATACAACTTCCCTAATGCATCCATTAGATTTTTTGTAGTCTTTTCCTTTGAAACATTAAATAATACCGAAGATGTAAGACACAACCGGATCATTCCAAGTTCCTTCCGATCCAACAAATCCCATTCTACATATGTCATACTCGAGGGTTTTTTCACCTTCTCAGACAACGGAGTATAAAGATCCTTCTGATAAAGGTAGTCTTCCATCTGCATCTTCCAAAGACTAAAATTCTTCCCGTTGAATTTATCAACCCTTGGTTTTCCACCATCTACCATAGCTCCCACTCAAGTTAAAAAATTTCCTCCGATTCAACACTTCAACAAGCCAAACCGAGGCTCGATATCAATTGTTAGGAATTAATAGAATCTAATGCGAGAATAATTCCTCAGAATCGCAATAATAAGAAGTATGAATAGAAATTATAGAAATGAAATATGCAAAACACGAAGACAATATTTAACGTGGTTCACCCAATGTGGGCTACATCCACCAAGAACACTTGCTCAAATTTTATTACAAGCCAACAGTCTTCACAATTACAATAACCAGATCTTGTTTGGAGTTGCGCTCAACAAACCCTCCCGAATTCGCACTTGAATTCACACACACTATTCACCTTCACAAAAACACTCATATCAATCCTATTGTATGTCCATCTATATATAAGTACATCAATAGGTAGCCGAAGAGGTGGTTTTACAAAACAATGGGTACCGAAAAGCCATGGGCCCAAAACCAGCCCATAACGGTTACCCATTACCCATGGGTTAATAAACCACCCATGAAAATTTGCTTGGGGCTTTGCCCCGAACCCCCTTGACCCGCTCACCGGCGAGTAGGACCATCGTAAAAATATCCGAGTGTAACACATGGAAGGTGTACCAAACTCTAACATGAAAACAGGCTCCACAAACATAACAAGTTGCCACCATGTGCAAAACTTGTACCTACAAAAGTGAATTTAGCATCCTACACTCTTCTATAGCTTATATCATACATCTAATGTCTTGACACACATCTATTATTTTGAAGCAAATGTTGAATATGGTTTTTTAAAAATGCCTCAAAAGAGAGGGGAGTTTATCCGGTATATTCTACACCGATAAAAGACACATGTAGAATTTTGGGGAAACATACATGTACTTAGAAACACATTCAAACACATAAATCTATAAAATTAGGCATATGTTCAAAACCATATGGTTTGGCCAAGACTATATATGGATGGTCATAACCCTTTCGCACATTTCTACCTAGGGGTAGTTACATCAAATTTCTCAACAATTTCAAATTTTCACCTATGTGTACATGATTTAGGAACAATTTCAAATTTACTTCACTCGATTAAGATCAGTTACATGTGGAATGAAATACTTCACTCCTTCACTATGACACTCAATCTTTATTAAATTTTATGGAATCTTGGGGCATGTGTCTCATTTTTTCATCTATATGTGAGTACATTCTAGTTTCTATTCAGTTTGTAAAAAGCATATGGGAAGAACATGTTGGCACTTGTTCTCTTATCTATTATGTGTCCTAATTTAAAAAATTGTGCTTAGATCCATTCGTAGTAGTGTGGTATGTGGGGTTATGAAAGGTATCGATGTAGCTAATTTCTTCATAGGAAGTCCTTCATTTCCTCTTACATTTAAATGTGAAGATACTATAGTTATTGAATAAATTTGATACACAATATTATTTTTTCATGGGTTGTTTTGTTATTTCACTCTTCTTCTATCTCAACTTTATTTCCATGTCGGGTTTTCATGCCCCTAACACTTTATTTCTCCTCGACAAAATTGGGGACTAATCACCCCTAATTCTTCAATAACTTCAACAACATGCAAATCTTCAAGTACAATAAAACTCACAAGAGATTATCCCTTCACAAAACAAATAGGTGTATTCCTTCCTTGTTTACATCTCTTCTTTTAATTTTTTCTCGCAAATCCAAATCCTTCATTTGATTTCAAGTTTAATTATTTACCATGGAAATTGACTACACTTTTTGTTATAGGTTTCACCATAGAGCATGCCAAAACCAAGTATAATAAGACTCTAAATTACAAATGAAAAAAAGTTGTGTCTACACACTCAAGTATATTTTCCTTTAAGCATGTAATTTTCATTTCATACTTATAGGAAGGGGAAATATAGATACTCAAATTTGGAAATTTACTCTTTGACACTATTGGTTTCAATAGTGCACTCTTGTTAAGATAAACAAAACCTTTCTATTCCTTCTTAGTACATTCAAAGCTATCTTGTCTAGATTTTTATCCTTAAAAACGATATAGTGACACATTCCAAAATTACAATGTATTAAATCCATATACTAAGTCAATCTGACAGGATGTAAACTTTATTTAACATATTTTTAATCCCTGGTCAAGGACATACAATTTGTTTGGCAATTTACATTTTGTCTCGACCTTCTCGTATGGTTTTTCATCGACATATGCTCCATCTTTGCTTTCAATTCCAAATTATCCAATGGGTCCTTTACTCCCTCTAGGTTTTCCTTTCTATGATAATTCACCTTCATAACCATATATAAGAAAGATAACACTACCTCATTTGCTAACCTAGAAACCATATTAATGTAGCCAAATTCTAAACAAACTTGATATACTACAAATAACATGAACTCCAAAAGAAAATAGATCTCCTTCTTCGTTATTCAATAATCAATTACAATGTTTCCTAAATAGGAAAACAAATCCCAACTCGAGTTTCCATGCAAACCCTAACTAACTTTGACTAAATCTACTCTAGGTGGCGAATTTACTATTTTTAGTAGTTTACTAGAACCATGGTATTCTTAGTAAGTTCACATGCTTATTCGTATGGGCACAGTAAATTGCCACACATCTTCTACATTCCTAAATTAGAGGAATTGCCAACTTTCTAACTCATAATGCAACTAATAGACTAAAATTAACTAATGCCCAAAAATAGGAAAAAACCAAACTACAACTTAAATCCTAATTTTTAGCCTCAAGATGGTGGATTTAGGGCCCGAAAATGTGCCAAAACTTTCCCCAACCAATAGGGCTGATTGCTAGTGCGTTCGTCTCATCGAAACATGTGGTTTAAAAAAAACGAACTCAAATGGACACTCGGAGCTCAAGTTATGACCTTGTCAACTTCCTACTAATTTTGGCGCATCACATATGGCACTACATTGATACACTCACTTCTAACACTTGCAAAAGGAACCCAAGGCTCCCTAAATCTAAAAAAGGCACATTTTTAGTAATTAGGAAACAATCTCTATAAGTTTAAATCTTATTACCGAGTTAAGGCATCAATAGCTCTCATCTACAAGAACTCAAACATCCCCTCTCAAATTATTTTTGCAAGAGCCAAAATCAACTCAAGAATTGTACAAAAAATACCTAATCTAGTTTCATTAATTCAAATATCACATGCTAGGTGTAGAATGGCATGTGGTTTGAGTCCTCTTTAGAGTAGTACTAACATCAATGGTGCATGGAGGTTTACAAATCCCAACTAATGTTTGTTTTCCGTGGTTTCCCATCCATGGCTAGGGTTTGAGATCTTATTCAAAATGCTTAGAGGGATTTACGTTATGATTGAAAACTAAGGTTTGAAAATGAAAGACATTTATAGGTAGGCGACAGGTCCCATATAGTTACATAATTAGAATCTAAATAGGTCCAAGACCATACGTATGGTCTGGTAGAGTTTTACGGTCCCACCCTAGGTCGAGTTTCTAATCACATCTCCATAAATAAAGCATCATCAGTCTTACATTTCCCATTTTAATAGTGTGTATTTTCATAACTTCCCAGATATATATCTGTAAACATCTAAGTGCATGCATCCTCTTATCTTTGTCAAGTTCATATCTTGTTTCACACATTAGGTGCAAGTATTAATGTGTTGTTTTTATATTACATAATTAATATTAGAATTTAATTAACCAAAAAAACCTCTTGTAGCTCCTCTTACATCCTTTAGTTACTTAATTCACTAATTCTTAGATTTAACATAATCTAATAATGGTGTAAACATGAATGACTTCCACACTCTTGTAATTTTTCATTTTGAAATAATATACTATATATTTTTTTACTCATGTACATTTCGAAATTGGGATGCGTAATAGTGAGAGAAATTTTTGTTTTATTAGCTAAAAAAGGAGAGCTTGAGTGGAAATAATATGCAAATGGACAATTCATCCATTTTATAGAGGAACTCTCTTGACAAAATTTAAAAGGTTTCAAAATCGATTAGCGGGAAAAAAATTAAGGTTACCCAATGGAATTATCTAATAGTCGTTATAAGAAATAAATTAGGAAAAGGAATACCAATACAATAAAATTATGAAGAGTTGTAAACATTACTTTAAAAATACCCATGAAATGGATCAAGTACATGCTTATAAATATAGTATAAGTAACAAGTTGGACTAGTATATGTGTATGTGTGTGTGTGTGTGTGTGTGTGTGTGTGTGTGTGTACATATCTACATATGTAGTTACATACATACATATGTATGTATGTATGTATGTATGTATGTATGTTCCTCTTTTAAGGAAAGTTATAATTTTGAAATAGTTTTGGGATCGCTATATTAACCTTAAGACAAATACCCAAATGCATTTGTATACTTTTGAAACATTAAAACAATATAAATACAAATATATCAAGGTAGAACTATTACCAATATATTAATTTGAGTTGTGAGGGAGGGCCAATGACCCTCCCCATAAGAGTATTGCAACAAATATATTTTCTAAACTTAATTTTCTCTAACACTAGCTCTCCATGATTTCATAAAATCAAGTAGAGACTTTACTAGGGTTGGAGAGTAGATTGCTTGTAGAAAAATTATTATTGAAGATAGACTTTATATTGCTTTCTATTAATAGTTGATGTCAACTAACTCAATTACGTAGTTGATACTCATCTTTATTAATAGAATATGGATGAGTTTACACACAAATTTGTCTATCCTTAGTTATAATTAAATAATAACAGTGAATTTTAAACCATACAATAATGTACGAGTTATTGTATGTACATTAGCATATGACAATTTATAATGGTCAACATAAGAAAGAAATGAGGCAAATAAATGTAAATGAAACTGAATTCCAAAGATTTGTAAATATTACCTTTAAAATAAGGCCATGAAATGGCTCAATAGCTATTTATAAATTTTCTAAATACAAAAATTGGCGTGCACGCACGCACGCACGCACGCACACACACACACACACACACACACACACACACACACACACACACACACACACACACACACACACACACACACACACACACACACACACACACACACACACACACACACACACACACACACACACACACACGCACACGCACACACACGCACACACACGCACGCACACACACACACACGCACGCACGCACACACGCACGCATGTGCACACGCACACACACGCGCACGCACACGCACACACACGCACGCACATGCGCGCACACACGCACACATGCACACATGCGCACACGCACACACACACACATATGTATATATCTTGAATACATATAGTTTTTCCCCTTTTTACGATAGTTATATTTATGTCCTATAAAAATTAGGGCCTCGATACTTTAACATTTGGCCTCTACTTTGGGTTGTTGTGGGAGATTGACAACCCATCCTTTGGTTGGTGTATTTTGTGAGTGTTTCAGTGTGATTCAATATGCATCCCAAGATATTTCTCAATTAAAAAAATATGTATATCTATGCTTGTTTTTGTTTACATTTCTATGTTATAGAAAGGAAAGCTTAAATAGGAAAAAAACCATGATTTGTTACATTTTAAAAAATTGTCACCTAAATAGGGGTAGAGAAGAAGATGGTCTTTCCCTTTATGTATTGTGACAAAACAAAGATTGAACATTTAAGCGATGAAGAATACTATATTTTGGTAGTAAATAAGGTATCATTAGTAGATTTCAAATGATTTTAAAATTTAGTTAATGAAGAAAGATTTAGATAACAATGAATGGAATTTAGAGCAAGAAGGAGTCCCACTCTTTACAATTCTATTGAGAATTAAGTTAGTTTGAATTTATGTACTAATGCAAGAAAGGGTCTACTTTTTATAATCTTATCAAGAAATTTTTTATTTGAGTTTTCATGTTAATAAAGAGAAGAATTAATAAAATAGGGGTTGTGATACAATTTCATATCCATTACATCCATGTGATAAAAGATCCAAAACCTCACATGATTATGTATATGAAACTCTTAATTTGTAAAATGTTTTTGTTGCATCAATATTATTTTCAACCCATGATGCGCAATCGATACACACATGTATGTATGTATGTATGTATGTATGTATGTATGTATGTATGTATGTATGTATGTATGTATGTGTGTGTGTGTGTGTGTATGTGTGTATGTGTGTATGTATGTATGTATGTATACACATACACACAAGCATATGAGCGTGCAACCATAATACATTATAGTTTCATGTAATCACGGTCCATTAGAATAATAATCTCCATATTTTAGATTTCAAGTATAGATACACCTTGATATAAATCCTACAAAATTATCTATAAGAAAAGTTTCCATGATGTGTAGAAGGTTTTAAAAATAGGAAACATAAATAAATGAAAGTACAAAAATCCCATCAACCACCAAACCCAATAATTAATAAAAATTCACTTACAAATTGAAAATAAAAATCAAGAACACCGCACAAAAACATCTAAAAACGTTTATTTTCATATTCAAAATATATTAAGATCCTAAAGAAATTTCAAAGCTTTACATTATGGCTAGTCATAATCACTTAATACTCATCCAAAATAGTTATACCTTCTCACGCATTACTATTCTCTTATAAAATTCATAATCTAGATTTACAAATGAGAAGGAAAATGAACATATAAATATATGTGAAGTTGTTTACAAAGCATGGGAGAGAAAATGTATTTACTACATTATTCAAAGAAAAAGAGGTATATATACAAGCCACGTGAAGATGTGAGAACACCAAACGTCGGAAAAAAATGTAAAATGGTGACATGTGTGGAAGGTGGACAACCAATGTAATACACCAACATTCCCCCTTATTACATTGTTTTTACAAATGTACCCTCAAAACAACTCAAATTTCACCTTGCCAAGAGACTTGGTGAGTATATCAACTACCTATGAATATGTAGGGAAGTATTGGAGTTGGTTTTGGTGGTTCAAAACTTCTTCTCAAATGTAATGACATTCGACCTTAATGTGCTTTGTTTATTCAAGGAAAATTGGATTATTCACAAGCTTCAACACACCTTGATTGTTGCAATGAATGATATGTGGATTTTCTTCATGAATGTTCATATCAACCAAATACGATCTAACTAAATTACTTCACACACAGCTCCTCATGCGGCATGATACTTTACCTCAGTGGATGAGAGAGAAACAAAAATTTCTTCTTTTTAATCCATAAGATAGGTCCAAATCCAATATGAAAAACATATCTTGAAGTTGATTTCTTTTCATCAATAGATAAAACATAGTCTCAGTTGCTATATCCCTATAAGAAACATTAAGATTTCTTTTAATATTTTATACCATAATCAACTATACCTAAGACATGTCTCAAAACATGCTTCGTTTCTACCAGTGACATTTATTTGGCTCTTGCTTGAATATGGAAACATAGATACCAACAAAGCATAGGTTCGGTCTGGTATAAGTCAATTAAATGAGACTCCCAACAAGATGCATATAGTGAGTAACATCTACTTGAGGTGAATCCTAGAATCTAGAAAGTTGCAAACCTTTCTCCATTGGAGTGGACACAAGTTTACAATCAAACATTCAATACTTTTCAAGGAGTTTCTTGGCATATTTTTTCTATGAGATAAAAATTTGATTCTTCTTCTACCATATCTCCAAGCAAAGAAAATAATGAAGTAGCCCTAAATATTTCATATCGAAGGATTTCTTCAGATCATTCTTTACATCTTCGACAAGATTTTTTTAGTTCCCTATGATCACAAGATCATCCACATAGAAAACAAGAATTAAAATATGTGTGCTACATTCTTAATATATAAATTTGAATCTGAAGGACTATGGGTGAATCCATGTTGCAATAGGTGGTCATTTATTTTAATGCACCATGTCATGGGTGTTTGTTTAAGTCTATAAAAAGACTTAATTAGACAGCATACCTTATTAGCATGTTATTCGTTGAAAAATAGTTATGGTTGGTTCATGTATACTTATTCTATGAGATTGCCATTCAAGAAATCCCATTTTATGGCCATTTTTGAAGTTTATATTCTTTCTATGCTTCTAGTGCATAGACACTCGATAGTCTTTATCTTCATAGTGGGTGCAAATGTATCCTCGTAGTCAATTCCTTCTTGCTAAGCATATCCCTTTGCAACAAGTCATGCTTTGTACTTGTCAATAGATCCATCTGCCTTGTATTTTATTTTGAAAATCCATTTACAACCAATGGATTTCTTTTATGCTGAGTAAATCAACAAGTTCCCATGTCGATTCTAAATCAAGGAGTCATATTCTGCATCCATGGCCTTCTTCCACTCTGGTTGAATGAGTTCCTCTCAAATTATATTAGGTTATGTGCTATCAACTATTGAACTCCTGAGTGTGAGATTTACCTCATTTCTTAGATGTCTTCTCGTTCTAACTCTGATGAAGCATCTAGGAGAGAGTTCAGGTGGGAGTCCCTGACAATGCTTTGAACCCATTTCGGATGTTATTACTCTGCTAATGTGAAGAATGAGTTTCCAAAGGACCAAGATCAATAAATAATTCTCCTCGTAGCTCATTTTCCTTGTGTGAAGATTCTTCTTGCTCATCATCTAACTGTGAGAGAAATTTGTGAGAGGAGGTCGGTATTGAATCTTATTTATGTGGGAATGAATCAAATGATGACTCATCACAAACCACATCTCAACTCTCATATATCTTCTATTTCTCATGATCCATGAGATGATATGCCTTTGAGGTAGTAATGTACCCCAAAAATATACAGTCTTGGAGTGTCTTTGAATTGATATTCTTCCTCTTTTTGTTTGGGACATGCATGTATGTTGTGCAACCAAATAATCTAAGATGGGATATCAAAGGCTTATGATTACTCCATACCTCTTCTACTGTTTTTTTCCTACAAGTTCTTTGAATGTGTTGTGTTCGGGAGATACACAATTTTTGGACTTCTTCTTCCCAAAATTTGTTCTCCAACTTGGTAATGAAAAACATGTAACAATCCATCTCCATGTGAGTCCGATTACAACATTATGCAATGCCATTCTCTTTGGGGTGTATAGGGGGTAGTCAAGTATTTTGTTATTTCATGCTCCTTTAAGAATTCTAAAAATTTATTTTTCATGGATTCCCCCCAATATGAGTAGAGGAAAATAAGGGGCTTCCTAGTCTATTGAACAACTTGTTGATAGAAGGCCTGAAAATTGACAAATTATTCACTCTTATTCCATAGAAATAACACCCATGTCTTGCGAGAATATTCATCAATAAAAAATTGTAAGTACTTGAAAACCCTGAAAGGAATAAGGAAAGATTCCACACATATTGGTATGTACTGACCTCAAGATAGTTCTTGACATGGAAGGAACTCAATTTAAATGGATCATGATTTTATTTTCTTTCCAAAATCCAAAAAAATAGGAAAGGAGTGAGAGAGTAGAGGAATCCCTCAAACCATATCCTTGGAAGTGTGATGATAGAGGGATATAGTAGAAAGGTTCCTATATTGATAATGCTATAGTGTAGTAGACTCAACCGTAGAGGAAGATATAACAACTACAGAGGATGAAATTGCATCTAGTGTAAACAAATGATCCTTCAAAAAATATCTAACAATTATCACACCTTCACATGAAATCAGACATGATTTGATGCCTTTGTCAAGCATGAACTCCACCTTAAGCTGTGATTTAGTAGTTGAGAGACTAACATGAGATTTTTTTCAAGCCGGGAACATAGAGCACCTTTGTAAGGGTACAAATTCTCATCCCGAGAGGAATGGTAGTTGTGCCTATTCCTTCTATAATGTACTCCTTGTTTTCTACAATTTGAACTTGATCTCCATTGGATTGATCATTCAATGAATCAAATAGTTTTATATCACTCATCATATGGTTACGAGAACTGAGTCAATCAACCTAACATTTTTCATGATGGTTATGATGTTTGTGAGACTACAACAACGTTTTGATGTGTACCACAATTTACTGATTTTGGTACTTCCTCCTTTGATTCATCATCTTTTTGAGACCTTACATGTCATTCTTGCTTCTGTGGTGAGGATGACGTCTAGATTTTCATGAATCACTGCGACGAGATATTCTCTCATGTCGACCATTATACCAAAGAACTTGACCATGTCATGCATATTTGTAGTGAAAATGTTACACCAATGATCTACTTTATGAGAATTTTTTTCTTGTGGTTTATTCTAGTAATGCTTCTCTTTTTATCCCTTTTGAGACTTGTGACTCTTCTATTGTCTTGATATTAGTTCCTTCTCTTAAAACTCGTTGTGCACCTTATGGATGGCTTCTTCTTGATGGATCATATTTTCTAGTTCTTTAAATGTCACCACTTGTTTTTGATGTGCAATTTCATGACAAACATCTTGATCTAGGAAGGAAAATCTCTCATAGTGATCGGGATTAGCATTTTTTCCTTCACCTTCTCACCAAGTGCCAAAACCTTTTCTTGTAGTATTGCCACATGATGTAATAATTCCTCTACTTTTCACCATTTTTCATACTGTGTGTATGAAGCTTGGTCTAAATATGGAGGATATTTTTCTAATTCTTCACCTCGTAAATGGTGGATAGAGCATCACAGATTGCCTTTGATATCATCACATCGTGTACGTGTGGTTAACTTCTTCGAAGATGTCGAGAGTGATCAACATCAAGGCTTTTACATCAAATTTTTCTTACTTTGTCCTCTCATCCATGTCGGTTGGACACGTCACCATGCCACCGAGGATTTACCATAGCTCTTTGAACTTGAGAACATGGGCATTTTCATTTTCTAGGTGACATAATTTGGCCCTTTGAGCAAGCTGTGCATCGAGAAAGGAGTAATTTCGGTGGAGACATGGCGTATATGGTAGGAAATGCTAAAAATAGGTCTCTGCACAAGGAAAGCAATCGGTGTTGTCTTATATCACAGAGGCAATTGGTTGTTGTGCCACTTCTATGCGAGTCTAGGATCTACACAATCTCACGGAAGGTTTCTCAAATAATAGGTATATTGTACAAGTCATAGGTAGGTTTGTAAGATGAATGAAAAATTCAACTCACACTGAGTTCTGATCAAGAAAATGCGGGACTAGGTCTTATAACCTCCAAAACAACAAAAAATATGTGTGCGGCATGGAGAAATCGCTCTTCCACAAACATCCAAGCATAGTTCGTGTTAGAAAGGATGCATGTACGCCACTTTCATACCACTCTAATATGCTCATCCACACCTTTTCTCCTACATATTTACACTAGGAAGTAAATACGTCTTTGCGGTTAACCCATAGCAGGGGTTGCCTTCATCTTGGTAAGTACTTGTTAGACCTATAGCGAGGGTGACTAACCTCGCAACCTTCGTTGTAAGCTAAGTAGAGATGAATTTTGCCAAGAATTTTCTGCATAGACTTATATCTCTTCCGAGGAAGCTTTGAAATATCTACCCGGTTATGACGTATAGGTCACATTTGAATTCTAACTCAAAACGCTCCACGAGGTTTTAAAATGTCACATCAATGTCCTAGTCACTAGGAATGAAGTGCTCTACGATACCAATGTTTAGATATAATGGCAGACCAAATTGTATCCATTGCATTATATAGTCCCCTTCAAGATGTGAGAACACCAAACATAAGAAAATAATTTGAAATGAAATGACATAGGTGAAAGGAGGAAGGACGGTGTAATACGCCAACAAAATTTTATATCCCATGTTTTAGATAAAAAAGAGAACAACCAATACCTTGAAAAATTAAAATGTAAATATTTATAGTAAAGTGATTCTATACTAATACTTGTGGAGATAATGTATATTATCTCTATCTCTCCAAAACACATTATTACATGAGGAAGATAAATAAATATTTCAACATGTTTAGGAAGATTGAGAAAAAAGCAAGTGGTTGAATAACTGCAAACGTCTAAATTTGGGAATTCGTCACTTAATAAATTTAGTATTCTCTTGATCCCTAAATCATGACTAACACACCTATTTTAATTTTATATCCTTATGTTTATCATATGACTTGGTCTCTTTATTACTGAGATGACATATTATGATCCTTAATTGGTATATCCTTAGTCTCATCATAAGAATTTATCTCTTTATTGCATTGTTTAGTTTCTCAAAACAATTCTTGCTTGATAAAAAGAATTCTACTCATGCACAAAATTTTACAACACTTTGCACCTCTCTCTTTGGACTATGCTATCTCGAAAGGACCAAACTGTCCAATTGTTTGGTTTGAATGTAACTACCTTGTCTAGGGCCACCCAACATTTGTTTTCTCAATTTTATATTTGTAATGGGTTAGTAATTTCCCTATGGGTTGTCTTTAAATACAATTAAACCTACATAACCTTATATAAGCAATTCAAATGCACTTATTTACTCACTTACAATTACAAGATCTCCCCTTGAAAATATCACTCAATTGTCATAAAATCTCTCCAAATTTTCCCTAAAGCAGCAACAAACATTAGGAGAAACCCCACATAGGTCTAAATTACTCCAAACTAGGTTAAAGAGTCAAGATACCCATGCCAAGAGCCTTAATAGACAAGTCGATAACATACATGTCAAGTCATTACAAATTATTTTATCAAGTGATTGGGTTATCAAATGTAATGTATTCATACAATTTTACATCTCTAGATAGAGAACTACATCTATTTTCTTTGCCTCTTCAAAGTATTACCAATGCACGAAGTATATGGATTACACCATGGTTAGGGTTTTGGGTCATTTGAGTTGATTACAAATAATTTTACACATTTTTAGGCCTAACATCTTATACAAATAATATTTTAGTCATTTGTATGGGCATATAAATTTTTAAAAATCCATTATCATCCTTAATGGCCGAATGGAGGGAAGCTGCCAAATAGGGGAAAACATTTCTAGAAATGGTTATGTCCATAAATAACAATATTTTCCTAATAAATTTTGTAGCTATGGTTCATAAATGAAGTATTTATAGGAAATTTCCAACCAATTCATCCATCTATCACACCACTGGCTAGCTTCCAAATAAGTGAAATAGCTATGTGCACTCACTTTCTCATGTTTTACTACATTTAACATATGTTCTAATTGATATATCTTGTAATAAATGTATATTTGGATATGCATGTTAATTTTTAATTAATAATTGGAATATACATTATATTTCTAACCCTAATTTAGAAAATAAGTAATAAGGAACCCACCTTTAATCCTCTTCCACCTACATACATACTTATTTATTTATTTTTCAAGTTAATTTAATAAAAAATAGATCAATAATTGAGTAAAAGATATGACTAAAGGTAGAGAATAAGGAAGCATAAGTCGACTCAACTAATTTATTCCATGTCAAAATGATAAGTACAAATGATGCATAATCTATTGATTACGAAACCATTACCATATGAGAAACTACAATAACTTAACATTGTTAAGAGTAATAAAATATGTAATAGAGAGAAGAGTATACAATTTGGAGGTTTTAAAATATCCTTAACATTTACAAATGTGTTCACTAGTATATTTTGATGATTTTATCACTTTTTGTATTCTCACAATTTCTAAGGCTAATTTGCATTTTGTTTTGTCTCACTTTTGAAAAAATAAAATGTAATATTAAAAAGGTTTTGTTTGAGGACTTTATCTCTCATGTCATGGTTCAAATTCAAAAAAATGGAAAACATTTGTAAATTTGTGCAAGATCTATTTGTATGTTGCTGACCAATTATTTTGAGTCACAGTGAAGAGTGGAGAGCTACAAAAATTCTTGAATGCTAAAAGTTATTACAATGCCTTATGCTAAAACCCAATTTATTCAACCCCCTTATGTTATTAACATAAAAATATATATATTGATACCCATGACATAAAAATGGTGTAGAATATAATAATGTAAAAAACTTCATCACAAAAACTTCAAAAAAAAAAATTAAATTCTAACACAATTTTCTGATGCAAAAAAATTCTAACACAAAAAGTGTCACAAAAACACTACTAAACCACTACTAAATTTCAAACACAGAATTCAAAAAGTGTCATTTAACGAAAATGATCTAATACAAATTATTGTTAGAGAAACACTAATGCCTCAAAATATTATAGTGGTTCTCTCCCATAGTCACATTTATCTTCATTTGATTAAAATTTTAGTCCAATGTTTGAAAATATTACCAATCTGGGGTGACTAAAAGGTACTTGAGATGCAATTGAATGTTGGTGTATATGACTTGTCTCATCGTCACTTGGTGTCTTGTCCACCTCATGTGGTTAGTCATCTCACTTAGTGAGAATAGGTCAATAGGGTTAGTTAGGGTTGTGTACACATGTCATGCACAGGAGTTACACATCACTCCTATATGTACCTCTTATTTTTTTTATCTATGAGCATGTCGGACACACCAGTGTCTTTTTGTACTTGATTTTCCTTTTAATTCATGCTCTTGTTGATTACATGAAGTGTTATCATCACCATTGGAAGTCTGACCTTCTTTTATGTGCACGAGGTTACGTATTAATCCTTACGAGAATAATATGACATGGTATCGAGAGGATGTTTGGTAAATGTGCACTTATTTGAATCTATTTGTTGATTACTTCATTTTTGGTTTTTGTGCTTCTCATGCAAGTTTTTCGATTACTTTTTGGAATCGTGTTAAAAGGTTTAACAATCTCATTTCTTGGAGTTTTTGTTGGTTTTTTTTTTTGGTTTTAATCAGTATTTTTAATTAGAAGTGAATTTTGTTTAGAAATTCTAGTTTTTGGGCCTATTCGGAGCTCCTCCTCGCTTGGTTTTTCCTTTTACCTTCCTATTTTTCACCTGTTACTCATGTTGTCAAGTTTTTGTTTGAACCTTTTTGCATTGCATTGAATTAGGTCTATTTGCATTCAATTTTTACTTGAGATGTTGTTTGGTTTAACATGAATTCGGTTCCATATTTTTCATTGGTTTTTGCTTTTCATTGTTTGGTGCCTATCACGTTTTGCATTATTTAAACCTTGTCTTATTGGTCAAGTCATTCGTGTCAAGCCCTATTTTCATTGCTTTGGCTCTGTCAAGCCATTTTACTAGTACATCGATCGTGCATTGTGTTCTTTGAACTTGTGAGTTTCTTTTTATCTAAGTTAAGTTTTTGTGCATTATTTGGGTTGCATTGCTTTTTTTTTCATTGGCCGAGCGGTTGAGCCATTTATTACATTACATGTTTGCATTCACTTAACTCTGCATGCCTTTGGGTTGTTTGTTGTGATTGATTTGGTGCTTGGTCAGGTTGTTTGACTATTTCTACATGTGTTGGTAGAGCTCTTGCTTTACATTTGCCTTCTTTGGATTGGTTTCCCTACATTTTGATGCCTTCGAGCTGTTTGTTTGGCCCTTACCTACATTGAGCTACGTCTAAAGCTGTATCATTTCTCTTATGCCCTGCTCTCCTCACACCTTGTGTCCCAAACGACCCATCTTACACTTTTCTGACCTCTAATTCTCTCCTCCAATTCATTCAAAAACTTTCCTAAACCCTGAGCCATTTCAATCTTGTGCTAATGTGTTTTTCCTTGAGTGTTGGCCATCTAACTCCCCATTCCACGTCGAGTTACCTCGCTCCAAGTGGCTCCTTGAGCCCTGCATGCAACATCCACCTCCTTTGTCATGCTCTAAGCGAGAAACCTCCCCACTTTGACCACGTTCAAAATCTTATCCTCTCCCACATTTTTTTAATTTCAAAGCCTATTCATTTTTAAATTGGTTGGTTTTATTTTAAAAGGTGAGTGTTTTTTTGTAGTGCGGTCGTGGTCTTTATTAAGTGGGGTTTAATATTTTCATGGGTTATTTAATGTGGGTAAGGCTATATAAAGTGGGGTGTTTATTTAATAAAGGGGTCAAATTTTTAACATAGGGTGGGTAGATTTATATGTGGTAGGTGTTTATTAAAAAAGGGTGGTTGTTTATGAAAATAAAGCAAAGTTAATTTAAATTTAGATCTTAGTTTTTTTGTTTAAATTAGGATCTATCAATCTTTTAAAAGGAGGTTTAATTAATCTAATTTAGAGCCTTAATTATTTTAATCAAGCATTTAATTAAAAATTTAAGCTCTTTTTTCTATGATTAGTAGTTAAAATTAGTCATTTTTTAATGTTATAGTCTCTTGTTAGCCTTTTATTATCTAAAATTAGTCTAATTGGAATTTTTAAAAGTGTCATTTTAAGCGTTATTGGGGAAAATATTTCTACTAATTTGTGTTAGAGTGTGCGAAGTGCCATTTCTATCCTTTTTACCTTTTGAGATAGTTTTGGCACCCTGTAGGTCCCAGGGACTCGTTTTGAGCCTATTTTTTCTTTGTAATAACCCTTATTATTGTATGTGTACTAGTGATCATGTCTTCCACAATATTACAACAAGAGGTTTATGTTGTAAAATGATATGATCTTTCTCACAATAGGACTTGCTTTCGCCCCTTCTCTTTTTTAGCTTGTTGTGCTTGTTTACGGTGTTAATTTGCTACGATCAATGAAACTTGATTTTGGTCTCCAATATTACATGTTATTACGATGATTAAAAGGTGAATGACCAACTATTTTACAACACACATTTGCGCTAGATTGTATCAACACACTAAACTATAAAGTGTCGAAATCGGGGGTTATAATATTGTCCTAGGTGGTTGTGTTGCTTGTTTTTCTTTTCTACATTCCTTATTTCTCTCTCTTCGTTATGGATGCACTTTCAATTCATTTTCTTATGTCATTCAACTTATTCAAATGGATATTTAAAATGGTAATGAAACTAAGGGGTAAAGGGTTATTTCACATCACTATGGGAACTAAGACTGAACCTAACGATGAGCCTAAAAATATAAGTGGTTGAACTAAAGTGATGAAGCCTTAGGTCTTCTTTGTATGTCTATTTCTCTTGAATTTTTCTTCCACATTGAGTTGTCCAAAACACCTAATTCTGCATGGAAAACGTTAGATTATATGTTAAATACAAAAACATGACATGAGAGCGCATGAGTTGGAAAGTGAACTACGGGATTAAATCCAGTGACTTTGAAAACCTACATGATTTCTTCTCAAAGTTTTTCCACACTAGATTGTTTTTAAAGGAATGTAAAGTTGAGAAGAAATATTCCCAATTGATCTTGTCAATTATTTCTAAGTTAGGTCCCAAATACTTCGTCTTTCATCGACTTTTGATGCTACAAAATTAGTTGTTAGGAATAGTCCTTGTATTAGTGCTCACATTATTGTTCGTAATAGTTAAATGTAATATTCATATATTGCATTAGTAAGTTAGTGTGTTAGTAAGATATTAATATTTTTATATTAATATCATATTTGTGTGAAAAAAATAAAAGATTGTAATATTATTAATATGAGTCATAAAACAACTCATTATTAATAATATAGGATATTGTATTAGTTGTGAGTTTTTGAATAAACAACTCACGTAGATTATTGTGTGTGGAGATATTGGTGGGATATATGAGAGAATAGTGGTGAGTGATCATAGGAGAGATTAGTGGGATAAGCCTCATCTCCTTGTTTATAGGAAATGAAAAGGCTATATATTGTAAACTCTCTCACTATGTAATGTACTTAAAATTATTCTATCAATAATATAGTGTGTTTATTATATTTTTGCTCTTATTTCGTGTTTATGTTATTATCTTCATTCGCAACATTGTCTCTTATTGATTTGTACAATTATATGATGTAATTGTTGCTTATTTATATTAGATAAGCTATAAATTTCACATCAGTCGCTTTAAGTGAGTGCTTGGAATATGCCCTCATTTGTGAGTTTTCATCCCAACTCCTTTGAGAACAAAACAAATTCATTCAAATGGTGTCTCTCAAGTCCAATTCACATGCCCTTGTAGCAAGTACTAGTAAGGGAAAGAATACTGAAAAGAAGAAAGAGAAAAAGGACCAACCTAAGAAGGAAACCAAGACCAACCAATCCAAAACCAAACCTAACATGAACGCTTCAACTTCTGAGCCTAAAGTGAAGAAAGAAAAGTGTAAGTGTTCTTATTGCAAGAATTCTAGTCATGAAGAGCATCAATGTATGAGAAAACAAATTGATCACCTTACTCATTTACTTGATAAAAATCATATAGGTGTTCTGAGTCTATCAAAAAAATACTCTAAGAGGAGAGTCTTCCACTTTATGCAAGTGAGTTTAAGTATGATAAAAAGAAAGGAAAGGACCTTGTAGTTAAATTTTCTCCTTCATTGACATGGATTATAGATTTTAGTGCCTCACACCACATGGATTCTTTGCATGTTGAGTTCTCTAACATCAAACCATGTGGCATGTCCCAAATCATGTTGGGTGATGACACTACTAGTGTCGATTTTCGATAGTGGATCAATAGAGATGGATGGGGGATCATTTAATCAAGTGTTGAGTGTTCCTGATCTCTCTACCACTCTCTTATCAATTTACCAAATCACTCATCTATCTATTGGGGAGGGCCCTCGATAGAGAGTACCTCTACGTGGGCCGCGACCTCAAAATATGGAGAGATTAAGGTGGGGGCCTCTCTCTCTATTTAGAGGGGGGGCCTTGATAGATATAGATAGAGGGGGGCTTCGATATAGAAAGGGGAGGACCTCTATCTTTATTGATGGAAATGAGCAGGGGCCCTCCTCTCTTTGGATTGATATTGAGGGGGCCTCCTCTCCATGGATTGATATCGAGGGGGGCCTCTCTACATTTGTATGGGAGGGCCTTGATATTTATGGAGGGGGTCTCGATATATCTCTCTATATGGGGAGGGGACCTTCATTTATAGAGATCTCTATTGAGGGGATCTCTTCATATTTAGATCTAGGGGAAGGGCTTTCATCTCTAGAATATATAGAGGAGGGGACATCTCTTTTGTTTGAAGGAATGTGATTGGAATTTGTTCTAGCTCGGTGATTATTCATGAAATTCATTCGAATTTGTTGTGGCTAAGGAAAGGTAGATCACCATTCACATTTTTATACCTTATTCCACTTTACTTCTAATTTGATACCCACTACCTTTCTCACTCGTGAAGATGAGGTTAGTAAGCTATGGCATGAGTGTTTTAGCCATCTAAACTTTCATTACCTTGAAAAATTGAGCCAAAACAAAATGGTCAACGGGTTACCTTGCGTCATATTTTCTAAGGGTCTTTGTGAGGGTTGTGCCCTTGGGAAACACCCTAAAAATAGTTTTGACAAAGTAAAATCCTAGAGAGCTAATCATTTTTTGGATCTTGTTCATAGTGACATTTCTAGCCCTTTCTCGTATCCTTCATTTACTAGAGCTCTTTATATACTAACCTTCATTAATGAATTTTCATGTTACACTTGGGTGTATTTTCTTAAGCTTAATTCTGAAGTTTTTGATCATTTTCAGGACTTTAATGCTCTCATTGAGAAATAAGTGGAACGATCTATCAAGGTTCTTTAAACTAATAATGGAGGAGAGTATGTGAGAAATAGGTTTGAGGATTTATATACTTATGAAGGGATTGCTTTGTAGCGTATAGTTGCTTATAGCCCTTCACAAAATGGAGTTACAAAAAGAAAGAACCAAACACTTAAGGAGATGGCCACTTGTATGGTTCACTCAAAGTCCCTTTCTCCACATTATTAGGAAGAAGTAGCGAATTGTGTTTGTTACATTCAGAACCGTGTTCCACACAAGGAAGTAAAAGGGATGACACCCTTTGAAGCCCAGTTTTGATGCAATCCGATGTTGAGCAATTTTGAGTCTTCAGATCCAAGGCTATGGCCCAAATTCCCAATAGAAACACAAGGCTTTGGAACTATAGTCCAAACCTAGTATATTTGTAGGGTATCATGATGGTGTGAAGGGATATAGATTTTTGAACCCTAATACTCATGAGATTTATATCAAGATAAGTGTGAAATTGATGATTCATCTTTGACTTCTACTTCTCTACCTTCTAAGGCCCTTATGCTTTCGATTCTAAATCGGATTCTTGAGATAATTATGTTGTTGAGCATGTTCCTCCTCCTCTTGATCCTCCTACACCTCCCAACCTTCATTACAGCAGAGTCTTATGATTCTAATGGTAGTGTTGATTAGAACCTTGTTCCCTCTCACTCAAGTGATGAATCTTATGACTCTAAGCTTAATCCTCTGAGTCCTCGTTGGGATAGGAAAACTTTGCAGAGTGTTGGAGAGTGGATGGGAGATCATTCAGACAAGAGGAAAACTTTCTCAGGTTTTTTTGGACCTCACTTCTTCTTCACCTCCGCTTATGACCCTTAGTATTCTCGGGAGGCTTATAGTATTCTTGAGTGTTATTCTATTGTGGATGAGGATTATTCCTCACTCATGAGGAATGATACTTGGGATCTCACCCCTCTTCTGAAAGGAAGAAAAATTGCTCGATCTAAGTGAGTGTTTTGAAAAAGTATGGTGTTGATGGTTTCGTCAATAATTTTAAAGTGTGGCTAGTAGATAAGGGTTTCTCCTAGGTAGTTGGGTTTGATTACTTGGAAAACTTTACTCTGGTTGTGAAGAAGACTTCTATTCAATTGAACCTTTCCATCACTCTTTGAAAAACAAATGGGAAGCCCATCAAATGGACATTAAGAGTGCCTTCCTTCGTGGGGACCTAAAGGAATAGTTATGAATGGAAAAACCTCACGGTTATGTCCATGATCCCTCCCTTGTTTGTAAGTTAAATAAGTCTCTCTATGATCTTAAACAATCCCCTTAGGCTTGGTATGCCAAGATGGACTCCTTTCTATTTACATCAGGGTTCACTCGGTGTCACTCTAACCTAAATGTTTACATTCTACAGAGACAAGATGAATCCATACTCATCCTTGTTCTATATGTTGATGAATTGTTGATTACGGGCATGTATTCCTCATCATTGATACTATGAAGATTGCCTTATCCAACAAGTTTTCTATGTCGACTTAGGATTTCTTCATTACTTTATTGGGATTCAGATTTCACAATATGACTTGAGAATTATAATTTCACATCCTAAGTACTCCCTTGATTTGATTTCTCGGTTTCATATGTTTGATTGTAAGCCTTTTCCTACTCCTTTCCTTTCTAGGGTTAATTTGGTTTATAATTTCTCTAATCCCTTGGTTTATGGTACCCTTTATTAAAATTTTGTGGGGATATTGATTTACCTTACTCACACTCGTCCGGATCTATCATATGTTATTGGGATTGTGTCCAGATTCATACAGGAGCCACATGAGTTGCATTAGAAAGTAGTGAAGTGGATCCTTCACTATGTTTGTGGCACTTATATGGATGGTATTCACTATATAGGAGAAGTAGATATTGACTTGGTTGGTTATATTGATTATGATTGGGTTGGTGATTTAGGTCATCAGAAATCTACCTCAGGCTACAGTTTTTCTCTTGGTTCGGTTTCTGTTAGTTGGTCGAGTAAGAAGCAGAATGTAATTATGATATCTTATAAAGAGGCGAGTATTTACGAGTATTCAATGTTTCCAGACTATGTTTGGTTACAATGTATCTTGAAAGAGTTTGGTATTAACTATATGCGTCTTGTTATCATCTCTTTGTGACAACATGAGCACCATCTCAATTTGTCAAAATCCAGTACAACATCAACAAACGAAGCACATTGAGACACATATGCACTTCATTCGGGAGCTAATTCATGATGACATCATCAAATTACAGTATTGTCATAATTTTGATATGGTTGTAGACATTTTTACAAAACCCTTCACTGAGGTGAAGTATCTTCACTGTAGTCTCTTCTTGGGGTAAGGCATGTTGCGGTTGCTCATCTTCTTGGGATTTCTAGTCCTCTTCTCCTCTTCTTCTTTTGTAGATAGATGTTGTTTGTACATGGGTACCTCATCAAGCCTAGTTGTCGGGACCCATATGATGCATATTTCTTAGGTTGTTTAGGGAGTCTTTTATCTCTTATAAGTGGATGTTTTCCCTTAGGGTTTTTCCTCCATTACTTGAGATCTTTATTTTACATGGCTACATTATCAAACCAAGTTGTTAGGACCCATTTTTTCCTCTTATTTTTCCAAAGAGATGTTTTTTGTACATGGGTACCTTAATAGGCCTTTAGTTGTCAAGCCCCATTGATACATATTTCTTAGTTATCTAGGGGAGTTCTCTTTTAGTTCTAATTTTCCATGACCTATACCTCAGTTTCAATGAAGGGGGGTATTGGTGTATATGACTTTTATCATCTTGTCCACCTCATGTGGTTAGTTATCTCACCTAGTAATAATAGGTCAACAGGGTTAGTTAGGTTTGTGTACACGTGTCATGCACAAGAGTTACACAACACTCCTATATGTACCTCTTATTTTTTATCTATGAGCATGTCAGACACACCAGTGTCTTTATGTACTTGATTTTACTTGTGATTCATGGTCTTGTTGATTACGTGAAGCACTCTCATCACCATTGTAAGTGCCACCCTCTTCGATGTACACAAGGTTCTGTATTGATCCTCGCAGAATAATTTGATAGTGTTTTTATTCATGTGAGAATGTTAGATTGGTAGCCATGTTGAAGTGTTTTTACATTTTTTCTTCTATTTAATAATTCATAAAATGTTATCGGGGATATCGCATATAACATCCCAAGACAATTATACATATACCCCACATGTAGATCAACACATTCTCTATAAAATGAGGTTGAAAGATTTTTATTGAATTATTTTACAAAAATTTGAATATTAAAAGATAATAGTATGTTTTTAATAGCCTCATAAAATGAAAAATAACGAGAAATAGATAATGAATTAGAAACTCAACATAATCAACAAATTTCGTTATGTAACCAACAATTTCAAAGGGACACAACTAGAAATACATTATCAAAATGACATCCATATATAAGAATATTATAACCATCTTATATGAAAATATTAAAGCAATCAAATGTTAATGCATAGATCGGGTACTTGTAAATGTAAACATGGCTCAATGTATAATCAAATGATAGAGTTCAATATATGTATTCCAAAACATTCTAGAAACAACCTTTTTCATCATAGTTTTTATTTTTTTACACATTTCTACATTAATACCCTTCTCAACATCATATTCACCAATAATTGCATTCTTGTATATCTTTGAAGAATCATCATCCATAGTGATTATAAGCCTCGCATGTATCATTGTATTCAAATTTATATATTCCATTTGATATCATCTTTTATCATACGAGAAGATAGTGACTTTGATCTTGAAATACATCTACAAATTCAGAAATAGCTTGATGTACCTTGTTCATGTTTGTAATTGTTCTTTTTTGTGCTTCTGCTCTTCTAAACAAACCCTCCGGGGTCCCCTGCGAGGGAGAGGAAATCCATAGTATGACATTAAAAAGTAATGTCAAATATTTCAAATTATAGGCTTTATTCAAAATAAGAATTCCATACTTGTGGTGTGTTATGATTTTCATGGTTATAAATAAACCCTTTTGTTCTATAATAAATAGACTTAATTTGAGGTCTAATCTTTATATTGAAAATAGATAAGTATTCAAAATCAATCACTTCTTTGGGAACATAATCAATTTTATTATTAGTTAAAAGGCATGTTGAATATTTTTCCCACTTCCATGTAGTCCTATTTTTGGGTGGTGGAACCAATATTACGATTAGGACTATTTTTAGTTAGTCAACTTAAGTCTTTTGGAAAAAACAAGCACTCATATTAATAGTCTTACTTTAGGATTTTTATTGCGGATAAATAAAGGTTAATCTTAGGATGTGCTTTAGTTATAAAAGTATATGTTTTCATTGTGATAGGAATGAGATAATTAGTCTTAAGGAATATCTTAAAATACTCTATATTTTATTTGTAAGTTGGTTTCTAACTAATAAAATAAGCAAGGTTATATTTGGGTTTTTTACCTGAAAGGGTTTTCCTAGGCTATATATTGTGTCAATATTATTTGCATGATTTTATCTATTTCAGATCTCTAATTTTTTCTATCTCTTCTTAGTTTATTGTGTACTATTTTCTTAAAAACACACAGGTGATATCCTTTAGAATTTGTGTTGTTGAATGTTTAAAATGAGAAATTTCTAAAGGAGTTGTGGTATAAATTGGCATCATTGTACACCAAGAAAATTATTTACCAAACAATATTTTTCTAAGTTGTATTATTGAAGTATGGATGATGGTGAATCGATTTCAGAGAACCTAAATAATTTCAACCTTGTCATATAAGTTAATAATTGTCCATAGATGTGAATATGGATGATGAAGAGAGGTGTATTACACTTTTCTATTATTTGCTAGACTCTTGGGAACATTTTTGTCTAAAGATATGAGGAGGAATTCTATAGATGAATATCACTCAAAAGAAGTTTTATCATGTTTTTGGCTTGAGAAAGAGAGAGACAAGAAGAAATATCAAAGGACAAGAGGTCCCAATCTTAAAAAAGATCAAGACTCTAGAAAGAATTCTGAAAAAAGTGTTGGATCTATGGTAAAATAGGTAACTTCAAGAAGGATTGCAACATGAAAAATGACAAAAAAAAATCCCCAAAATAATGTGTTATAAATATGTAAGAATTAAGGATGAAGGCACACATGCGTACCTTACATCCTTGAGCATACATGTATAGAAAGATGCATAGTTTGTTGATTTAGGAGCATCATTTCATATGAATTATCACATGGAGTGGTTGAATGAGTATGAAACTCATGAGGGTTGGGAAGTATTATTGGGGGATAAATATACCTACATGATTGTGGGAAGGGGAGAGTGATGCTAAATTTCAGATATGGGAGGATCAAGACTCATCTAGGGGTTTCCTAGTTTTGCAAGATATTTATTTTCAATAAGAAATATGAACGATACTAGTGTACCAATCTCATTTAGCAAGGATGGATGTAATATGTTGCATGAAGCCATGGTTTTGGAAAAATATGTTCACACAATATTTTTTTAAATTGATTCAATCAAAATGACTATTTCATGTAAAAATTATACTATCTTAAAGGAAAATATTGAATCAAAAAAGGACACACTACTTCCAAAAGAGAAACAAACGTTATGGATCAAAGGATGAAACATTTTATTTGATAAAATTTTATGAATTATTTGAAAAATGAATAATGGTCAAAAAGAAAAATCCTTATACTCCACAATAGAATGGAGTGGTAGAGAACATGAACAAAATATTGATGGATAAGGTCATAATGATGTTAAGTCATGTTACCCTATATTATAAGTATTGGTGCATGGGAGTGTATAATTTGTGTTATTTGGTGAACCAATCAACCACATTTGAATTATATAAGACCCCATAGGAATCTTGGATAGAAAATAATCCATTATCAAACATATGAGATTATTTAGTTATGATGCATATATGGGCATATCCCATATGAGAAAAGAACTAATCTTGACTATAGGTATGAGAAGTGCATATTTATTAGGTATGAAAATGGTGTCAAAGGCTCTGATATATGGAATCCATGAACTTATAAGGATTTATACATCTATAGCATTACCTTCAGGTAATCGAAAGGAAAACAATTCTCACTAGAGAGGGATTTGGACAATTCATTTCAACGGGTAAGTAAACCTAAGAAAGAAGCTCCAAATCTGGTCTTGCTCTGATGGGATCATGGAGAAGCAAGGAGAGATAAGAATTATATTGATTAAGATATATCACCAAAATAATTTTTTAGAGGTATTGAAATGAGACAAATAATTTAGAGAGTTTGTTGGTGTAAGACCCCGAATAGATTACTAATTCGAAATCATGCCACAACATGATTTGACAATTAATTTAGATGATAATGCTACTTATGGATTTAGAAGGTTTTTACAAGTTTGAAGAGAACCTCATAATTATACACATTCTAGTTATCAATCGGTGTGTCTACTATTAGTGTCAAATATGAAGATCAAAAATTCTCAAGGAAGGTCTTGGTTCATATGAGTGTAATTCCTATACAAAGGATATGAAGGAGGAAATGGACTCTGTGAAGAAAAATGATACATAATACTTGGTTAAGGTACCTCCTAAAATAAATCCAATGGGTTACATGTGGGTTTTCAAGAAGTTTAATTTTTAAGGAAATCGGCTAATTATATGGCTTGCTTAATTGTGAAAGGATTCTTTCAAGTTGAAGGAATTGAATTTGGTGAGGTATTTTCTCATGTTGTAAAATTGAATTTTATCATATTTATTTTGTCTTATTTCTCCTATGTATGGTTTAGAGATAGGTCATATGGATGTTAAAAATAAAAAATTTCATGGAGATCTTGAGGAATAAGTATACATGACATAAACCTAACAATTTCAGATTCTAAGGAAGAGAGTAATTGGTTTGTTACCTAAATAATTCCTTGTATGGCCTAAAACAATTACCAAGGATGTATAATTAAATTTTTTATCATTATGTGTATAGACTTGGCCTTGGTTGGAGTAATATAGGTATTTGTTCATACTTTAAAGAAGAAGGGGATAATTTTTTCATCATAGTGCTATATGTGGATGGCATATCATTGATTAAGAACAATAAGGAGATAATCAAACAAGTGAATGCACAACTTTCTATGTAGTTTGGCATGAAGCATTTTGGTGTCGCAAAGCTAATTTTGGGAATGGAGATCAAAAGGAATCATGTGAATAAAAATATTTGGCTTAATCAAAGTATTTGAAGATGATGTTGAAAATGTTTAGGATGCATGAATGCAAGTTAGCAAGCACACTTTTCCAATTTCGTTAGAGACTCTCAATTGAATAGTACCTAGAGACATAAGAGGAGTTAGAAGACATGTCACATGTTCCATATGCAAGTGTAGCGGGAATCTTGATGTATGTGATGGTCTAAAAATACCTAACATTACTGATGATATAGGATATTCTAGTAGATCTATGTTCAAGTTGGGAAATAATCATTGGAGCGCAATCAAGGAGTCTTCATATATTTGTGTGGAATTTTTGACCAATTTGTTATCAGATATCAAGTTAAGGTATCTCCATAACAACATCTTAGTGTAAGGAAGTGAGTCTGCATAGATTTAGTTTATGAATAGGGTGGAGATCTTGATCTATTAAGGTCCACGGCATTGGGTATGTTTTCAAAGAAATATATCAAGGTCAATTATGTTGTTGCGAAAGATAAAGTTTTCCATTATAACAAACATTAAAGATCACAATACAATTAATGAGTATAATAGCCAAGTAGAGATTAAATTTCCTTTAGGTGTTGATTTATCAATTAATTAGATTAACACTAAGATTAAACATTCCCTAATAAAATTCAGAGGGTTAAAGGGGTCAAAACAATTAAATACCCAAGGTATTTAATTCCACTAGGTCTAAAAATAGACACGGTTCTCATTTACATGGGGTTAGGAAAACATTCACTTACCCCATGACATGACCCCTTAAAGGGTCAACCCATACTTTAGAATTAACATTTTAAATTAATGGGGAGTTATTTCCCACTTACCCACTCTTAGGCTTACCTTGCACTTTAACCTGATTTTTCACATATTTAACGCACTAAATTTTTCTAAAAACAAAACCATTAGATAGGAAATTTCTTCCCCTTTCAATGATATAAAGAAGTCCTTCTAACTCCCTATAATTCTCAAGTTATGGGCCATGGGCCTTGGGAAGAAAATTTTCCCAAGGGCGGGCTTGATGGGCCTGGGGAAGAAATTTTTCCCTTAGTGCCCTTGGGTGAAAAGTGCATTTCACTTCCACGTGCCCATGTGGGGGCGGGAAGAAAATTTTTCCCATGTGTGGGCTACGGTGGGGTGGGGAAGAATTTTAGTGCTACCCCGCATGCCCATGAGCCCATAAGGGACACGTGTCAGCATTTCCAAGCCTCGGCGGGAAGTCGGGCCACCGGAAGGACTTAAGACATTAAGTCTTTTTTTGAAAGTGTTAAGGGATCAAAATGATCCGCGCCTCCCTCATCACCAAGCACCACGTGTCAAGCCCAAATTTGTGGAGAAATGGACTTGGGGAAACTTAAGAATTAAATACCTTTGTGATACAAAAGCGCAAAGGCTAGAATTAACCCGTGCCTCCCCATGCATGCCAGATGATGCCACATGTCAAGCTCTCATTGGTCATGGGTGGTGGGGGGCAAGAGAAACTTTAAATTTCAAAATAATTTTGAAATGTTAAGGTTGAGAGATCAACCGCTCCTCCGCCATCGTCTCGTGAAGCCATGTGTCAGCCAATCATTGGCTATGGGGAGGAGGGCTGGTGAGAAAATTTTAGAAATTTTCCCAAAATTTTAAAAGCTAAGTTTTAGAACGTGCGGACCCGTGTGCTGCATGGAAGTGATTTTTCCAAGGCAAGGGTGGGGATGTGGGGCCATGGAGAAAAGTAGGAATTTTTGCCAAAATTTTTATTTGAAAGCGTTAAGGCTAAAAAGATCCGCTCCTCCGCCGATGCCTCGTGAAGCCACGTGGCAACACCTGATTGGCTGTGGCGGGTCAGTAGCGGGCTATGAGGAAAACTTACAAATTTTTCCAAATTTATTTTTGAAAGCGTGAAAGGTTAAAATCGATTCAAGCATCCATGCCCAACGAAGCCACGTGTCGATCAAGGATTGGCTGCGGGGGCGGGGCCATGGAGGAAAAATTGCCAAATAATTTTTTTGGACTTAGATCATTTTTAGACAAAATGAAGGCTTGAGGTCAAGTGGAGTGGCGGGAAACTTCATGACTTTGTGATTTTTGGAAAAAAAAAAAAAGGAAAGTTTTAGCCCGCATGGGTCCGCCCAAGAATATTTTATTCACTTAAATTTGATAGTTAGATTATTTTGAAGCCAAATGAAGTAAAACTTTAGAAGGCCATAACTTTTGACTGGGGACTCAGTTCTGGGAAAACGAGGACTTTTTGGAAATCTCTCAAAGCCCTCTTTGCTCAAGAAGCATAAAATTTTAATTTTGATAAAGTTTGAAGGGTCAATTTTGAGAAAATTTTGCATGATTCTAAAATGTGAACTGGTGTTTTTAACTTATAAACTTTTGTTCAATTTCGACATTCTTTCTTTCTCAACATGTCAACAGACATGGAGGATTGCACTTGGAGGAATTTAGGTTGGATTGTGAGGGTTAACTTGTTTGATTGATTTGTAAATTCCAAATTACCAAGTTTTTATACAACAAGATGTCTGCAATTTTGCCTTTGCCCAATTTGAAAGATTCTATAATAATTTCTTAAGTGTTAAGGTCTAATTGAGATTGTTTTGATCATATTAGGTTCAATTTGTCATTTCATTTGTCTTCTATAGTTGTAGAGTCATCCTGTACATTTTCTGATTAATATTTTGTAGCTTTGAAAGCATCTAACAGAGATCAAATTCGGAAAGATCTATTTTCCATTTATCATCTTCTAAGTATTAGAATTCATTCCAGATCTAATCTAACACATTAATTTGATTCAAATCAAAGTATTCAAATGCCAAATTATGATTCTGATTTCTAAAACATTCATTTCTAAAGAACAGAGCATTATGACATTTCTCCATACGTATTCACCTTTTTCATCTTTCCAATCAAAATTTCAAAATACATTCAACAATCTGATTTCAATACCTAATAATGTCATTTGAGAAAATTAATACAATATTTTATTGATTCAAGATATACCTTTACACTTCTTCTTTCATTCCTCGAATACAACATGACCAAAATTACAATTTCTTTCACATTCTTTCAAAAAGAATACAAAGTACATTTCTTTCACATTTCAAATTACAACTTTCATAGCCAATAAAAACATCTTTCCATCACAAATAATGTACAAGGTCCTCCACCTCAAAGTGGGAAAAGGTTACAATATGAAATATTCTCAACAAGGACTGTCAAACTTCTTTTTTTTTTTTTTTGTTCCAGAACAACAACATGAATATCCTCCATTTTCTTTATTTCCATTTGATCACAACAGAGTGGGGGAAAGGAAACACTCTCCACCCAACCAAGACATCCAATGAAAAGGAGAATCCATCCTTCATCATTGGCCCCGAGCCCCAACCACAATGCAATAAGAAATGTGTTTCAACTCATGGCAACAGTAGGCTTCCACAACACACATGCAATTTCACATTTAAAAACATAGTCCAAAACAAAATTGTAGTTTGCAACCATAGATAAAAGACAACAAACAACACTCAGGCTTCCTCATGCAAGCCAAAGGAGCAAGAAACTATGGGGGATGTTGCTTATGCCTCCCAAAGGGGAAATGGGTATCACCACCTAAAAAAAACCATATATATATATATATATATATATATATATATATATATATATATATATATATATATATATATATATCATTTCAAATCCCTGACATGCCCTTATGCCTCCCCAAGTACCCCTTATTCCTCACATTTCCTTATGCCTCCCCAACCTCTTATGGCACCCCATAATGAGTAAAGAAATGCAAGCTATTTCTTTGTAAGGTGGAACCCAAATCCCAACTCCCTCCACACTTATACCTCCCCAAAACACTTATGCCTCCCACGAAATACCCCATAGTCTTCTCCTACACCATCCCTAGGCCATCTACCCAAACAGCCCACACACATGCCAAAACATTCACAACAATAACATTTTCATAATAAAAGAAGAGCATTTCAAGAGCCAAGCTCTTACCTCTCCATAATGGAGTTTGTTTCAAGTTCCAACCACAAGCTTTCCAATGCAAAATAGCCCAAGATCAATGAAACATAGGCTGTAAAAAGTCTGCAAACTTTCTCCAAAAGCAAGAGCTCCAAAAATAGAAAAGAATTCACCCCAAAAGAAGTATGCAAAAGTAAAGCAACCAAAAGAGTGTAACCCCAAACAATAAAATGAATTTGAATATATAGAAGGGGGAAGAGAGGAGGATGAGGTGGATCTTTGTAGGATGCCACATCACACATCCTCAACTCCAACTCACAAGTCAACTTCAATCTCCAAGACACAATAAATAAGTAGGTGAATAATATGACAGTCTTACTTACACACTCAAATCAAGCCCATATCCCAAAGGACTGAAATTAATTTCAAGCAAGAAGTGCAATTAAAACATTCAGCTAGACTTACAAAAATGCATAATGAAAGCTAGATTTAAACTCTCCAACCATAGGTAAGGTTGGTATGCAAATTTAAGAGGTATGGGACAAGTTTAACTTGTCCCACAAGCCTCCAAAATCAGTCTCAAGGACAATTTCGAATTCCAAAGAAGATGAAGTGTTTCATACTCCAAATTTTACTTACATATCTCTTACACATCACTTACACATTGCTTACACATATCTTATAACATTTAATACAAGAGTCAACCACTCCAATAATTACTTTCTTATGACCCAATTTGATTAATTTATTTTAACAATATGATTACTCACATTATATACCACAATTTATTTAAATAAAAGGGATAAACACATCACTTAATAAACACATACAAACATCAATAAAAAGGAACCAAATAAATAAATACACATAACCCTTGGTCACATGTTTAAAGGTGATCCCCCATGGGAATCCCTAACACAATCAAACACACAAACAAATACAAGTTGCCATGGTGACCTTGTTGAATTCATCTAGAATTCCAATGTGGTTGGTCTCCAATCCCCGATGTTTGTTGTGATATTTTAAACCTACAAAATACAAATACCTCCTTGGCCTCGTGGCCATATTAGAACATCCAAATGAATATAAATATAATTTCAAAGATCATCGACATATATGTGAATCTCAACAAACATCAAGACAACAATCAATAGTATCACTTACAATTTCATCCACAACTATATCATCACCAATTTTAATTCAATTCTCATTTTCTAGGTCTACTCAAAATATCCAAATATCACAAGTTTGAACAACATCTATAATGTAACCATGTCAAACAATATATCAACATCAATATCCAAAATGTCTCTAATAATCATCATGCACCATATATGAATCAAAGTCCACAATAAACCATGATCTAACATCTAACATCATGCTAAATTAAACTATAACAATGTCCATAATATAGTTAGTAGTATCAGGATCAATATCACAAGGTGTCGAAAAGGAAAAGGGCACTACATCCCCCTCCCCTTAGGCTTGACTTCCTCCTGGAAGTCACTGGAATAGATGTGGGAACTAAACTCGTAACAAAGTAGCATCCTCCCATGTAGTTGCAGTCTCATCATATCTGTCCCACGCACCCGGACCGATCAATCTCTCTACGCCTCGAAGGCCCGGGGTCCTACGTGATCTATGATGTGAAATGGGCTCCACCATCACCTACCCCCGATCTGCGCACCCGCAATGATGTCAATCTAACACATGAGAAGGATCTGTAACATATCTCCTAAGAACTGAAACATGAAACACATCATGTATACGTGAGACAAGCTAGGTGGAAATGCTAGATGGTAGGCCAAAGGGCGATACGCTCAAGATCTCAAAAGGACCAATGAATCTAGGAGCTAACTTAGAACCTTTTCCATAATGGATGGGGCTCTTGTGTGGCCTGACACGAAGGAAAACCTTCATGCCCACATCAAAACTATGATCGGTCCTATGTTGATCCATGTACTTCTTCTTCTATCTGTGTGCCTCTTGTAGCCTTTTTGATCATAACCACCTGCCTCCATGTCCTGCAATAAAGTTGGTCCTAGAGAAACCTGTCCTCTAACTTGTCCCAACTAAGGGGTGTCCTGCACTCTCTACCATACAAATCTTGAAAAGGAGCCATGCCTATAGAACTCTGAAAACTATTATTGTAGGAAAACTCCACCAAGTATAAGTACTCCTCCCATTTGGACTGCTGGTCCATAACATACATCCTAAGCATGTCCTCTAAGATCTGATTCACCCACTCGGTCTAGCCATCTGTCTCAGGGTGATATGTTGTGCTGAAGTTGATCCTCATCCCGAGGGCATACTGCATGGTGGTCCAAAAATGGGAAGTATACAAAGGATCATGGTCACAAATGATCTTCCATGGAATCTGTGCAACCTAACAATCTCATCAAGATATACCCATGTGCCACTACACTAGTTGTATAAGTGGTCTTTACTAGAGAAAATGAGCCACTTTTGTCAATTTATCCACCGTGACCATGATGGCATCGTGGTGGTATCTCGACATCGGTAGCCCAACAATGAAGTCCATGGAAATGGTATCCCACTTCCATTCTAGTATAGCATGAGGATAGAGAAGGCTAGCTGGATGTTGATGCTTGGCCTTTACTTTCTGGCACTCTAAACAGCATGACACAAACTGAGCCATGTCTCTATGAAGTCCTCTCCAATGATACAACTGTCTCAAGGTGGCGTGCATCTTCTTCACCCCGGGATGGGCTGAATAGGGTGCATGATGTGCCTCTGCCAAGATGTCCTACCTCAAGCCTCCATCTCTGGGAACATAAATCAGCCTCTGTGCTGAGAAGACCATCTACCTCTAAAGAAAAACCATCAAACTTCCCCTCAAGGGGTCTCTGAGACTCGATCTCTGCTCTGGCTGCAATGTAGAAGTTGTCGTGAGGAAGTTATTGTAGAATCCTACTCCACAAATCCATGCTCACTGAGGTGGCCATAGCCACATGTCTCCATCTACTAAGAGTGTCTACAACCACATTCTCCTTCCCTTTCACATGCTCTATCTCCATATCATACTCACAAAGTAACTCCATCCAATGCCATTGGTGAGCATTGAGATTGGGCTGCGTGAAGAGGTGGTGAAGACTCAAGTGATCTATCCTGAGTGTGAATCTCGACCAAGAAGAAAGTGCCTCCATCAAACCAAAGTGTGCACAACTACCACAAGCTCAAGATCATGAGTTGGATAATTAAGCTCATAATCTTTGAGTTTTGAGACTCAAAAGCCACTACTCTACCCTCCTACATCAACACACCTCCAAGCCCTACTAAAGAAGCATCCGTGCAAATGAAAAACTCACCCTGTGGATCTGGCACTAAGGATAGGTGTTGTAGTGAGACATTCCTTTAGTGTCCTAAAAGGCCTCTCACACCTGTCTGACCAAAAAAACTTCTTCCCTTTCCTTTGAAGGGAAGTGATGGGGTGCGTAATCCGAGAGAAGTCCTGAACAAATCTCTGTAGTAACCTGCTAATCCCATGAAGCTACACACCTTAGTCATAGTAGTGGGTGTTGGCCAATCCATAATAGCTCTAATCTTGGAAGGATCGATGGTGATACCTTCCCCAAAAATGATATGACCCAAATACTACACCCATCTGAAAGAATGCACACTTCTCCAAGTTCCCATAAAGTTGCTGCTCACGAAGACATTGAAGAACCTGGTGAAAGGTGCCCCTCATGCTCCTCATGCATTACGTGAGTAAATCAAAATGTCATCAAGGAAGATGAGCATGAAGTGATCTAAGAAGGTCCTAAATACCCCATTCATCAAACTCATAAACACATTGGGGGGCATTTTCAAACCAAAAGGTACCACTGTGAACTCATAGTGGCCATATCTCATATGGAAGGTGGTCTTATGAATGTCCACCTCGAAATCCTTAGTTGATGGTAGCTGACTTAAGGTCTATCTTAGAGAAATTTGTGGCTCCCTTCATCTGATCAAACAAATCATCAATGCGGAAGGGGATAAATTCTTGATCGTTACTTTGTTTAAGTTGGTGGTAATCAATACACAACCACAAGGATCCATCCTTCTTCTTTACAAAGATCACCGGTGCACCCCAAGGGGATACACTAGGATGAATTAGGCCCTTCTCAGAAGGCCCTCAAGCTGTAACTTGAGCTCGTAGAGCTCAGGGGTAGTCATCGATAAGGTGCTCGTGAGATAGGCTCTCTCTCCGGAACCAGATCTATATGAAAATCTATCTCCGTGGGGGTGGTAACCCCGGTAGCTCCCTAGAAAGACATCAAAAAACTCTCTCAAAATGGGATGGTCATCTAGTGATGGTCCACTAGACCCATCTTCTGATCGGTCACTAACTGTGACAGCAAACATCTGACAACCCCATCACACACACCGCTTAAGCTACATAGTAGAGATGGTGTGAATAGAAATGGGTCTCCGACCCCGCTATCACTTGCCTCAACTCCTAGATCATTTGTACAAGATATGATCTTGTGGTAATAATCCACTCTGGCTCTGTGTGTAGATAACCAGTCCATGCCCAAGATGACTCCATAAGAGCCCAACGGAAGGATACGAAGATCCGAGGTAGTGGTGAAAGGTCCCAAATCCACTACACACTCCTTAACTAAGGAGTCTACAGAGATCTTGGCTCAGAAGCCATCTCAACATCCCAACTATGACCCTGCCTAACTACCACTAGCTTGCATCACTCTACTAAAGATGGTGCAATAAAAGAATCAGAAGAACCAGAATCAAACAAAATGGAGGTAGGAATACCACCAATGTTACTATGTAGTCTCAATAATTGTACTACTTTGATGCTCTACCTAGTGGTTCTCGACCATTACATACATCCTATGACTATGCCCCATGTCACCAATAGTAGGCTCTGAGATCTGTGCCTTACCCTTGTTATTAGGGTTATGTGGGTAGTCTCTCCAAAAAATGTCTAGTAACACCACACCCAAAACAACCACCTGATCCTCTCCCCTAGAGTAGCAGCTCTCGGTGCCCTAGAGGGGTGTGTTGTGGACCCTGATGACCCTGTTGTGGACTGTTGAGGTCTCTGTTGGTGAGCTCCTATTGACTGAGCTCTAGGTGCTCCTTGTGTCCTAATGGGACCCCTAGGAGGAGGCCCCATACTCCGACCCCTCTGTGCATCAAATCTCCGTGGAGGTCTATATGGTGGGTGAGACTATTGTTGCTGTTGTTATTATGGTCTAAAAGATGACTATGTTGAACCCTATCCACCATGAGGAGGAGGTACTGACCCCCTCGATCTGTTGTCCTGCATCTATATATATGGCTCTGGACTCGGTCTCTAGCCTGTTGGGTCTTTCCCGAGTCTCCTCTGCTATATAGGCCTTCTCAATGGCCTCAGCCAATGTCTGTGGACAATGGATCTGCATTGCACCTCCAATGTCTAGATTCAGGCCCCGGATGAACTTGTGGATCCACACCCACTCATCCTGCATGTAATCAACATACTGGAGTAGATCCAAAAATCTACTCTCATACTCAGCCACTGTAAGAGATGCTGTCGGAGGTCATGAAACTCATCAATCCTTTGTTGTATGAACCTCGAGATAAATATCTACTCTGAACCACTCCTCAAAGAGCTCCAAGTAACTATCTCAAGAATCAACATGGAGCTTCTTGCTCCTCTCATCCTCCACCATATGCCTACTCCATCCCTTAGAAGATGGATCACAACACGAAGCTTTCATGTTGCTAGAACAAGGGAAGAGCTTGAAGCATCCGCTCAAGCTCACCAACCAGGCCTCTACCTAAAATCCACCTATGTCACCAAAATAATGAGTTAGTCCATAGCTTCAAGGATCTCCCTGATATGGTCTGCAGTGGTGGTCTGGTGACCCCTAGGCCTCTCTGCATGCTCATCCCTAAGCCTAGGGCTCGAGACCTATCTTTGTGTCCTGAAACCCGGTCTCCCTGTCCCCTCTGTGGTGACTCTTCTCTGACTGACTCCTCATGGGAGTTCTCTCCTCTATATGCTCCTCACTATGCCGAGGAGATGCATGAGCCTCAATGGATGTCACCCTATCATGTCCAACTGAATGTGCTCCTATGGTCCCTCCGCGTAGAGTGGCATTAACATCCTAAAGTGTCTATAAAATATGTGGTAGGATGGCTACTACAACATGATCCGGTGGTGGCAAGCCTAAGTCTATGTGAAAATACCCCTCATCCCATCTGTGCCTCCTGCACAGACCAAGGTGAGAGTTAGTTCTTCTTTCTAAGTTTTATTCAAGTTTTTTCCATGTTTACTAAGTATGTAATTTCAACAAGGTTGTTCTCTAGATTTGAAGTGTGCTAGGTTTAATATCGTACTAAGTTTAGAGTTCATGTCTCAAGTTTTCTAGTGTGCCCAAGGGTCCAAGCTTTGAACCCATGGCTCTGATACCAAGTGTGATGCCCACTAAAACAACCCACTTGAGACCCAAGAACAACCTAGGATTAGTCAAGAAAAATTATGGGATAATTTTTTTTTAAGGTGAGACTACAAACAAGCCTCAAAGCAACAATTGTCACAAAGAAATATATCAAGGTCAATTATGTTAAGAAGATAAATTTTTCCATTATAACAAACATTAAAGATCACAATACAATTAATGAGTAAAAACAACCAAGTAGAGATTAAATTTCCTTTAGGTGTTGATTTATCAATTAATTAGATTAACACTAAGATTAAACATTCCCTAATAAAATTTAGAGGGTTAAAGGGGTCAAAACAATTAAATACCCAAGGTATTTAATTCCACTAGGTCTAAAAATAGACATGGTTCTCATTTACATGGGGTTAGGAAAACATTCACTTACCCCATGACATGACCCCTTAAAGGGTCAACCCATACTTTAGAATTAACATTTTAAATTAATGGGGAGTTATTTCCCACTTACCCACTCTTAGGCTTACCTTGCACTTTAACCTGATTTTTCACATATTTAACACACTAAAATTTTCTGAAAACAAAACCATTAGATAGGAAATTTCTTCCCCTTTCCAATGATATAAATAAGTCCTTCTAACTCCCTATAATTCTCAAGTTATGGGTCGATGGGCCTTGGGAAGAAAATTTTCCCAAGGGCGGGCCTGCGGGCTGGGAAGAAATTTTTCCCTTAGCCCTTGGGTGAAAAGTGCATTTCACTTCCACACATGCACCCGTGGGGGGGGGAAAATTTTTTCCCATGTGGGCGGGGGGCGGGGGGGAAGAATTTTAGCGCCCTTGCTCCCCGCGCCCTGCGAGCCCATAAGGGACACGTGTCAAGCATTTCCAAGCCTCGGTGGGAAGTCAGGGAAAGGACTTAAGACATTAAGTCTTTTTGCCAAAAGTGTTAAGGGATCAAAATGATCCATGCCTCCACCGTCACCCAAGGCGCCACGTGTCAAGCCCAGATTCGTGTGGAGAAAATGGACTTGCATGGGGAAACTTAAGAATTAAATACCTTTGTGATACAAAAGCGCAAATAAGAATTACCCCTGCCTCCCCCCATGATGATGATGCCATGTGTTAGGATCTCATTGGTCAATGGGTGGTGGGGTGGTGGAGAAATTTTAAATTTTTTACCAAAATAATTTTGAAATGTTAAGGTTGAGAGATCAACCGCTCCTCCGCCATCATCTCGTGAAGCCACGTGTCAGCCAATCATTGGCTACAGAGGGAGGAGAGGAGGCGGAGAAAACTTTTAGAAATTTTCCCAAAAATTTTAAAAGCTAAGTTTTAGAACGTGGACCCACGTGCACCGTGGAAGTGATTTTTCCAAGGCAAGGGCGGGGATGCGGGGCCGTGGAGAAAAGTAGGAATTTTTGCCAAAAATTTTATTTGAAAGCGTTAAGCTAAAAAAGGATCCGCTCCTCCGCCGATGCCTCGTGAAGCCACGTGGAAGCACTTGATTTGGTCGGGTCAGTAGGGAAAGTGGGAAAACTTACAAATTTTTTCCAAATTTATTTTTGAAAGTGTGAAAGGTTAAAATCGATCCAAGCATCTGCCGGTGCCCAACGAAACCACGTGTCGATCAAGGATTGGTTGCGGGGGGGCCGCGGAGGAAAAATTGCCAAATATTTTTTTTTTGGACTTAGATCATTTTAGAAAAATGAAGGCTTGTGGGTCAGTGGAGTGGTGGGAAACTTCATGACTTTGTGTGATTTTTTGGAAAAAAGAAAAAAAAAAGGAAAGTTTTAGCCATGGGTCGCCCAAGAATATTTTATTCACTTAAATTTTGATTAGATTAGATTTTTTTTTTCAAGCCAAATGAAGTAAAACTTCATAAGGCATATAACTTTTGACTGGGGACTCGGTTTTGGGAAAATGAGGACTTTTTGAAAAATCTCTCAAAGCCCTCTTTTCTCAAGAAGCATAAAATTTTAATTTTGATAAATTTTGAAGGGTCAATTTCAAGAAAACGTTCTGCAAGCTTCTAAAATGTGAACTGGTATTTTTAACTTATAAAATTTTGTTCAATTTTGACATTCTTTCTTTCTCAACATGTCAAATAGACATGGAGGATTGCACTTGGAGGAATTTAGGTTGGATTTGAGGGTTAACTTGTTTGATTGATTTGCAATTCCAAATTACCAATTTTTATATACAAAAGATGTCTGCAATTTTGCCTTTTCCCAATTTGAAAGATTCTATAATAATTTCTTAAGTGTTAAGGTCTAATTGAGATCATTTTGATCATATTAGGTTCAATTTTTCATTTCATTTGTCTTCTTCTATAGTTGCAGAGTGTCTTGTACATTTTCTGATTAATATTTTGTAGCTTTGAAAGCATCTAATAGAGATCAAATTTGGAAAGATCTATTTTCCATTTATCATCTTCTAAGTATTAGAATTCATTCCAGATCTAATCTAACACATTAAGTTGATTCAAATCAAAGTATTCAAATGCCAAATTATGATTCTGATTTCTAAAACATTCATTTCTAAAGAACAGAGCATTATGACATTTCTCCATACGTATTCACCTTTTTCATCTTTCCAATCAAAATTTCAAAATACATTCAACAATCGATTTCAATACCTAATAATGTCATTTGAGAAAATTAATACAATCTTTTATTGATTCAAGAAAGATACCTTTACACTTCTTCTTTCATTCCTCGAATACAATGACCAGAATTACAATTTCTTTCACATTCTTTCAAAAGCAAAATACAGAGTACATTTCTTTCACATTTGAATTACAACTTTCATAGCCAATACAAAACATCTTTCCATCACAAATAATGTACAAGGTCCTCCACTTCAAAGTGGGAAAAGGTTACAATATGAAATATTCTCAACAAGGACTATCAAACTTCTCTTTTTTTTTTTTTGTTCGAAAACAACATGAATATCCTCCATTTTCTTTATTTCCATTTGATCACAACAGAAGGGGAAAGGAAACACTCTCCACCCAACCAAGACATCCAATGAAAAGGAGAAGCCATCCTTCATCATTGGCCCCCGAGCCCCAACCACAATGCAATAAGAAATGTGTTTCAACTCATGGCAACAAGTAGGCTTCCACAACACACATGCAATTTCACATTTAAAAACACAAGTCCAAAACAAAACTGTAGTTTGCAACCACAGATAAAAGACAACAAACAACACTCAGGCTTCCATCATGCAAGCCAAAGGAGCAAGAAACTATGGGGGATGTTGCTTATGCCTCCCAAAGGGAAATGGGTATCACCACCTGAGAACAAACCATATATATATATATATATATATATATATATATATATATATATATATATATATATATATATATATATATATATATATATATATATATCATTTCAAATCCCTGACATGCCCTTATGCCTCCCCCAAGTACCCCTTATTCCTCACATTTCCTTATGCCTCCCCAACCTCTTATGGCACCCCATAATGAGTAAAGAAATGCAAGCTATTTCTTTGTAAGGTGGAACCCAAATCCCAACTCCCTCCACACTTATACCTCCCCAAAACACTTATGCCTCCCAGAAATACCCCATAGTCTTCTCCTACACCATCCCTAGGCCATCTACCCAAAAATCCCACACACAGCCAAAACATTCACAACAATAACATTTGCACAATAAAAGAAGAGCATTTCAAGAGCCAAGCTCTTACCTCTCCATAATGGAGTTTGTTTCAAGTTCCAAACCAACAAGCTTTCCAATGCAAAATAGCCCAAGATCAACGAAACATAGGCCTGTAAAAAGTCTGCAACTTTCTCCAAAAGCAAGAGCTCCAAATAGCAAAAGAATTCACCCCAAAAGAAGTATGCAAAAGTAAAGCAACCAAAAGAGTGTAACCCCAAACAATAAAATGAATTCAAATATATAGAGGGGGAAGAGAGGAGGATGAGGTGGATCTTTGTAGGATGCCACATCACACATCCTCAACTCCAACTCACAAGTCAACTTCAATCTCCAAGACACAATAAATAAGTAGGTGAATAATATGACAGTCTTACTTACACACTCAAATCAAGCCCATATCCCAAAGGACTGAAATTAATTTCAAGCAAGAAGTGCAATTAAAACATTCAGCTAGACTTACAAAAATGCATAATGAAAGCTAGATTTAAACTCTCCAACCATAGGTAAGGTTGGTATGCAAATTTAAGAGGTATGGGACAAGTTTAACTTGTCCCACAAGCCTCCAAAATCAGTCTCCAAGGACAATTTTGAATTCCAAAGAAGATGAAGTGTTTCATACTCCAAATTTTACTTACATATCTCTTACACATCACTTACACATTGCTTACACATATCTTACAACATTTAATACAAGAGTCAACCACTCCAATAATTACTTTCTTATGACCCAATTTGATTAATTTATTTTAACAATATGATTACTCACATTATATACCACAATTTATTTAAATAAAAGGGATAAACACATCACTTAATAAACACATACAAACATCAATAAAAGGAACCAAATAAATAAATACACATAACCCTTGGTCACGTTTAAAGGTGATCCCCCATGGGAATCCTAACACAATCAAACACACAAAAAATACAAGTTGCCATGGTGACCTTGTTGAATTCATCTAGAATTCCAATGTGGTTGGTCTCAATCCCCGATGTTTGTTGTGATATTTTAAACCTGCAAAATACAAATACCTCCTTCGGCCTCGTGGCCATATTAGAACATCCAAATGAATATAAATATAATTTCAAGATCATCGACATATATGTGAATCTCAACAAACATCAAGACAATCAACAATATCACTTACAATTTCATCCACAACTATATCATCACCAATTTTAATTCAATTCTCATTTTCTAGGTCTACTCAAAATATCCAAATATCACAAGTTCGAACAACATCTATAATGTAACCATGTCAAACAATATATCAACATCAATATCCAAAATGTCTCTAATAATCATCATGCACCATATATGAATCAAAGTCCACAATAAACCATGATCTAACATCTAACATCATGCTAAATTAAACTATTCTCTCTCTCTCTCATTCAAGTAAATCATGTAGTCTAGATTAAAGTAAAAACCCATCAACAAATCAATGGTGGATGATCTATTTGTAGAAAAATATGTTTTGGAGGAGAACATTGAATCACCCATAACGATTGATACATCATTAACACTTGTATTCCATATTTTATTTAAAGGCCATTCTCTAAATTTAGTTGAATTGTAGTCACAAAATCACGCACTTGTTATTACATTTATACCACCAAATATGTTATTTTATATATGGATCTTGCGTAAGAAAAGTATGCACTAATGACCTATCCACTAGTCATGTCATCAATTAGTTGGTCATCGTCATCATTTTTCTTACACAGTCATCAGTTGTTTACATATTTTTGGTCATCTTTCAAGGAGTCTTAGGTTTCGTTATTTGGTCATTTTTCATCTCTAGTCCTTGACTAGGGCACTTAGGGTAGTACTACGGCACTTGTGGGTGCCTCGATCCTTGATTTTAGGTGCCCTGGTCTCGAGTAGCACTTAGATTTAATTTATCTGTTTGAGGTCGGTCTTTTCATTTTCCTTCTCATTCCCCTAGGTACTAGTCGGCATGTCAGGTCATTAGTGTTGAAATTTGAGCAAGAGATCCCTATATAAACATAACATACTCACTATTTTATGGGTGGACTATCTACCATAAAGGTATAGCTATCTACTAAGGCAAGGGACTACATTTGGGCATCATTGCATCACACACACTATATAGGAAGGGTTGTATTCATTCTATTCCATCCACCATTTAAATTTTTACATCTAGTTATTGCCCATATCTCTGTGTCACTGACATTAGGGCACCCTAGGCACAAAATTACACACATAAGCACACATAACTACATTCGAGTCTAGAATGTAGTACATCACTTAGTTGTAAGTCCACCATTTTGGCAGCTAAGGTTAGTCTGACCCCTTCATATGCATCTTTCTTTTTTAGGGATTTGATGCTTTTTATGGGGTTTTGCAGGTAGATCTTCATCATAGGTTTTACAATGACATAAGAAAAGTTCTTTGCAATAACCATGCGACAAAGACTAAGATATTTCAAAGATATAGTGACACTATTAGATTCAGATCCTAATATTTTCTACAGACTAGAGTGCCCATACTTCATACCAGGGTACCCATAGGTGCCCCAATCCCCCTCCAAGTGCCCCAGTCTAGAAAAATCAACATCTGCTACAATTTTTTGGGTTTCTCTTTCACACTATTCTTCGTTCGCACATCATTTTGTTTGGTCTCGACACATGGTGAGGTAATTTATTTCCAGATTAGTATCTTATCCCTTCCATTTCAATTATTTCACTTCATTTAAATATTAAAATAAAATTATCTAGCATTTACATTTCGGTTCCTATCATTTATTGCATTTTTCTACCTACTTAGATTAACTTAAAATATAGATATTAATTTTATATTTTAGTTAATCATTTTGGTGAACCCATACTTTAGAATATTTTACCCTAGGATCCATTTCAAACCCTAATGGATAGGAATAGTTCATCTTATTCGCCCATCATGTCTCATTTTAGTGCCAACCCTATATATGACGAGGCTATTATTGTTGAGCTCATGGCTCTCTATGGTAATCCTATTCCTATGTCGTCTCATACTCAACAAGAACTCTTAGAGGGTCAACAATATGTGCCTACTTTATTTTAAGACTCTCTATTGGCATTAGCATTGTTGAGGATCCTATAGCCTTCACTCATTGTACACCATGTTATATGGCTACTAGTGATCCTCTTAATATCTCTAAGTAAATTTTAGATGAATCTCTTATTACTATTTTTTGTATTGATTATCGTCCACATGTGTATACTGATTCTTCTCCTACTCAGCATACTATTATAGTCCCATCTCACGATTCTCCTGCATCTGATATTTCTTCTCATCATTCATTACATACTAGCTCTCATTCACTTTTGCACTATGTTGATGATCATATTGATAGTGTCTTTAGTGATATTCTCATTTATGAGTCTTTATTTGATCATGATCAAGAAGTCAATAGTCATTATTCTCCTTATTTTCATATTTCTGAGTGTGAATCACCTATTCCATCACTACCTTAACTTGAGGTTACATCTAGTACTATCCATGAGTCACCCCCATCTATCACTTCTTCATCTCCTATCCTTTCATCTCCTCCTCTCACATCATCTACACCTATTAGGTCATCATTCATTACATACTAGCTCTCATTCACTTTTGCACTATGTTGATGATCATATTGATAGTGTCTTTAGTGATATTCTCATTTATGAGTCTTTATCTAATCATGATCAGGAAGTTGATAGTCATGATTCTCCTTCTTTTCATATTTTCGAGTGTGAATCACCTATTCCATCACTACCTTCACATGAGGTTGCATATAGTACTATGCATGAGTCACCCCCATCTATCACTTCTTCATCTCCTACCATTTCATCTCCTCCTCTCACATCATCTACACCTATTAGGTCATCTTATCTTATAGAGGTATCTCCATCGATCACCTCACCTATTAGGGATGTTTCTAATGCTAGTCCTACCACTTCTCTGGATATTCCATGTATAGCTCATCTACTATAGCTTCTTGGCACCTACTCCTAGTGTGCCTTTAGCATCGAAATCTCCTGTATCATCTCTTGATATTCCTATGATCACACACAATGACAAGTTACAACCTCTTAATACATTATTGTCATATTCCATTATTCCTTCACAGGATATCATCTCTCTCATGCATGTTGTAGGTCAATTCTAATTTGGGTTCAATCTCTCACTTTAGAAAGTAGGGCTTAGTATGATTTTATTGACAACAATTAATTACATGGTAACCTTGTCCCTAAGAAGATTCATAATTCTAAATATCCTAAGGATTTTTTCATGCCTACATTCACATGTTTTGATGGTACTGGTGACCCTCATGCTCATCTTCTACACTACTACATTCTTATGACCTCTTATTCTGATGATAGATTATTACTTAAGGACTTTCAATATAGTTTAATTGATGAGGTGTTGTAATGGTACACTCATCTTTCCATTGGGTTAATTAGTACTTACTATGACATGGAGGACGCTTTCCTTCGTCATTTTATCATCAACAATGGCCCTAAGGTTACTTATGACCACTTACCTACTTTACATCAGGGCTCATCTGAACCTATCAAGGATTATATCTTATGATTCAATGTTTGTATACATCAACTTATATTCCAACCTATTGATCTAGAAATGTAGGTTATTTTTTGTCGTGGTTTGATTCCCACACTTAAGCAAGTATTGCAGTATGATACATGTGAGTCATTCATTCTTCTCTTCTATAAAGTCATAGATCTAGACCAAGATCTTATTTCAGTGAATGTCATCGACCCTCCACATACATCTACTTCTATTATATCATATAGTCCTCCTAAAAGTCAAAATTGGTTGAGAATCCTACACAATCTCAACCTTTGCCTCACAAACAAGGAATAACCAAGTTCAATATTCTCCACCACCACAGTCACTAAACTTGGACTTATTTGGATTCCAGAAGCAAAAAATATAGGATATTGAATCCAAAACTACTTTTTGGATTCCAAAATGTTAAATATTGGAATTATCTAGACTCCAAAATCGCACATATTGGATTCCAAAATCGCATATATTGGAATCCAAAATCACATATATTGGAATCCAAAATCACATATATTGGAATTTACTTCTCTTCAAAGTCCCATATATTGGAATCCAAAAATTCAAATATTAGAATCCATTATATGGGCTAGCGTCCACTAGGCATTATCTATGCTTTGGACTAAACAGAACATGTATTTATTTTATATGGGCTATGACCACACTAGGAATTATTTATGATTTGTTATGTACAAAACATGTTTCTATTTTATAAGGGCTAGTGGTCGTGACCATTATTTATGTTATGTTATATACAAAAAATGTTTATGTTTTAAATGGGCTAGCAACTACTAAGCATTATTTATGCTTTGTTATATACAGAATCATGTTTCTATTTTATACAGTCTAGCGGATGCTAGGAATTATTTATGACATGTTATGTACATAACATGTTTCTATTTTATACGGGATAGTGGATGCTAGGCATTATTTATGCTTTGTTATAAACAAAAATGTCTTTGTTTTATACGGGGTATCGATTGCTAGGCATTATCAATGTTTTGTAATAAGGTTCTTATCAGTGTTTAAATGTCTTTAAGATTAAACTATGAAGATTTGAATAATTAAAACACCTTGTGGCCCAACGGCCACTAGGCTAATGAAATTCAAGAGATTTGAGACACTTCCAAGTTCATGCAGTATGATGTGATTGAACCTCAGCGTAACCAAAGAATTACTAAAGATATTCTGAATAAATTAGAAGAGGGTGACTATTTAGAGTAGGAGAATGTAATTAACTGTAAAACCAATCCAGATATATTTTTGTATTCAATTATAGATATGAAATAAATTTAAATTGCTTTACTAAAGATATAAATGTAGAAAAGAATTTTAAGAATTGTTTGAATTTTATTGTAACATTATTCCCGAAGATCTGGGATCCCAAATTAACAAAATAAATCATAGTGAAGCTCCAAAAAATAAGCTCCCTCAAATTCGGTTTTTGATCAAATATCATCCCGAACATCTTCTCTTGTCCTTCAATGGTTGCAACAAAGGCCATAACATGGTGTTAAATTTGACGCCCATTTAGACATTTTTTTAATCATTTTTATCTGTAAAATAGTTGCAAATATTTGAAATAACCATCACATATGACTTGCATATTTTAGATATGACTGTCAATTTTTCTAGAGATTTATTTATATATTAATTATATTAAAAATATTAAAAACAATTAAGTATATATAGTATAATTTTATATTTATTTTATGAACAATGTAAAAAAAAAACTATTTTACAATTTTTCAAGGGAAAGTTTTTCTGATAATTCACCACATAAGTTATTCAATCATATTGTCATCTTATAATCAGTGAAAATATAAATCCTCCCAACTTATATTTTGACAATCTCAGCATAATATAATAGAGTTACACAGTACATTCATAATAACATATGAATGTATATATTATTGACAATGTTAAGTAGTACCATCATAACAACATTATGAAAAGATAAATAGTTATTTACATTTTCTTGCTCCAAATATTTGATGCCCTCTACCACATTCAATCCTGAGACACTATTTGTGATTTTTTTTTGTACAAATCAGCCATCAACCATTTATCTTTTGTACAATATTTGCGTCTACTTTTCATCCCCACCATAAAATTTTAGGAGGGTTTCCCTTTGCACCTAATGTAATACACAAAGTGTTTTTAGAACTATATGAAAAATCATTTCTACTCCAAACCTTTTCTAGGTCTCTTATTGTTATTCCCTCGACTATATTGCAATGTTCCTTTCCCCAAGTGAGTCTTGGATACAATATGAGTGATATTTTTTATTGAATCCCATTGATATCTTTTTAACATCAGGAAAAATGATGTTGTGGACAGAATCCTAGTTCATAGTATGGTGATAATAATTTTATAAATTTTGACAGGCCACCTCATAGGTTGATAGTTTTATCATGAACTTGAATGACATCTTCCTATTGTATGTTTTGTTTATCCCATATAGCAGGTCCTCCATATCTAAAATAAGTAAATAACTCTTATTCTACATGTAGGAAGTAAACAAATTTTATTTTCATCAGCCACATATCAATTATAACCAATTGAAATAAACAACATTTTAGCTTACGACTAACAGTTACCGATTGAGATTGCGGCTTGGATTACACCGCCTTTACACTATTGTTGGATCCATTGATGCAAGAGATATTTCAAATAAACATTCATCAATTCATAATCTATTTCTTGCTATTGAAAATGTGAGCATAATGTATTTGAAATAAACATTAATCAATTCATAATTGATTTCATGTTGTGGAAAATGAAAGCTTAAATGGATAAACATAGTGGTTTATGTGGTGATATGGTAAGTACAATATCAATTGTTATATGTCTTATAATTCAAATTTAGTGCATTAGGCTACGCTTATATTCATCGAACCACCCTTTGGAGGAAAAAGTCCTCAGCTATTGATGAGGATTTTTGACCACTAGGCTATGCCATCATTGGCCGAAACTACACTTAGTTGGAAAAACCTTTAATGAGGTTATCCAAGTGTTTCTTTACATACATATGAGTTGGATCAAGCCGTATGTAGTTCTTTTTATGATGATGTTGAAGCCAAAACAATGTTAATTCAATGTAAGTAGTCAATATGTAGTGAATCTAGTGAAACATTGTAGACAATATGCAGTTGTAAATCAGTGAGATATTGATGAATGTAAGGTTTTTAGTCTAACCATTATTGTATTGAACATGGATGCATAGAGTCCGCTAAGCTCTATACTTCATTTTAAATTGTTATCATAGCTTACAAATGGATTTCCTTAAACTTTTTCTTCTACCGTATGCCAAACATATAAACTAATGTCTATTAGTTATCGTTTCCTATAAATTTTTGGGCCTTATAAATGATTTTGTTTTAAAATACACATGGCTAACATACCAGGTTGTGAGTGTGTATTCATGTTGGATACCTCCTGTGCCCTCCATGGTTACATTCTCTGGTTGTTGGTTGTCTGCATAATCATTTATTGTCTTATAAATTTGTGGGGCTTATTAGCGGTTTTGTTTGAAATTCACATGATTAACATACCTGGATTTATGATGGTGTATTCATGGTCATGTGCCCACATCCTCCACATCTTTCATCTAAACTATAAAAAACATAAGTTTGTTAAAAATTGAAAACCATGGAAATTGAAAATAGAGCTCATTAAACATATTTATAAAATGATTAAAGGTAAATCACCATGTTGAACTGGTTGTGTAGCATCAAGGTGAAAGGGTTGTACATCAAATTTTATAGCTTTTGGTTGTCTATATAACAATAAATGTATAAGTAACATATATAGGTTAAAATCCATTAAACAAAATCACTTGTTGAAGTTGTCTTGCAACGAACCTTTCTTCATATGAGAATAGTAATGTTTAGAAACATTTCTTGACTATGTGTCTCAACAATAAAAACAATAGATAGTTTGGAATCCACTAATGCATGGAGTGTGATATTGTTGCCGTAAAGCACTAGTACTAGAGAATTTTTTGAACAACATCAAGTGAACATCTTAGCCCAGAACTCATATGATCTTTCGCAAGGAAAAGGATGGATGTTTCCTTGTAGGCCAATTTCTCTTGCAATTACCAATTTTTGTGGCAGTTTCTCCATCCAATCCCTAGTGACATTTCTCTATAATCATCATTATTATTTGCATAGTTTTACACACCAGATATTGTGTACATAAGACACAAACTTTTGAATATCTTGTTGTTATCGTAGAGTTTGTAACATCCATCCGAATTGATACTCCACTGTCTTTAACATTTTCCATGTATCTTTTTACTGTGTCTCTTAACATTTTTAATAACCAATTGGTATTAGAACAATAATAATACAATCCAACACACTTATTTCGATAACTTTTAGAAGCTCCATTATTACATCAGAAGAAATATCGCTGGCCAAATTACAAAAATCAATGATCACACATTCAGCATTGAAAATATTAGTTGAAGGAATTGTTGATAAAGTTGATGGAAGATGGAATGGATATGCACATTTACAAGAAAAATTGTTTGTGTCTTCCATCCTTGTTGGTATATTTCCTTCCAGTGACATCACATAGTTGTCTAATATTATCTGAGCCTCGACAGAAGAACTTCTTCCACCTCATGATCTTTTTTGTTTTGACATATTTTTCCCTATATGGGAATCAGATTTTATTTTTCCATTTCTCTCTTCACCCAATAAGTACAGACAACTAGAAGTAGTGTGATTCATGTAATTTAAATTTTTCAATTACATTAGATTCATCACAGGTTGTCAATACAATATTATTCGGATGTTTATTTCTCAAATAATGTAAAACAATTTCTCTCATTTTGATATCTCCTTTTATTCTTCGGCAGTAAGAATCAAATTTCTTTACTATTACACCAACCTCAACAGATCCAGTTGATTTAGTATTCATTTTTAACCCATGCAATTTTGATTTAGATGGGTCTATCTCCAATTTAGTCAAATATGTTCACCTCGGCATAGTAAACAACTTGGCATGTTTTGAGGTGAAAGCAAACCTTTTCTATGTAAGAAATGACAAACAAAAGATGTTTTTTTGTTTCTATACAATTTTCTGAATATTGTAAATATACCATTGTGAATGTCTTCTACATTTGAATAGCCAATTTTGTCATAATCTATTAGAATCCCCAAATTACAACCATATTTTGAACAGGAATATGGTTCGATTTGTTTATGGAGGCATGCATTTCCCATTTCTTGAACAAAGAAACATCCAACTCCATATCAAGAATAAGATACTTATTGTTTTCAAATTCAAAACATTTAACCTAGACATGCAATGTACCCAAATAAATGACTTATGACAATAGAACAATACCAACTTCCTCGTGATTGTCATCTATAACAAAAAACAACCACGGGTCAACGTGGTAGTTTTCAGGGAATGGATTTCCAAACAAACATTCCTCATCTCTTTTCTTCCAACAAATACCTCCTGTGATGAATGGAATTGTTTGAATGGAGCAAACAATGGAATACATTTTACCTATAATTAGAGTAAAATACATTAATAATTAGGTCATTTCTGAAATTTAAAGTTTTTTTCTTATATTTTCTGATAATTAATTTAAATACTACCCTAGCGGACACCAACCTCTAGAGTTCTTTACTATGTATCATAAGAGAGTAATTAACATAATGGTTTAAGATTTCTTGCTAGGCTTCGATAGGACATCTTATGTATCATTCAACTAGTTACAAAAAAATTTATTTTGGAGTTAGTGATCTAGCTCATCATTTTTTTATATAAGACAATGTGAAATATATGTATATCGGACATACTTTATTCATTATGTTTAAATGTCTATATCTAGTCTAATTACGATATTTTAAGCGTAACGCTTGGTGGTCGATTCCACGACTTATCAAAAATAAACGGGAGCGATTCCACTTTTCTAAACTTAAGTATGGCTATCGTCACAATATTCATTTTCATGGAAACAATGCTCTCTATAAGGTCATGGTGGGTTATACCTATTTGAGAAAATATTTGATTATTAACAATGTTTAATGAGTACCACAAAAACAAGGGTCTATTCTCTCTTACTCTGACTATAAGTTAGATTTACAATACTAATTGAAGAAATTTATTCCAAATTGTTTGAACTTATGTTAATGCATTTAGAGTGTCAGTCTTCTTAGGCTACAAACATTTACTGTCTAATACATTGTATTGATTGAGGGTAAAAAGCACTAAGAATTTAAAAATAGTGATAAAATAACAAATCACAACCTAGCTTAGTGGAAGCTAGGGTCCTACCATTTCATCTTGTCATTGTAATCATTGTCTGTACACTTTTTTCTCGCTAGTTATTTTCATTGATTATAATTATATCATATTTGATAGACTATCCATGGTGGAAACAAGTGTTACTCTACAAATCCTTGATAGGATCAAGCCATATGTATTGTCCATAAAATATATTGTTTGTAACATATAATTCACAATTTTCGTATGGGAAATTTTTTTACTTAATTCTTAGTTTCATTACTTATCGAAAGTAATGGCACAACGGATGCTAGTTTCAATGAGTTTCTTATTTTGAAAATTTTGATAAAATAATAAATCATGACCTAGTTGAGTGACCATGAGGCTCCTACCATTACGGTCATTATAAACACTATCTATACAACTTTGGATTTCTAGTGTTTTCCATTGATTATAATTGTATCATGTTGGCTGGAATGTACCTATGAAGACAATAGATGCACTACATAACATATAGAGGGATCAAGCCTTACGTAGTTCCCATAAGGTATATTTTTGAAACACATAATTTACATCGGATCTTATGCAAGAAAATGCTTAGTGAATGCTAAGCTTTTTTCTTTATCGAAAGTAATGACATAGCGAACACTATGATAAACAGTTTCATAATTTGAAAATAGCGATAAAATTAAAGATCATGATTTAGTTTAGCGGTCATTTAGGCTCCCACCATTATTTTTATTCATTATAAATACGATATGTATTGCTTTGGATCTACGTATTGTGTTTTCATTTATTCTAATTGTAACATATTTTTTTATGTCATCACTGCGAGATCCAAGTGTTGCACTCTTTAAACCCTCAAGAAGGATCATGACTTATGTAGTACCCATAAGAAGTATTTTTTGTAACATATAATTCAAAAAAATTTGTATGAGAGAAAATGCTTAGCGATCGCTAAGCTTTTTTGTACGTATTGAATAGAAACGACTTAATAACTGTTAAGATAAATTATTTCTTATTTCAATTTATTTTAAGTGTATTGTACGTACCCGAAATTGTAGGGTACTGCGCTACCGAAACAACGTAACACGTGCCCCAATGATGATACAGGTCTCCTCACAAGGTGTTCGGGATCGGGAAAGATCTCCAAGTGTACGTTAACATCCTGCATGCCCCGCTTAGCCCCCACGTGCTTTGTTTTTCCCTTTTCCCCTCTTTTCTTGGCCTTTTGCTCTTCAGTGACGAAACCACCGCCTGATCAGCAGGGGCGGTCGAGTCTCGTGCCATTGCTTTGAAAAGGGCAGCGATCTGAATGCCGCCGCCTAGCTCGGGGGTGGCGGTCCTTTACGTGTTTTCCAGAAAGCTCTTTTAACACGACTCACATAATTTTAACGTTTTACCAGCTTTCTTTCACCGCCATAAGCTTGCATTTATGATTCTGGTTCCCTAGAATAGTGTTTTGCCATTGTTTATAGTTTAAGAGTTCTATTTGGTTTTTACCTTGGGTAAATGCAAATGCTTTATAAATAGATGGCTTGTGCTCAAGCAAATGGTCCCTCAAGTTTGCCTCTGAATTTCTCTTTTCAATCGATTTAGTTTTCATTTTGCTTAGAATTCATAGTTTCATTCATTGCATGTCTTGTTAGTATTGTTTTGTTGTTAAGAAGTCACATATCCATCTTGTGCAAGTCTTTCTTTGTTATTTCATCCAATCCATTGGAATAGGATAGTCTATTTATCGGTAGGAAGCCATTAAAGTTGCAGGGTTTTCTCCTCAAACATGATAGTTTTAGGTTACGGACGTTTTATGTTGCATGACTCGCATGATAGATCCCGCTTAGGAATTGCATAAGCCAAGCTCGTACTCTTGCGCTATCCCTCTCTTATTCGCATTGTATTGATCTGTATTCTAAAGTTGTCCCTTGTTCCAACATCTACTTTGTTGATGCAAGCATTACACGCTTTTACGGATCCACGTGAGCATGAAAGAAGCGAGGAGATCACATTGAGGGGACAAAATCACACACACCATGGATTCGCCTTTGTTTCTGAGAATCCGGGTTCTAGCTTTCAAAGTTCAAAATTAGAAGCATATCAAATAGAGTAGTGAATCATTTTATTTTAGTTAAGCTCACTTTCAATATTGCCATGGAAGCTATGGGGAATGATAGTTTCTGAGAAACTATGATTTGTTCCTCACTTCTGAGGTAGGATTGAAGGTTTTCAATTAATTTAATTGGTTGTCTTTTATCTAGATTCACACATTTACACAGGTGAATAACCACACCAGGTTATCTCACTTGTTTAGTTTTAGTATAAAAGTAGTTTAATTGTTGCTTGTAATTATAATGTTTCAATCGTATATTCTGTTAGATTAGTTTCCCTTTCAATAGAAGTATAAATTGTTATTTTTAGTTTAAGTTAATTTAGAGACTTCATAACTAGATTAACACTGAAATTCTAGTTAGGAGGATAAACCACTAAGGGATTTACTTTACTGCTCATAGCCTCTAAATCTCCCCTTTTTCATTTCAGCTACCAGAGATCACACTATCAAATCTTAGTCACTTTGATCCTCCCATGGTTAAGCCATAGGAAAGTTGCTTGCCGATTCTAATCCTCGCTTGTAGCTTTTCTATCATAGAAAGCCCGACCATAATATTGGTGTGACTTCATCTAAGTCACCCGCATTTCAAACCACCATTGTCTCGACACGACCTCGGGAGGTCGGGTATGGGGAAGGTCACTTGTCAATTATCATCCTCGCATGTCACTTTTACGCATCAATACAAAATTGGTGAACCCGACGTGAACTTTCTACTTTCGCTTTGGAGTCAAATCTCTACTAGTTCTTTTGAAATAAACAACTCTTTCATCTTTATTACCTCATCAAAATTCACCACCCCTTCGCTCCTTCCCATTATTATGTGGGTATTCATATACCCCCCGAATATGTCGGGATTCGATGCATATGGCAGACCCCTCTTGGGCCTTGAGGCATACTACGCCCAACAAAATAGGAAATCATCACCCTCACTCTCAGTATGGGGTGACAACTACTCAACTAACCAGTTGTCAACACAAACTCCAAGGATCAGATATAACTCATCTTTTCAAACTGAGGAGTTAGATCAGCTCACTCAAACACAACAAATAGGGCCTTCAGGCTCGAACAATATGACGCTCACAGGAGAATCAAGTTCGTCTCCTCAGGTACTACTTAGACCACAAATTAGTAGACAATCAGACTCATACCTGGGTTTAGATGATGAACATTCGGTACGTTATGCCAGGAATGAACAACGTTCTCAAAGAATGTACCCACCTATAGGAGGTTTACAAACACAACCTGAAATCTCTTTCCAAGAAAATACCTCCATACCACGTCATATAGGAAATGCCCTCGGGGAAACTTGGTAGGGCAGCGATCAGTTCATAGCAGGATATCACATGCCTAAACAACACCATGATATACAACAAACGCCATCAAGGAAAAGTATTGTGACTTCACCAAATGAAGTCATTTCAGCTCTAGTAGAAAAGGTTAGGGAGTTAGAACTTACCCAAGCAAGCCAAAATTCTCAATTCATGCAAGCAGGAAGTTCCAATCCCCCACACCATCCTAGCCAAGTAGACCTCCTCACAAGAATAGGCACGTTAGGCATGCCTCCTCAGTATTCACAACAAACGCCAACTAGACCCACCATCTCTAACACCGTTCCTCCCGGTCTAGTGCAAAACAATCCATTCCTGGACAATACCCCGTCATACTTAAACATGTACTCCAAATCACCACAAGGGGATATGTTCTCCTCTCCCAGCATGTTTGCTCAAACACAGGTGTTTCCTTATGCCCCTACCAACGCATACGCTACGCCATATCAACAACCCATTCCACCACCACTCCCTCAGCAAGCACCATCAATGGTCGAAACCTATGCGATAGGGACTTATTCAGAATATTTGAAAGAGCCCTTAGACTTCACCATATGAAGCGTCATGCTTCCAAGACCCCTTCCTGATTTACCCAAGTACAAAGGTGAGGGAGATCCGAATGCACATATCAAGGCTTACGCTATAGCCATACGAGAACTACTCCCTTGGGATGGGGTTGTTGCTAAAATATTCCCAAAACTTTGGAAGGCATCGCTCTCGATTGGTATTATAGAATACCTGAGGCTTCCATCCATTCATTTAAACAACTCGTTTCAGAGTTCATTAAGGCATTTGACATGAACAAACTATTAAGAATAGGAATCAGGGAGTTCTTGCACATTAAGCAGGAACATAATGAATCATTGCTCATTCATCCAAAGATGGCGTACGAGTTCTTTATTCTTGACCAATGCTCCGAATATGGACCAAATGGAACTATGTGATTTATTCCTTCATTCTCTCTCAGTAGAAGTGAAGGAAGAAGTCAGAAGTTCCCACTAAGTACTTATGATGAAGTACTTGAGAACACTCTCTAAATAGATCAAGCGGCAATAGATAGTGGTCGTAAGACATATGGAACAAACGGGAGGTTAATCACCTCCATCAAGAACACTACAACTTATCCTACTACCACGAATGTCAATCAAGGACCTAAAATCCTTAACAAAAATCGTGGGGTGACAACAGATGGAGTAACCGACCAGCCTAAGAAGGTAAATGTTGTCAATACTCCATCACAAATAAACAACCAACGAAACAACTTTACCCCGATAATCAATACAGTGGATTTTAATCATCACAACAACAACAACAAAAAATCCCACACAGGGTCCAAGCCAAAATTCAACTAGGTACCAAAACCAAAATTCAAACCAAAGACAACAAACACAAAATTTTAATCCTAATAGCAACGGTTTGATCAAAATTTTGGGCCACAATACGCACCAAACCAACAAACTAGGAATTACAATCCTAATTCGTATTGTGGTTTCCACAAAATTCGGGGCCATGACACTAGAATGTGCCGTGACTACAATAAATTCATGCAACGCTTGCCAGATGAACAAAGACAACTTTTCATGGATATGTTCTTGGTAGATCCTACGTCACCAGCATCAAATACTTTTAGAAGTAGTTTCCCCTCAAAACGCACCCCTGAAGATCTTTAATGATCCACTCCCAAATCACGATAACAATAGGCTAAGTCTAACTGGGACAAACAAGAGCGTAATGATAGGAAACAATGATCATGAAGCTTTAACTTCGCTAAATCCATTAGTTGCGCCACAACTAGGAAGTCAGCCACGACCTAAGATAGTTGGTTTAGTAGAGTTAGACGCCGAACTACCCATCGAAGCTGTAACAAGGACGCGAGAGTATTTCTCTCAGCCAAGTCCAAGCCACCTGCCAGGGACAGATAACTTCCAACAAATAGTAGCAAAGCCTGTGGGTGCCTATGATTTAATTAATGACCTAACAAAAACCTTCTCGCACATTTCATTTTTAGACTTACTAAAGAACTCTCCTACCCACAGGGCTGCTCTTTTAGAAGCATTAGGTTTAGGTCATTTAATTAACATCACTCCACCTCCTAAAACATAGGTAAATCATATAGACTTTGATGTTCATCCTCCGGGGCAGGTGGATAGGGATGTTGAATTCATATTCGAGATAAACAAAATGCCGATAGATGTTGAGATCACACGCCGAGGTGATCCAGCCTTACATTTGTAAGTATGGGTTTATAACAACTATGTAAAGCGTGTAATGATAGACGATGGGGCAGCGGTCAACATAGTCCCCTTCTCTTTCCTTCAAAAGCTAGGGTATGGAGAAACCAATTGTTCCACAACTCAAAACACACTAAGGGGCTATGATAGCCTTAAAGCCACCTCGGTTGGAACTATAATATTATCGGTCACCTTAGGACCCAAAACCATCTTGACTGAGTTTTATATTATAGATCGGGAAACTAACTATAATATGATCCTCGGCCGACCATGGATACACCGCATGAAGGCAATCCCTTCTACGCTATTTCAAGAAGTAAGGTTTTTACACTTAGGAAAGATATTTGTAGCCAAAGGTGATCCAAAACCATTCGATGTACACCTAGCTGACTTAAAGAAAAGACCAGGCATGCACTCGGAGTTTGAACTCCCAACAAACCAACTTAATAAACCTACCAATGCAAAACCAGAAGAAAAGTTGGTACCTACGACAAATCTTGAAGCTATGAGCCTAGCCAAGGCAACCCCAGCCCCCAAAGATGAGGCTAACACTGTAGAAATAGTATCATTAGGAACTACTGCAAAAATCGTTGAATTGATAGAACAAGATTTACCAATGTTCTTACCATTTGATTCTGTAGGCGTGGGATATTCCCTGGGTGTCGGTTCTCTCCCAGTGGTAGATCTCTGCATGGTAGAGGTAGAAGATGTTAACACAACAAATATCCCAACATCTATACTCCCAGCTAAATATTGGACTCTCCATTTTGATGGGGCTAGATGTCGTTATGGAGCTGGGGCAGGCATAATCCTTACTTCTCCCGAGGGGAAAGTCCTACCATTTTCCTTTAAACTAAATTTCGAATGCACAAACAACGGCGCTGAGTACAAAGCCCTCCTCCTTGGCCTCATCTTAGCTAAGAGAATTGGTGTTGATAACATCAGAGTCTTAGGAGACTCACAATTGGTAGCAAACCAAGTCTCTGAGATATATGAAATCAAAGCCGAGCATTTGCAGCTTTACAAAATAGCTGTATTAGATTTAAGCAAGGAGTTTGACTTCATATCAATTGAAGCAATCCCGCGAGAGAAAAATCTTCTCGCTGATTCAATAGCAACTTCAGCATCACGCTTCACTCCAAACAGTAAGTTAGAGGATACCCGTTTCATGGTATCCCTTCGTGATGAACCATTGATAAAAACAATGACAAATTCTCTTTTAAACGGAAATGAAAACAAATCTACTATCCTTGACCACATTGATAGTGATATGGCCACTCTAAATTACTTAAACACCTATGCGGCATTACATCTCTCCTATCATATGATAGATTTGTCCTTAATCCCACATTCATCTTCCTATTACGGGAATCCCATGATGGAGCTTCTCCCACAAAAGGAACTTAGCATATACTCAGTCGAGAATGGAGACGATTTAGATTTACCTCTAGCCCCGCCTGAGTTTGAAGAAGGTAACGCCTCTTTGATCGAAGAAACAATTGATATTAACATCGGAATGGAAGATGAACCAAGGATATTGAAGTTAGGATCCTCATTAACTCCATAGAAGAAGTAGAAATACACACTCGAATCCTCAAAGAACATCAGAAGGCTTTTGCATTTAATTATAAAGAAATGATAGGAGTTACACCCCACATTGTGGTGCACAACCTCGTCACTAAATCAGATGCAAAACTAATTAAACAAAAATTGAGACCCATGAAACCTAAGGTAGCTCTCATGGTGAAAGAGGAAGTGATAAAACTCCTCCAAGTAGGATTCATCAAACTAGTCGATTACTCTCAATGGGTATCTAATATCATTCTCGTTCTAAAAAAAAATGGAAAGATACGCATCTGCATAGACTTCCGAGACATTAACAAAGCATGTCCTAAAGATGACTTCCCGTTGCCATCCATTGATGTCATTGTTGATGCAACAGCTGGATTTGAACTTTTGTCTCTCATGGATGGATTCTCGGGATACAATCAAATTAGAATATCTGAACAAGATCAAGCTAAAACCACGTTTATAACTCCTTGGGGAACTTATTGCTATGTTGTTATGCCATTTGGTCTCAAGAACGTTGGTGCTACATACCAGCGAGCTATGACATATATATTTCATGATCTAATTCATAAAATCATGGAATCCTACGTAGATGACTTGTTGGCTAAGGCCAAGAAGCGTTGTGACCATCCAGAAGTACTTCACATCATTCTTTCACGTCTGATAGAATACGGAGTCACGCTAAATCTAGAAAAATGCATCTTTAGTGTAACAGGAGGGAAGCTCCTAGGTTACATCATATCATCACGAGGGATAGATGTTGACCCAACCAAAATTTGGGTTGTCCTCAAAATGGTCCCACCTTCGGATGAATCTGGAATCAGGTCTTTTCTCGGAAAGCTTGGTGCAATCTAGAGATTCATCCCGGACTTAAGTTTCGCCATTCACCCAATTAACAATCTACTCAAGAAGGATTATAGCATTGATTGGACTGAAGATTGCAATGAAGCTTTCGATGCAGTTAAGCATTTCTTGTTATCACCACCTACGCTAATGCCACCTAAGCTAGACCACCCGTTAATTTTATATTCACGAGCTACCGATGTCTCGTTGGCCTGTATGTTGGCTCAAGAAGATGATGACAAGAGAGAATGAGTGATTTATTTCATTAGCTAAATGTTGCTCGACTATGAAACACGTTATACACAAGCAGAATGAGAATGCCTCGCCATAGTCTTTGCAACCAAACGCTTAAGACATTATATGCTAAATCAAGAAACAAGGGTCATGGTAAAAATAGACCATTTACGAACTTTTCTCACGCAAGGGTCCTTGTCTAAAAAGGCTGGATGTTTTATAACCTTAATGGGAGAATTCAAATTAACATTTGTAAATCAGAAGTTGGTTAAAGGACAAATCATCATGGATTGGTTAGCTGATAACCCATTAGACGGAGGCGATCTAGTAGATCTGGACTTTCCAGATGAGTGCGTATACTACATCGAAACCGACCTTCTATCTCTGAGTGTTTTTGGTACACTGATATCATTAATTATATCGTGGACCATACGTATCTAGAAGGGGCTACACCACAACAAAGAAGGTGATTACGCATTATCATAGCTAAATACATCATCATAGAACAAGTGCTCTATCGAAAGGCGTTCGATGGAATGCTTCTAAGATGTGTCGACACAGAAGAATCCAAGAAGATTCTCCATGAATCTCATAGTGGAATGTGTGGAGGCCACTTCGGTGGCCATGCCACCACTCGTAAAATACATCGAATGGGCTATTTCTGGCCCACTCTAGAACACGACGTAGTAGAGTTTGTACGCAGGTGTCATAAGTGCCAAGAGTTCTCCCATGAGATCCACATGCCGACACAAGCTCTACAACCAATCGCTACTCCATGGCCCTTTTCTACGTGGGGCCTTGATTTGATAGGGAAATTCTCTCCCTCGTCTAGATGGCCATAATTTTATAATCACGACCACCGAATATTTTACCAAGTGGGTAGAGGCTATGCCTCTTACTACTATCAGTTTTGTAATCACCAAGTTCATTTTGAACCAAATCATTTGCAGGTATGGTATCCCGCAAATCATTATCTTAGATAATGGAACTTCTTTTAAGAATGACAAAGTTCACGAATTGTGTAATAAATTTAAAATAAGCCATCATACGGCTTCATTATATTACCCTCAAGCCAATGGACAGGCTGAGGTGACAAACAAAACATTAAAAGCCATTCTCCTTAAAACGGTGAAAGAAAACAAATGAGATTGGCATTTGAAGTTATATCCGGCCTTATGGGCCCACCGAACCTCAATAAGAACACCAACAGGAGTGACTCCTTTCTCACTAGTATTCGGGGCAGAAGCAGTTCTCCCGCTTGAGGTTGAAATACCCAGTCTCCGCATTTCATTACAAGGGATCCTGGATGAAGACGCTTATAGAGAAGCACGTCTTTCCCAATTAGAAAGCCTAGATGAAGCTAGGTTAGATGCTTTGAAAAGCGGCACGAGTCTATCTTTGACCGGATGTCTTTGGTAGTATAACAAGAAAGTCTATGAATGTGACATATATGAAGGTGATCTAGTTCTAAGGCTAGACAGCCGGATCGACAAAAAGACCGGCGAAGGAAGAAAGTTCCGGCCCAAATGGTTGGGCCCATACCGAGTCATGAAGGACTATGGAAATGGTGCATACCTCTTATGTACACTTTGGAAGGTGAGGAATTTGGTGAAACAGTCAATTCCCTACACCTCAAGTGGTTCTACGTGTAAGCAACTAGCACTATTTATAATTACATTTACATTGCATCTTCATATAGTTAGGATCATTTTGTCCGCTTGTTTTATACAAAAATAAAAAAAATTGTGATCAAGGAATTTTGTTCTCAAAGCAATTCATTACAAACTCATGATGTTGTTGGCATAAACACTCTAATCATACTTCTCCATTTCCATGATAGCATCAAATTATCTCGGAATCATTTTATCAAATAAAACTAGATATGACAAAGTCTTAAATGGTAACCATGCCAAGATCTGCATGGGTTTATTCTCACTTTTGGTTTCTTCTTAGGATAGGTGTCTTGCCTATGGTCTGTTCTAGAAGCTTCATGGTGTCACATCTATCCCATATGTATATCTCTTTGGAAATAAGCACATACTGACATTTTACTCAAGTAAACAAGTCAAATATTGATCAAATAGAAAATTTTAATTTTACACATTTCCTTGCCCCACCAACCTTTGGTGATGAGCTTGTGTCTCTTACTAGTGACGTAGGGTTGGGAAAGGATGGAAATGCCCTTACTCGCCTATGCTTTGCCCACGGTGATAAACCCATGCTTCTTACTAGTAGCATGGGGCAAAGTGTAGGGGGTCCCCTTGACAAACAAATGCAAAAGGTCATACACAAACAATTCAAATCTCGAAGTCTTTGACTTAAAAACAAATGAATCAGATGTCCAAAATTCCAAAAGAGTTCAAAATCCTAAAAACCCATATTTTGTCTACCATGTGGCCATCTACGAATCTAAGTCTAGATAAACCGCAAAGCAAGTTGCATCCCAAAACTATGAAGTCACTCAAGTGGAGTAAGCTTGTAGCATCCTAATTTGGTTCCACCAAAGCTTTGTCTATCTTTCATCACTATCATTTCAACACATTTCATAACTTGTGCCCTTCCCAACTCTCGGTGATGAGCCCTCGCATCTTACTAGTTGCGTGGAGTTAGGAGAGGGGCAAGTCTATCTGCTCATCATATCAGTTTATCTTCACCACTTTGCCAAAACAAATATGAAGTATCCAAAATTGCTTACAGAAACTAAGATTCAAAATCACATTGTATCTACATTATCATATATCAGCATCATGAAATACAAAAGGAAAATAAACACTTGCATCATTTGTTCTCCATTGCATACATTCTAAGGAGCATACATACATAACATCATAGTTTACATGAGGAAACTGGAAAGGAAACAAAGCCATAAATGCCAAAAGTCTGATCCAAAAAGAATATATATATATGATCAAAGTTTCTGTACAATGCCATCATGTGCTAAGCATGGTCAAAATGCTCAAAGAGCCGGGATATACAAAAGAATGTATCATACAAAATCTAAGAGAGCCAAGTGGCTTCTCAATCCCTACGAGACCCCTCTGAAGGTGCATGCCCATGCCTAGGACTCGGCTATGCCGGTGCTGAGTGCACGGAGGGCTCAGGATCCCGAGGGGCAGCCACAGTCTCACCACGAGAATGACTCCTCATCAAGCGCTTGGTTGTCCTATACCCCGCTAGCTCCGTGTGAAGAGTTGATACCATCCGGCCACATTCTAGACCGGGGAAAAGACGTCGGTGTGTCTACCAACCACCGAGGGCTCCCAAAGCATCCACAGCACAACTTTTCTGCGCGGGTCCTCTCCATGGGGATCATCAGGGTATCGGTGCATACCCTGCGAATCAAGTCTCGCCACTCATCAGCGGTCTCTGCAAACAAAGGAGAAAACAAATTAGAAATAAACAAGAGATAAAACACAAGAGTAAACAAGAGGAGAGATAGTAACTAAAGCAATCCTAAATTAACAACAAACATTAAAAGGAGGGAGGGTAACTTACTCGGATCACCAGGCCTCCAGGATGGATCGCTAGGGACAGCACCTGCTACGGATGCCGCCGCTGACTGAGGGGCTGCTCCTGTGACTGGAGCAACGTAGCATCCCGCAACGGACTCATCCTCCCACCATGGCCCTGGGAGAGTGGCTCCTCTGAGACCAGAGTAACTCTCTCTGCACTCTACTCGGCCCTCGCTACCTGCATAATATCCTGAGTGTCATGCCACTCAGGATCGTTGTCCTCCTCTGTCTCTCCCCCTGTAAACTCCTCAGACTCAGAGTCTATGTCAATGGGGTCATCGCTGCTATGGGCAAGACCCATGGAAATCTGAAGGGTGCTTGAGGCGCACCGGCTCTCCCTCTGGCACGTACTACCCTCCTGGCCATAATAGGAATGCCAGGAGTAACCACTGTCCAACCCCGGCCTCTAGGACCCCCTCTGGCCTCTCTGACTGACCTGTATACTGGCGCTACCAGGGGAAGCATGCCCATGTAAGGTAGGCCAAACTGCTGAGGAACTCGGCCAAAGGGGTGTATCTCCACTCACCCCACTCTATCAATAAGCTGCCCTGTGGTGGAGCAGGAGATCAAAGTAAGAGCCTCCTCGCCCCATATACCTACCATAGTCTGATACGGTGTGGCCTCCATGTCAGCAGTGGTCAGAGAAGCAACTGGTTGATGAGGTGCTCGAAGCACCAACATATCTGTCCATCTAGCTGCCCTCACAGCTCGGGATCTATCACCTCTACACCTCTGCCATAGGGGATGAAGTGCTCATAGACCCAACTCATGACCAAGGTCGGGTGGCTCAAGGACTGCCCCTGTAAATGGACTACCCTATATAAATCATGGTAGGTGGTCCCAAGTATGTCTGCTCCCTAGGCATATATCCGGCCATGTCCCTCTATCTGTGCAATAATGGGGGACCAACAATATAACAATGTGTCTCCTCCCTTGTCCCCGATCAGTCTCGAGGCAAGGATCCCCATAATAGCCTGGCGAAGTAGGGGGATGGGCAAGCTGGGAATAGATCGAACTCTGACCCCCTTCTTCGAACCCGTGGAGATGACTGCATCTCCCATATAAGTGGCCCACTGTGCTATCTGGGCCCGTGAACTCTTGTCTCTAGGGTGAGTCGTCTCCCGATGATCGGGACCCCCAGGATATGGTAAACATCCTCTAAAGTGATGGTCCACTCACCGTGGACCCCTGGTAATCGGAAGGTGTTCCGATCAGCATCCCAATATGAGAACAAGTCACAAAGAATGTGACTGGAAGGAGCAACGTGGGGCATGCGTGATATACGCAGTATACCAACCCGCTGAAGAGTATCCTCCTCATCCTGTGAGAGGGCATCTAACACTGCTGGGAGCCAGTCGCACTCTCTCTCTCGGCTCCACCGAATGTACTCCTCTCTCACTGCATACACCCAAAAACACACAAAATAGAGCAAGTTAGCATCCAAGTGATACTAGAAAAATCATGAAAACACGTAGAAATGCTAAAAATGCAAAAACAACTTCAAACAAGTACTCTTTTGACATTCTGTGAAGAACCGCCACCCTGAGCAGGGCGGCGGTTTCGTAACCACCACCTTAAGGGTGGTGGTCTTGTAACCACCACCCTTGGAACAGGGTGGCGGTCATGTGCCGAAAACCCACGCGGGTTTTGTAATCTAAAAAGCCTAAAAACACTAAAAAACAACCATTTTAGCTAAAAACAAAGCCTACCCAGTAGGCACCCCCTAGATAGACCTTTTGAACCTAACATTTTCAAAAACTATCCCCCCATGACAAAGATTTTAGCATTTTAAAATTGAGGGGGAAAAAGCGGTAAATTGAAGAAAACCAACCTGTGATCTCACGCAAGTCGATGTTCTACTCATGGAGGCATGATCACTATCTCATCACGAGACGTTTTGACTCTACTCACACAAGAAACCGTCACCGTGGGTCCCAGAGCTCAGAATCAATCAAATCAACGCACGTAAATGAATAGGAAAATGGGCCCACTTTCATATATATAGCAACCCGACTGGTTTAAATGCCTTTTTCGTAGGTTTGGAGTGCCGACGGAGGTAAGTTTTTATCCTCACACAAATGGTACGTCCTCATTTCCTATTATTTTAGTGTTTATTTTCCAAGTTATTGTGTCTATCTGCACTTGAGTTCTCTTTTCATTTTGCAGGTAACGGGAAATTTGGATGGCGTCATTTCAACACACGGACGTATCAGGTATAACTTCTAACTTCCCATTTTGGGACCGCCATACTTGGACCCACCGTTTTGCGCCTCTTCATGGCTAAAATGCTTCTCTGAGAGGGCAATATGTACGTACCCAAAATTGTAGGGTACTGTGTTGCCGGAACAACGTAACACGTGCCCCAATGATGATACAGGTCTCCTCACAAGGTGTTCGGGATCCGAAAAGATCTCCAAGTGTGCGTTAACATCCCACATGCCCCACTTAGCCCCTGCGTGCTTTGTTTTTCTCTTTTCCCCTCTTTTCTTGGCCTTTTGCTCTTCAGTGACAAAACCGCCGCCCTGACTAGGCGGCGGTCTCGTGTCCGCCGCTCTGCTCAGGGTGGCGGTCCTGTAACCACCACCCTGCTCAGGGCGGCGGACCTTTACGTGTTTTCCAGAAATATCTTTTAACACGACTCACGTAATTTCAACATTTTACCAGCTTTCTTTCACCACCATAAGCTTGCATTTATGATTCTGGTTCCTTAGAATGGTGTTTTGCCATTGTTTATAGTTTAAGAGTTCTATTTGGTTTTTACCTTGGGTAAATGCAAATGCTATAAATAGATGGCTTGTGCTCAAGAAAATGGCCCTCAAAGTTTGCCTCTGAATTTCTCTTTGCAATAGATTTAGTTTTCATTTTTGCTTAGAATTCATAGTTTCATTCATTGCATGTCTTGTTAGTATTGTTTTGTTGTTAAGAAGCCACATATCCATCTTGTGTAAGTGCTACTGTTATTTCATCCAATCCATTAGAATAAGATAGTTTGTTTATCAATAGGAAGCCATTAAAGTTGTGGGTTTTGCTCCTCAAATAGGATAGTTTTAGGTTCTGGATATTTTATGTTGCATGACTCGCAATAGATCCCGCTAGGAATTACATAAGCCAAGCTCTGTACTCTTGCGCTATCCCTCTCCTACTCACATTGTATTCAGTCTGTATTCTAAAGTTTTCCCTTGTTCCAATATCTATTTATGTTGATGTAAGCATTACACACTTTTCTAGATCCACGTGAGCATGAAAGAACGAGGAGATCACATTGAGGGGACAAAATCACACACACCATCGGATTCGCCACTGTTTTACAGAATCCAGGTTCTAGCTTTCAAAGTTCAAAATTAGAAGCATATCAAATAGAGTAGTGAATCATTTTATTTTAGTTAAGCTCGCTTTCAATATTGCCATGGAAGCTATGGGGAATGATAGTTTCTTAGAAACTATGATTTGTTCCTCACTTCTGAGGTAGGATTGAAGGTTTTCAATTAATTTAATTGGCTGTCTTTTATCTAGATTCACACATTACACAAGTGAATAACCACACAAAGGTTATCTCACTTGTTTAGTTTTAGTATAAAATTAGTTTAATTGTTGCTTGTAATTATAATGTTTCAATCGTATATTTTGTTTAGATTAGTTTCCTTCAATAGAAGTATAAATTGTTATTTTTAGTTTAAGTTAATTCAGAGACTTCATAACTAGATTAACACTGAAATTCTAGTTAGGAGGATAAACCACTAAGGGATTTACGCTACCTGCTCATAGCCTCTAAATCTCCCCTTTTTCATTTCAGCTACCACGAGATCACACTATCAGATCTTAGTCACTGATCCTCCCATGGTTAAGCCATAGGAAAGTTGCTTGCCGATTCTAATCCTCACTGTAGCTTTTCTATCATAGAAAACTGACCATAATCTCGGCTGTGACTTCATCTAAGTCACCCGCATTTCAAACCACCGGTTGTCTCGACACGACCTTGGGAGGTTGGGTACGGGGAAGGTCACTTGCCAATTATCATCCTCGCATGTCACTTTTCTGTCAGTACATGTACCATATTTGCTAGGCTATGCATGGTGGAGTGAAAGTCCTACATTACATACCCTCGAAATGGATTGAGACGTATTATGTGTTTCCCATAGACTCAATAATTTCTTATTTTAAAAAATAGCCATAAAATAACAAATCATTGTATAGCTAAGTGGCTGCTAGGATCCTACCTTTACCTCTTCTCATTATAAACACTATATTTATAGTTTTGGATCGTTATCCTTAATATGTAGTTCTCATAAGATATATGGTTTATAACTCATATTTTACATCGTTTACCATCAAAGAAAATGGTTAGCAACCACTAAGCTCCTTTACTTATTAATGAAATGGCATATCGGACCATGGGTGAAAAGTTTCTTATTTTGAAAAAAATAATAAAATAACATATCATGAGATAGCTCGGTGGTCGCTAGGCTCGTATATTTACCTCTTCTCATCATAAACATTATCTTTACAATTTTGGATCCATAGCCTTAGTATGTAGTTCTCATGAGATACATGGTTTTCAACTAATACTTCACATTGTTTCCTATCAAAAAAAATTCTTAGAGCCCACAAAGCTCCTTTACTTATTGATGAAATGGCATATCGGACCTAGACTACGAAGTTTCTTATTTTAAAAATAGCCATAAAATAACAAATCAAGATATAGCTTAACGGCCACTAGGCTCATACTTTTACCTCTTCTCATTATAAACACTATCTATAAAGTTGTGGATTGCTAGGCTTAGTATGTAGTTGCCATAAGATACATGGTTTTCAAAAATATTTCATTTCGTTTCATAACAAATAAAATTCGTATCACCGCTAAGCTCCTTTACTTATAGACAGAAATAACATATAAGACCCTAGGCTCAAACGTTTCTTATTTTGAAAATAGCCATACAATAACACTATCTATACAATCTTGGATCGCTAGCCTTATTATGTATCCCAAATAGCTTGTTCAAACTTGCCATGTGGCACATTTTAATTGGATAATTAATTTAAATTAGTGCACACTATATCTAACAATGTAGAAATCGATTTTGATAAATAATGGAATGTAAATGTCTATATATTATTCTAATAAACTTCAAAACTATGTTTAGGATTTATTTCTTCTATTTTCTTATAATATATATTTTTACTATGCTTGTTTTAATATATGTTATATAATATATTTGTTATTATGTTTATATTATTATAGGCTATAGAAAATGAAAAATTGCATTGTTTTTAATTCATGTTTAGTTTTAATTTTTAAACCATGGAAAAATAAAAATTAGGAAATTCGAATTCCCTCGCATTTTCGGATATTTGAAATTTCAATAGCTTGCCCTTTTGCTTTAAGAGGGGAAAGTGAAAATTTCAAATTTTCATATCCCACTCTTTTTCTATTTTTGAAATTTCTTTCATGGAATGTGCTAAAAAATTATTAAATACCTCGAGATAAATGTTGATTAGGGTTTCGATTTTTTTGGTCATGCAGAAAAGCATGTCTTCAAAATAAAAAATACACGCATGTCATAGATTGTAGGGCCGAGTGTTCAAATCCCGGTTTTTTTTTCATACGATTATAATCTTGTTTGCAAAGAAGGCACACAAAAGACACACAAAAAGGATGCACATAAATGACACACACGAAGGAGGCAAGCAACAGAGATTGTGAATAAAATCACGCAAATTATTTAATTGAGGTAGCAGATGGAGGTTTCACTCACAACATAAAGCATGAAATAATCCTTTGAGATATTACTAAATTAGGTATTTATAGTAAAGGTGTACCTTTTTTATTGTGGGCTCTATTAGTTTCTCTATAGTTGATTGGTTCATGTGTTTTACACGACAGTCCGATTGTGATCCACACCAGCCCTACTTTGTCCTACTGAATCGTGCTCTTGATCAAGAATTTTTTTCCACTTGTTTTGATATCCATGCCAAACTGTCTTGTTCTTCATGAAAACAAAGAAAAAATGTATGTTAATGAAAGAAAATTTAATCCCTTTTCTGCTCTAATATTTATCTATTTAACGATTTCCCATTTCCATCATTTTATGTCTCTCTTTAGGTATTTTTGTTTTGAATTTTTCATTCTCGTTTTTGCATTTGTTTTTAAGGATAATGATAGCTTTTGGCAAAGTCACCTTTTTTTAATTTTTATTTTGGATGGAGGGACCAAAAAGTTTAATTTTGTTCATTAAGATGATGCAAAGAAATGTCGCTAATTAATTCATATTACATTTTTTACATGGTTGTCGCTTAGACATTTTAGGAAAATATATGAGGTTAAAAATTACTTGAAAACTATAAAACCATATTAATAATTCAATTGTATGATAATTATTTCCAATTATATATGTGTTTCCATGTAGAATTAACCGAATGTAATGTCTTAAGTAATTTTATGTTTTGTACATTGGAAGTTAAACACATTATATATGCGTTAATATTATTAAATCTAATTTTAATCACTATGTATTTAATAATAATGTTATCTAATTTCCCTTTCCCAGTGAAATTGATAATCAAGCGAGGCTTAGCAAATGTGAACCAGACTAGAATAGAGGTAGCGAGGTTGATCGAAGGGGAGTTGCGAGAGAAGGAAGAGGCAATACTTAGAAAAATCAACAAAAAATGTGGAAAAAGTGGATAAAAATGTCTTGCGTTGTCCACGGGATAGTTGGGACGAAATTACTTATGGGCCTTAAAAAAAGTCAAAATAGCGCGCACGAAGAAATGCAGAAAAAGTGGAAGATTTTGTCCGCGCAGTCCCATGGACAGTTGGGACAAAAGTACGCAAAATGCCTAAAAATCCAAAATAGCCACATCCAATGGAGTGCGGATATGGCAGAGAAATTTTTTTGGGACAGCTAGGACACACAGACCCAAAATACCCACGGGCGAGTGGTGCGAAGAATTCGGCGGTCAACGGCCCACCCGGCCTAGTCAATGGCGGATGTTTGAGGACAAAAGAGCTCGAGTCAAGAAATGCGAGAGAGAAAGGAGGCCAGACGGTCCAAGTACCATGGGGACATGAGTTCCCAAAACCCACAATACCCGTAATCCAAAGGGAAAATGGAACGCAAGACCCTTGAAGTTCAAACAGGCACAACTTTTGACTCAGAACTTCGATTTTCACAAAATTTGACTTTTCAAAAAGGGCACGACATCCTCTATGCCAAAAAACTATATTTATTATTTTTAATGAAGGTAGGAGGGTGAGAAGGAAATAAAAATCTCCAGATCAAAAAAATTAAAAGCTTGTTCTATAAAATACACAAGAAATCCCTGCAAACTCAAAGTAGTTGCTCACGCTCGAATGCCGTATCTTTTACATTTCTCCACGAAATCATGAAAAATTGGTCTCATTGGAATCATGGATCCGATACCAATGCACTGAAATCAAGAAATATATAATTTTATGTGGATTTAGTAGAGAATTTTGAGGAAAACGTACCAGGTTCATAACAATGTTTTAATTGGTAGTTGGGAGTGTAATTAAGAGGCATGGTCATCATTTTCTCCAACTGTAGGTTATGGGACAGCATGGGGAGCCTTTTACAAGAAACATACCATCATTACACTTCATTTATTACCTCTTGTAAGTGGTTGAAAGGAAGATTTCAGGATTTCAATCTTCCCTCTTCCAAACTCTATAAATTGGCATACTTTGGGCTCAATAAAAGGAGCCTAGATAGTTTTTAGTATCAAAACTCTGTCATTTTGGTTTTGTGAAGCCAATGTGCTATAGGCCCTTATAGTGGACTCCTTTCATGGTGATCTAGGCCTTTACTTTGTAATAGATTGAACTGTGCATATCAATGAAGCAATAGATGCAAGTTTGTGGATGTATCTTCCCTTGTTGTGTTTGTTTGCATTCTTCTTGCCTCTTCAATCTTATTGTGAATATATTGTGTCTATTTTATGCTCTTGTAGGGATTCATTATCATTGTGTGTGTATGAAATATTTTTTTGAATGTAGTTGTTAGATTGTGGAGAACTGTTATCACCCTCTCTAGTATGTATTTTTCTTCCATTTTTCACACATTGGAAAGCTATTCTCATTCCCTCCTTTTCTAGTGTATCACCGCTTTAGTGTAGGCTTTGTTTTCATGCACTCTCTCTCCCTGGTCCCTTGGAAAGTTAGATTAGGATAAGATAGTTTTTCTTGCATTAGAGTAGATTGTGGTAGGTAGTTTAGGAGCAAGAACCAGCTTTCTTTGGAGGTCTATCTCAAGTAACAAGTCCCACAACTTGGAGATAGCACCCATGTTACCCAGTCATACTATGATCTCAAGCACACACACTTGTGCAAATCAAAGGGTACTGTGATTCGGTGATAACAATTAATATATTCTTCCTTTTTGCGCCCATTAATCTATGCCCAAAATTTGCATAGCTTTGAGGTAGCCATGATATAATTCTTTTTTTTTTACAACCTATTTACCAAACCCAAATTTTATTCGAATTACATACACTATTCCGGATTTATTTTTTATCGTTTATATCTTTTCAATATGATTTCTCTTATATGAATATACTCTACCATGGGAAAATTTGTCTACCCTAGCGATCCGCTAGGCTATAATTCATTCTTTGTCTGTTGTTATATTCACAAAGATTAACAATTTAGATTTATAAAATAGCCTCATTATGAACATGATATATTTACCTTTAAGAATAGATTAGTGGTTGTTAGGATGCAACGAGTAGATGGTGTTGTATGTAAAAACTTGTTTTATAACTTCTCAGTCGCAATTCTAAGTTTCTATAATTTTCATAAATGTAAAATAATTCTACCAAAATCTCATAAGAAGTAGAGAAATCTATACATATACCGTATAACACATTAAATATATAATTTTACACGTATATTTATGTATCCATTATATAAATGCCAAATTTATTTGTTATCATTTATAGATTTTCAATATGATTTCTCCTGTATGAATACACTCTACATGAAAAAAATTGCATACACTAGCACCCGCTAGGCTATAATTCTTATTTAGAGAAACCATTTATTTGGTGTTAGCAATCGCTTTTTTGTTTGTCTCCTATTATATATGAAAAGATTAAGAATTTATATTTATAACATAGCTTCATTATGAACATGATATATTTACCTTTAGGAATAGCTTAGTGGCCACTAGGGTGCAACGAGTAGATCATGTTGTATTTAAAAACTTGTTCTATAACTTCTAGGTCACTAGTCCAAGTTTCTTTTCTTGTCATAAATGTAAAAATATTCTACCAAAATCTCATAAGAAATAGATAAATCTATATGTATACTTGTGTAACACATGATTCTAAACGTATATTTATGTATCCATTATATAAACTCTAGATTTATTTGTTATCACTTATAGATTTTCAATATGATTTCTCTTGTATGAATACACTCTACATGAAAAACTTGCATACACTAGTGCCCACTAGGAAATAATTCTTATTTGGAGAAAACATTCATTTACCTTTGGCGGCCTCACTCAAAGCAAGTTTTTTTATATAGGCAACACATTGTTATTTGGTGCTAGCGATTGCTTTTGTTATTTGTCTCTTGTTATATATGCAAAGATTAAAAATTTATATTTATAACACAACTTCATTATGAACATGATATATTTACCTTTAATAATAGCTTAGCGGCCGCTATGGTACAACGAGTAGATTGTGTCGTACTTAAAATATGGTTATATAACTTCTTGATCACTAGTCTAAGTCTATACATATACATGTATATCACATAAAATACACAATTATACATGTATATTTATGTATCCATTATATAAATTCCATATTTATTTTTTACCATTTATATAAACTCTGTATGAATACACTCTACATGAAAAATGTTGCCTACTCTAGCAATCGCTAGGCTATAATTCTTATTTGGAGGTAGTCTTTGTTTACCTTGGCAGACTCATGGATAAGTGGATTTTTTATAGGCAACACACTTTTTTTGGGTCAAGTGATCACTTTTTATTTGTCTTGTGTTAAATACGCAAAGATTAACAATTAAATTCATAACACAACTTCATTATAAAAATAATATATTTACTTTTAAGAATATCTTAGCAACCACTAGGCTTCATCGAGTATATCGCGTTGTATCTAAAAACTTGTTGTAAATATTCATGGTCTCTCGTCCACTAGGTTAGCCCAAGACATAATATTAAGACCTTACGATCGGTTGGATTATACAAATTAAATTAAAATAGTTTGAGCTAAGCGGGCACTAGGTACTTCCACAATATAATATTTCCAGCTTAGTGGGCACTATAATTTATCAAGTTACCGAATGATATTTTGAGCTTAGCATCCGCTAGCTTATGACACAACATAATATTTGGATCTTAGTAGTCTCTAGGTTTCAGTAAAAGAAAGTAATATATTATAAGCTTAGTGTCCGGTAGGTTACACCAAAACATAATAATACGATCTTAGTGAATACTGGGATTTAAAAAATTAAATCAACATAGTTTGAGCTTAATGCTACTAGGTATTTAAACAATATATTATTTCAATAGAAAGAGTTCACTAGCATTTAACAAACTAAAGAAATACATATTGAGTTTAGTTTCCGCTAGGTTTGTTTTAACAAATGATAGTGTAATCTTCAAAGATGCAAACAAGATATGTATAAATTAGTTGAATATATCGTATCATTTTAAGATTTTAAATTAAGATATTTCGAGCATAGCACCCGCTAGGTTATGCTACCACATAATCATTGGATCCTAGTAGTGGTTAGGATTTAATAAACTAAATTAAGGTATTATGAGCTTAGCGACCACTAGGTTATGCCAAAACATATTATTTGGGTATTCATTTCGTTATGGTTTAATAACTTCAATTACGATATTTTGTAATATTTAGAAGCTCGGTGGGTTACGCCAAAACATAATATTTAGATGTTAGTGGTCACCGTGATTTCAAAAATTAAATTGACATAGTTTGAACTTAGCGGCCGCTAGGTATTTAAACAATATATTATTTAAATTATATTAACACAATTTTGGCTTAACGGTCACATTAGTTATTTAAACAATATAATATTTTGATCTGAAATGTAACTACTATTTAACTAAGTAAAAAGACATTGATTTTTTTTTTTCGACTAGTATATCAAGTTACTAAATGATATTTTGAACTTAGTGTCCGCTAGCTTGAGTTTAGTTTCCACTAGGTTATGTATCGCAAAAATGATATGTATCACAAAGAAGATATATATAAATTAGTTGAATTCATTCTATGATTTTAAGATTTTAAACTAAGATATTTTGATAAGTCTTCAAAAAATAGTACATGAGGAACCATTCCATGATAAGTCTTCCAGCAGTGGACTCCCATGATGATTACAAGCAACTTATCATATTAAATATATGCCAAAATAAATGGGGAAGAGTTGTAATCAGCTTTACTTCACCCATAAATACTTCCTATATCTATACACTTCACTATACTGATGTACCCAATCCAAAGTGCTTAATCAAAAACTAAAGACAAATGCATCCAAGAATGATTAGGCCTTTTTGCCTCTCAGATTCACCTTGTTGATGATAGCGATGAGAAAGTGGATAAAACCCTCCTAGAAATGGTATACAATATCCATTTCGTTAATCCACCTGTCAATACAGATTTATTAGGTGCATGGAATAATCTATGCATAAACAATTATTAACAATCAAAGAAGGCTCCAACACTAAGAATTTTAGGTTCACAACCTACTTGTGCTATTTAATTCTATGGCGGTTTGTTGCATGGTTTGAAAACAATAAACTTGTAATTGATACTTATTTTGCTAGTGGTCAAGCCAAAAGTCATGCATCCATTAACCGAGTGGACCCCAAGATAAGGATGTATGATAATAGAGGGGACTACATTCAATTTGTGGATTATTTTTTGGCTCTAATGTATGAAGCAATTACAATAAGTACAATGCCTAGATTTCTTGTGAAATATAGAGATTGCATTCAACTCGGATTAGAAATACGGTTAAGCGGTGGTATTTCACGAAGGATTATATTGTGCTAAGATTTTATGGATCAGAGTACAACCTTACAAATTACCAAAACATGTGATAGAGAGAGTTTTTTCCTTGGAATATATATGACAGATGGAAAGCACAGATAATCTCTATTTTGTTTCTCAGCAAAAGAAGAGCATATTTCCTTCCTTACCGTTCTCATGTGGAGGGTTCACATTTGAAAGAAAATCATTCTATGTGGCACATGAAATCTTATAGATTTTTAAGTTTGATGTTGAATCTCGGTTCTTATATGACCCATATGAAGTGATTAAAGCAAGGGTAGTGGCGAAAAAGAAGTCTACCACTAAAATTCAACATGAAAGCAAACCCTTGCTAGAAAAATTGAAAAACAAGAACTCTTGGGATGAAGTAAAAATATCAATGGATGAAATTTCTATTGAGAAAGGAATTAATTTTCAAGAGTTGTCAACACAAATTTTTGGATTCCTCACCAGAGCTCCACAAAAACAAGTAGAGGCTTTTCAATCTACCAAATTATATGCAAAATATGATAAAAAGTCCTCTAAAACAATGCCAAAGGAATTACAAAATGAATTGTGAGAAATAAATTGGATAAGGTCAAAAATTGTTGCCTTTTGGTCTATGAGGCAAGACCTAGGCCATCCGGAATATGTTTTGGAGTATGATTCTATTCCAAAAGATGAAGTGTTTAGCAAGAGGTGGAATGAAGAGCATCCTAGGGAGGAAAGTAGTGATGATGACACTAATCTAAGGAATTACACAATCCATCTGGAACATATAAACCAAGTCTCGATGAAGGATTGAAACAAATATATTCTATAGGATAAGTTATTGTTGAAAATTTGGGTTTTAGTGGTGGTGGTTTGGGTTCAACAGGATAAGGCATTTGGGTTCCACTAGAGGCACAAACTAGAAAAATTTCGACAAGTCAAGCCTTGGAGATTCAACTTGAGAAAGGATGACTGTATACTTCAACATCTATAAGTGCCAATCCATCGAAATTTACTCCGGATTCAAATCCTCAAGAATGCAGTTTAGCCACACGTTGAAAATCCTAAAGGAAACGTTGGCCATGAATCTATTATTATTGCTAATGTTGATGGTTCTAGTGATTATGGTAGTAGTCAATAGAGTATTAGAAACATAAAGAGGACAATAGAGATAGTTGAAATTGTTAGGGCTATTGTCCAACAAGGAAACAAGAAGAGGCAAAAGACAAAGGCAGATACAGTACAATTACTCTTGGCTTAAGGAAACTATTTATAGAATGCGGTGGTGCCACCGCCACCCCTAAAAAAATGTCATTCCACAAGGAAATTATCCCCAAACTTCAATTCATCGCTTCTACATTCAAGGTGGAACAATCCATTCCTACAAACACCTCGGTGACTGATTACCTAGCTAAGTTTGACAATAAATCAAAAAGAGATAAAAGAAACAAGAAGAAAATTCTACATGCTACTGGAACTTCAAAACCAACCGCAATCAGGGTATTGCCTACATATAACCCAGACAAAAATACCATGGAATACATGTATGTTGTGACCAAAGTTGTAAAACCAGATAATGAAATAGTTTCTATTGACTACGAGGTGACCTCCTTCAAATGGATCTTAAGGAAATGAAACCTTGAAAAAAATTAATGTATTGAAAATGAATAATAATGTGGTTTACATAGCATTACTTGAAGGCGAGAGAGGGAGAAATATAAGTTGAATAATAAGATTTAAAATTTAGAGGTAGGCACTGGAAAATGAGAAAGTAAAAGGAAAAGAAGAAGTTAATAGGACATGTTAGTTGGAGAGGAAAATAAAAAGCATCTTCCTCTATGACTACGGTTTCTATGAATGAACATGCACATGTAGAACTAGAAGAGGTGAAGAAAAAGTATCAGAAACAACAAGTAAGAATGATAGATTACAAAAAACATTGGGAGAATTGAAATAGGTTGTGAAGGAAGAGAAAGAAAAGGTCAAAAAATGGGAACAAAGCTTAGAAGATGAGAAAAAACAAAATGAAATATTGCAACAGGAATTGGCGAAAGAAAAATAGGAAATACAATCTTCCAATATAAAACTATTGGAATTTCATAAAAAGGCATTGATTAATATGACAGATAATGTTTGGGGAAAATAAACCAAAAAATTGATGATTTGATTAGATTGTTTGAATTCATGAGTGATCTACAAATAATTTGTGATAAGCTCTGTGAATATGTAAATGTAGTAGAAAAGTGTTGGTTTTAAGAGAGGATGCAGCAAAGAAAATTTTGGAAGCTATCTACAAATTCAGTGACACAGAACTGACATCTAAAGGAATTCAAAACTAGTTTGATGCCTCAATAAAGGTATCATCTATCATTTGAAAGTGTGTGATGTTGGGCGAAGCACATGAATTGTTGAATAATTGTCAAAGAATGTTATAGGAGCTGTATGGAAAGGTACAAGAGTTCACAAAGCTTGGTTTAATAATGCCTTTTGACAAAACACGCCTATTCATTACAAAGGATGCATTCCAGAAGAAGATGAATAAAGTCAGTAAGTTTTCATAGAATAGTAGAGGAAAGCTCCACTATAAGTTATGAATTTCTAACAAAGTTACAATTCAATTACTCGATTTACAACAAATTGCAATTCCAACAGATGAAGAGTGGAACAAGTTACAAAAGATGATATAATTTGTTAAAGTTGTGGAGCCTGATTCCAAGTTAAAGTGGCAATTTGGTTTTGTTGTTTCTATTATTTGGGAGGAACTCATGGTCATGGATAAAAATAGTAAATTGTCTTATTAATAGACTAGAGTTATCTTTATGTTTATTGTATTAATAAACATGTGATATTTAGGTTGCTTGTGGTTGAAGAAAACTCTTACAAAGAGGTGCACAAGTTAAATATATATGTGTATGGATTTCTTGTTTAGTGTATTTAGATCCATTTTGAAAAATTTTCCATTTGTTGCAGAATGACAATCTTCAATTTTTTATACAAGCCTCAAGGCATGTCTCAAGAAAGTTGAATGAGGAATAGTGTTATTTTTAAAATTTTCATTTCAATAATGATTCAAGCAAAGCCACTTATTCTATCTTAGAATTAATCACAACAACTCTTATATGCCTAAAGTATATGATAATGTAAATTCATTATGATTTAATAGCCAACCAGCCGCGATGTATGCTTTCTATAAAATAGATCAACAACATTGTATGTGAAATGTATTAAATACTCATTAAAACATGACTTTGTAATGTTTCTGCAATTAAAATGGAAATGGAATCAATATGATTACCTTTAGGCACATGTAAGTTTGGGGTGAGCGCTAATCCTTGTTTGAGATTCGAACAACTTACTTAATATTTGAATATATTACTTATTATATGAACATCTATATCATGAGATATCCACAAATGGAAGCTTCCAAATTGATTGACTGGATCATCTCTAGCATTTGATTCACTAGATCTTTGAGACCGACTCTCTCTTTCTTGATCACAACCGTTGCAATAGTGTCATCTGCTATATTTGTGCCATTTTTTTCATCCCCTCTCCTTTTAGTAATTGACTTCCATATCTGCCAAATCCCTATCATAGGAAAGTAATCCACTTGTACCATGATGCATAAATTATCAAACAATTTTCCAAATTTTTTCAAGCTTCTTTCTTAATTTTGAATTTGTAAAGGCCAAGGAACTTAAAATTCTCTCATCTTCAACTCAACCCAAAATCATTTTTTAACATAGATCAGCCAATGAGAAAAACTTGGACATGGTTTCTTTGTAAAAATAGTACTCACCCCAACTCTTTTCCATAGTCGGGTTATTGATCCACACTCTAAGGGATTATCCATATATTTGAATTGTTGCATCATTGTAGTGGTGAATTCATGAGATTGAGCAGAAAAACTATCCTTGCTTGAAATACCTAGAATATTCATTCCATTGATATCAACAAGCTTATAAAAATGTTGAATCAATGTAGTTAACCTTTTGAAGTAGTCTTCCTGTATATGTCTTTCATTTTGGACAAGATTCCAAAAGGTTAGATTTAATATAGCCATTGCTTTAAGTAAAACATCTCTTCTAAATTGCTCCCTTATTTCTTCTAGTAGGGACACAACAATTTCTCTTAACCGCACCCTTGTTGATGATACAATGTTATCAAACAACAACCCTGTGACTTTTACCTCCTCAACCTTACCGGCTAGTACTTTAAACATGTACATCGGTATATCATATCCACGCTGAAGCACATACTTCCTAAAACAAGTTGAGCTTTAGAAAACTACTTTAATTTCCAATCTTTATCAAATAATTCCATCCATTAAATGTTGGACAGTAAAATTAGTTTCATTGAGATACAAATATTCTATTTTCATACAAACTCATTTCCTCAAACTAGAAAAATCAACAATATAGATAGTTCTTTCATGTGTTTGTTTAATTAAATAATGCATTTCTTCCAACATGGGAAGGAGACCACACAACATCAAAATGACTCTATATCAGTAAAATGATGTATCAAATCTTGGGCCTTGTTCACTTCCATGTGATTCTGCCACATCACTTCTAATAAGGATTGATACTCTTCGTACACCCTACGAACCGGTTGGTACAATGAGATCCACCTAGTGTTAACATATTTTAACATTTTATGCCCATTTTTTATTCCTTCTGTAAATATTTGAAATTCCATGAATCTCTTAGGACTACGACAGAAATAAGCATGCACCTCTCAAACAAGGTCTTTAAATTTTGCTATAGTTTTACATTTTCCAACAATTCTATAAATTAGGTTCATTATATGAGTCGTACAATTAATGGAAATCATATAAGAGCGATGAGATGTTTGGAGTCTTACACACAAACCATTGCGATGACCTTACATTATAGATGTCCCATTTTCCCCAACACATACCATCTTTGATGCAATTGCAGCATCATCCATGTCACCGATCTCCTTCAAACTTTTTATCACCAACTCACAAAGGTTTTCAGCATTGGATTTCTCTCTCATCTTGTGAATGGAAAGTAAGTGAGGTTGTCTCACATAATTCTCAACAATATACACATGCATACAGACCAAAGTAGTATTATCTTGTTATAACCTCATCAATAGACAAAGATATGTATCATGCAGACTTTAGTTTCTCTTTCAAGTCTTATTTCTCAACCATAGCTAGGCATTTTTCCCAATCCCAACCACTACTTTCTGACCAGTGAGAATGAGGAAAGTGTGGGACACCAAGGAAAGACAACATCTTCTTTTGTTCAGAAAATCTATTATAGGATGGCCTCTTTTTAAATTGTGAAAAATAGTAGCTAGCTGAATTGTTTTACCCAAAAGATTGTTTTGAACGATCTTGTTGAATTGAGAGGTAATTGTCCCTCCATTTGCTGCAACTATTATTTCGTTTATCTTGTTCTCTTAAAATTATTTTTCATACCTAATATGAAAACAATCATTTTTAGTTTTCCATCTGGAAACATTCATCTCAATGTCATCTATAATTATCTTTTCATATATCTTTCCTACATGTTTCTCAATAGTATCCAACTTAAGTTGCATTATCTTGTCCCTACCCAATCTCCAGCTACAAATTGTACATTTGTATTCTTTGGGAGGTTAAGCTTTATTCTCATTTTCAACAGGTTCAATAAATGGAAACTTAGAAACCCACTCTAACATGAAACTCCTTCCCAAGGCCCCATTTTCTTTCCTTTCTCTTTCTTCCAGAAATAGGTGTCTATTGAGTATTTTCATTGGTGTAATTTAAATTCCGTTGAATTTCACTGCCATAAGTTTCACCTCCAACATTCACTTGGTCACTAACAAGTGATGCATTGTCATCTTCATTAAATTAGATAGGTGGCACAGTGTCAAACTCAACATCATTCAATGGAATGTCTTCAAGGGGAGGCATTTCATTGTTGTTGTCATTGGCATCATCAAGAAAATAAAAAATGAACACATTCTCATTCTGAGTTTCATTTTGAATGTAATCATTATCCCTTGATTATGAAGGTCATGCTGGAGAAGGATGGATTTCCTTAGATGGTTTCTCAAAATAAGATGTTATTTTTCAAATGTGAGTATCACTACCAAGAGGGGTTGGAATAGCATTTTTTCCTAAGGTTGAGCTTCCCATTTTAGGTTTCATTTTTTGAATCGGTGAATCCTATAGAATTTAAAGAAAAAAAGATACAACATGTTAGACTAAATAATATTGATATGTGCACAGACATCTCAACATGTGAAATATGTATAAAGAAAAATAATATTGTGTCACTTAACATGTACTAGTTTTTACAAGAGTGTTACATTAGTATAATAATAATTAGAGCATACATCAAGAAAAATGGATATGTATCAAAGGTTTGAGAAGAGAACAAGCAATTTTAAATTTTAAATGATTTTTTGAGCAAAAAAGACACTCTAATGATAAGACACTCTAGTGATAAGAAGTCTCTATTGAGCTAATCAAACATGAAATAGGTGATCCAAAGGTATGTGCTCGGTTTGAAATCAAAGTACAAGTATGTATTTTCTCATGAAGGAATCAAAGTTTATTGATTCATTCAAAGCGTGATCTATCTTTATTTGATTAATGAAGGAGTCTCGATGACTAAGCTCTATATAATGTAGAGAGGTTTTTCCTATTGTATAGAGGTTCTAAATGTTGTCATCAAGCCAAATAAGGTGTGCATCTGCTCATGAAGAAATTATTGATTCATCAGAGGTATGAGGTCTCTTATAATCCAATTACCAAGAGTGTTAATCATTTCAAAGGAGTGAGACAGAATATATGGTCTTCCATCTATGACTCATTGTGGTATGAGACTGTGAATTCAAGTTGAAAATGTATGCAGGGTTCTTTGGCTTGACAATGAAATGTCAATGTGTCAAAGCCAGCTAAAGTATCATTATTATTGAGAGAATATTGAATTTTTGATCTGATGTTTCACATATGATACAATAATGATAAGGATATTATTTGTATATTGTCATGTTCCTACTTGGAGAATGAGTTTAAGAAACTTGAAGGATGCAGGAATTAAAAATATCCCCGGATGTTGATGTTTTTCCTTTATATTAAATATTATATACATGTTGTCTGGACTACGACAAGGACAAGAAAATATGTCGAAGAGTGATCCCACTTCTGTAATATTCATGGAGGAAGAAGAGGTGGTGTAAACCCCTACATTCTTTTTTGGAAAATTCTTTTTGTGGAGAGATAGATTTCAAATTTGCCTCAACATCTATAAAAGTGAATTACTATTACTATACAAGTTTCTAAGGGATTTATAACACAATTATTTTCACAGGAAGTGTTAGAAGTGAATGTGAAGATAAAGAAAGAATTTTTTGCTCCTCAGATTGTTGAAGGAAATTCATGCTTGGATACATTCAATATTTTATGTTTCCATGGTTTGAAAATTTGTAAGTACATCACAGTGAGGAAAATAGTGGTAACAAGAAGCATGTTTGTGACAAGATGTATGTACTTTTCCCACAACTGCTATTTTTTGTCTTTTGTTTTTCCAAATGCTAATTATCTAGTTTTTGGTTCATTGTTGTAACTTTTTTCCCTTTTACATTTCTTGAATTTTTCATTTTGGACATCTCTGTATGGTCTCTATTTCATACATTATTGTTTGTCAGCATTTCGTTAACCTCCCATTCCCGACCAAATCCTCCCAGTGGACGTGAACCCCAGAATGAGCTGCAGTTGATATGTTTTCGGGTTCGGAGTGGGTCTCGGCTCCCGGGAGGTCTATGTCATGCATCATCATTCCATCAGTCTCCCAAGGAAATGCCCTTGGCGAACGTGAAACCTGCGGAATGTACCACATTTTATATATCCTTCGGGTCCACTATGGGACAAGGCAGTGTCAACGAATAGTGATAAATGGTCATGGTATTGGTCGTGGAATAAATGGAAAGTGAAACTGCAATATGTATGTGTGTGTGTGTGTGTGTGTGTGTGTGTGTGTGTGTATGTATATGTGTATATATATATGTATATATATGTGTGTGTATATATATATGTATATATATGTGTGTGTGTGTGTGTGTGTATGTATATATGTATATGCGTGTGTGTGTGTATATATATATATATATATATATATATATATATATATATACAAAGAGAGAACATTAACAAAATATTCAAAGAAGATACATTGATAAAGCAAGGAATATACAGAGCAGCAACTCATGGAGATGTATGAAGTGATTTTAAATTATATATATATATATATTACGTAGAATCTAGATGTATCTAAGATAGGAAAACTAGTTATGATTCTTTACAAGCGGAGGACTATTCTAGATGACATAAAAAATCATAGTGGTTATGAGGATGAGGATGTTCAAGATTTGTAATAACTTACAAAGGTGGAATTGTAGATAAAGTAATGCGACATGAAAGAAAATAGGTCTCAAATAGACTGAGGACTCACCTGCAATAAGTGCTTCTAGGATGTAAATTGCAACGCACTAGCTCAGGCCCTGGCAAGACCTATATTTATTTGAAATTTTGTAAGAAAATTGCAATATACCGATTCGCTAAATCCCTTTCTACTACTTCACAAATACACAAATTGGAAAATCGTGGGAGAACATCACCTCTGTGTATATATCGAGAAAATTTTGGGAATTTTTTTGGCCAAATAAGGTTTTGTAGATTTCTTGGCGAAACATTAATGTTTTCAAATCCCGGTCGCGTCGATTTCTTGGCGAAAAATTAATGTTTTCAAATCTGGCACATTGATTTCTTGGTGAAACATTAATGTTTTCAAATCCCGATGCATTGATTTCTTGGCGAAACATTAATGTTTTCAAATCCCGGCACGACGATCATGCGGTGATTTAATATAAAAATATACATTGGGATTGGAAATTCCTTGGCAATTCAGATGGGACAAATTATTATTTATGGGATTTTGGGCAAAACACGGTACTATCATTGCTTTAGTATTCACCAAAATCAAATTCCTATAATTCTACTATTCGCCAAACTATGAATATTCACCGCTAAAATTTTCCTTGAAGAGCTAGTCAATACCATAGATCAAGGAAATAACTATACCTAACAACTAGATAATATCTTCATAATATCTAAATAAGATAAAAGAAATATCCACACACATAAATGGGTGAGGATAAATAAAATTCAAGGTAAATAAAGTACCTAGGTGAACATGAGCTAAGATAAATACCTACTTTAATGAGATATCTAAATGAATACAGCTATATTTTTAATTGAAAACTCCTTGACAATTCTTGAGTTGAGTTTCTCTTGCTAATACTTAGAATAGGGATGTTTGATTGCTTGTAAATGTGAGAGATTGATCCTTTGACGACTGGTAAGATCTTGCAAATATGTTTTGGTTACTTCCCTACTTGAATTTGCATAGTATTTTTTTATATTTAGGGAGCCTTGTGTGCCTTTTTCAAGTGCTAGAAGTGAGTGTATCAATGTAGTGCAATATGATTTCCATGTTAGCAAATGGGGTAGTGTTAACTCGCTTATATAGGGTTTTAAGGGTAAAAAGTTATGATAAGACTTACCCAAATGGAGTAAATGATCCAATAAATAATATAGAACTAAAATAAAATATGAATGATATGTATATTCAAAACCATACAAATCAGCTAGGAATGGATATCGCAAGCCAACCAAACCATACAAAGATTGCACAAGGATGAAAAACGTGAGAACTAAGGATTTCATCCTATTAAGTTGATTTTATCAGTGGATTTTATGCATTTAGTTCTTAGAATTTCATGACACGTCAGGATGTATAAATAAACAAGCTATATAAAACATCTCAAGATATACTAAGTGGGAATGGAAAGAGTGTGTTTGTCTCAAAGAATTGTTTACTATCAAAACCAACGATTTCAAAGAGTAAATTTCTAAATTTTATTGTCTACATTCCCCCTTAAAGTATGAAATGAAAATTACATTCTTAAAGGAAAATATACCTAAGTGTGTAAACACACTTTAACTTCGCTCGTAGTTTGTTTACAAAGTCCCATTATGTTAGTGTTTTCATGCTCTATGATGAAACTTACAACACAAAGTGTAGTCAATATCCATAGTATAGAATTGAACTTTAACTCAATTGTAAAATGTAATATGTAAAATTTGGATTTGTATAAAATGAAAGATATGCCAAACATAGAAGGAATACACCTTTTTTTTTTGCAAAGGAAGAATTTCTCATTTTTTTCTTGCACTTGTAGATTTGGATTTCTAAACTTGATGAAGGATTGGGGGTGACCAGCCCCAATTTTTTTTGAGGAGAAACCAAAGTTTTAGATACATGCAACCCAACACGAAGGAGAGAGAGAGAAGATGAATGAGATACCAAAGCATCCCATAAAGGAATAAGATCATGTATCAAAGTCATTTAACAACTCTGATAGCTCCCCCTTTGAATGAAAGAGGAAAGGAAGGAATGATTATAAATAAATTAGACGCGCTTGATACCTTCGGTAACCCCACGTGGACCACATTGTTGCAAATGGATATAGGCCCAATTATTTAAATAAGGATGCACAATGGAAAATAGAATGAGTTCCCCCATGCCCTTCCCATGTGCAACACAACTTAATATAAATTTTAATGTGTTGAAATGTAGATGGAGAAAGGAGACCCATGCCCCAAGATCCCGAATCGAAATCAAACCGAAAGTGCCACAGTAAAGAAAAAGTGAAGTACTTCGTAGCCCCGTAATTGATTTGAATTGAGTGAAGTGGATCTAAAAAAATTAATAACGTGTACCTATAGGTGGGAATATGAAACTATTGATAAATTTGATGTAACTTCCCCATAGGCAAAACCATGTGAAATGGTCCTATCCAAACTATACGTTTTTGAACATGTTCCTTTTTTTCTATATTTCTATATTTAATTTTATTTAAGTGCATGTAACATGTATATATATATGTGTATAAACCCATACTTATGATTGTATCTATCATAGGTGTAGAATATACCCAAATGAAATCCCCCTCTTTTAAGGCATGTGTGATAAACCGGTTAAGCAAACAACTCAAAATAAAATAAATGTGTCCATGCATTGCATGTCTAAGAAGTTTTCGAAGAGTGTAGAATTTTGAAGAGGTGGACACCTTGAAGAACTTGTACTTAACAAGATAAATAATAAAAACAAATAGAAATAGTAGAAATAATAGTACTAATGCATGTAGAAGAAAATACGTGTGGAAATAGTAGAATCAAAATCGATAGTATATAAATAGTGTCACACAAAAGACGTGGATCCGTAAACATGGGACACACATGGTTTCACAAGACAATCAGTCCTATAGTCCTATAAACAAGATTACACAAAACATGTATAGAGCCCCAAATATGGGACACCCACAGTGTCACAAGACAAGCAAGGCACTCAGGCCACAATCGGTGAAACAAGCAAGTAGTGACTCACACAACTAACAAGTAGGTATAGAAAAAATAGCACCAATATATGATGAAATGATAAAACAATTGATATAGGTATAAACATGTAAATCAAGAGGTTTCAAAATTTCACAAGACATGCGTGTTATCTCAAAAGATAAAATGTGCAAAATTTATGTAATTGAACGTAATGAGGAAGTAGAAATAAAATATAATAGAACAATATCACCTATGTGTAGTATATAATATATGTCCCTAGATGTATAGGAAGTATGGTTAGAGGGATGGTCAACACCTATCATATTGTATAGCTCTATGTATGCCCTAGATCAAGATCAATATACCATAGTAATACATGTGGAAATAGTGGAAAAGATATGCTATCAATCAAACCAAAGTGACTAACAACATATGTAATGTAAAGTGCAAAACACTCGAGCTAAGTGTACAAGTATTGGTTTTGTATTTTGTAAATATATGAATGTTTTTGTATTTTTAAACTATGTCAATGTTTTTGTATTTGTGAATGTTTAGTTGTGAACAAGGAGAGTGGTAGCATAGAGATACCTAATGAGAACCTCTTGAAGAGGAAAATCATATGTTGAAGGAGATGGAGGCTCGAGCCTCAATTGTGTCGATGAATGTAACTCGAATATAAGTGGTATAGTAGTAGTGGTGTATGCCGAAAAATAATTGGGAGATGAATTGGATTAATTAGATGTATTATTAGTGTGTGAAGTAGAAGAATAGACTAGAAGAATGAGTAATCCTAGATATGTTATGTGTACTAGAAGACTTGTGAGAAACTATAGTGATAACATGCACACTAGAGGAATGACGCATGATCCTATGAGAGTGAAAGCCATTACAAATAATGCGTGAAAACTAAGTCCTATCAAGAGACCCATGAGGGAATGTGTGTGCGATCAAAATCCTATCAAGAGACCTAGGAGAGCCACTAGATATAGTGTGTAGATATAAGGGCCTCGGGATGAAACCTAGAAGGACTAGAACCACTATAGATAGTGTTTGAACCGAAAGGCCTACCATAATATCTAAGAGGGGTAGTGTTGTGATAAATAGAGTGTACAACAAAATATATATCCATAGGTACACTTTGGGAGTAGGGATAGGAAATGTAGAAGGATGACTAGGCAAGCTAGGAAAAATATCCTCAAAAGGAACACCACCAATGTAAGAACCTATTGACTATAAATTAATTTGAAAATTTGGTGAATGATTGATGGAATATCCCTAAGAGTGCATAGCTAAGTTATACCTAAGAATAATGCACTAGAGCTAAGAGTGACAATAACTAAGAAGGAAACCATGAATGCAATCTTCTTTGTAGAAATTCCAAGAGATTGAAGTAGCGTAAAAGGGATGATATTATCCTTTTTATGGATAAACCAAAACACCACATATAGGTACTTGATGAATAAAGATATGAATGGACAGAGTATCCAAAATAAATGTGACATCTAGATAAAATTCATCGAAAGTGATAATTAGTGTAGTAGATGATGTGTGAGCGATAGTGCAAATCATTACATCTAAAACATGATCATAGGAGGGAGGTGGTGACACCGCATGATAAATATTGTGAAATCGAAGCAAACTGTCATTTTTATGCTTGGGTAGTGGGTCATTAAATATTTTCAATTTGGCATTATCGTTAGTTAGCTTGAGAAGATTCGATGGGATTATCCCATTCAATGGCAATGGAGTCAATAAGATCTTGAATGACATGATAAAGTTTGATACACCTATCAATGAGGTGACTAATACATTTTTATAATCATTATAAGAATTAGCATCATAACTCTTACTTTGAGGCTTTCCCACATCAACCTCATATGGTGGAGAGAGAGATGAGATTACACTCAAGAAATTGTTTAAATATAATGTTTTGGGAACAAAATAAGTGTGTAAATTATCGCTATGTGTGTTGTAGTTGAATTTTAGAAGGTTGAGAAATAGCATTGATGATTGTCTTGCCTTTGAATATGGATTTACTTGGAAACTTGGAATTAGGTGTAGTAAGAGTGCTAGCAACACACTTGAGTTTATTCATATGTAATAGCTTATATTTTCACTCTTTGAGTGTGTGACATAAATGGTCAAATGATAAAAAATTATCAAATATGATTGATTCTTGCAAAGGAAAAAGGAAACTTTCTATGAAGATATATGTTAATTCATTTGTCAACTAGGATATTTCTCATCTTAGTAAGCATGGTTCTTCTATCGTAAGACATAATCATTGAAAGGTTCATTAGATCATTGTTGTATTTTAGACGTTTATGCGAAAGAAACCTTTTCCTCAACATTGATAGTGAATTGTGAAAATAATTTATTTTCCAAAGCAAAGAAGATAGAGTGTGTCGGGAGATCATAAAACCACTATAGTGCTAAGTCCTTAAGACTATAAGGGATAATCTTGGTGAGTAATATTTCATGAGAAGCATAGTCAAGACAATGTACATGAAATTATCGAAGATTTTATGCAAGGTGTAGTCACAAAATCATGCACTTTAGACATTATTTATCCCGGTCTCATACTACTATTTAGAAGGTTCTTGAGTGAAGAAAGTAATAATTAACCCCCATCTTTTGGCCATCTTGTTTTATTTTATTTCGTCATTACCGACCCTTTTCATCCACATGCCCAGTTTGTTTCAGTCATTTCCTATCATTTTAGCCTCGACCGAGGTGTCCAGTTAGCTAATCTTGGGGTGCCCGTGGGCATCCTGGTCCCACCAAGGGCACCCAGCCTTTTTGCACTTTCCCACCACTTTTTGGGCTCTTTCTAGCCATTTGACATCTTTATATTTTTTTGTTCAACCTTTTTGAGTTAATTACGAAATTAGATCAAGAGAACCCTATAAATATAAATTTATGAGACCATAATGAGGGACCTAACATCACTTACTACTATCACTCCATCTAGAGTTTACATCCATCTATTGCATTAGAGATCACTTGCATCCACATAGATCCATCATCAAGGCACAAGGCTAGGACATCTGCATCACACTTCATAGGGGAGGGATTCTATTTTATTCCATGCACACATTATACTACATTTTCTACACATAGTTATTGCTCACTACTTCACAAAGTGTGACTGACACAAGAGAAACCTAGGGCATGTTCACACACACTTGCACATAGAACTACATTGGGTTTGAGATGTAGTGTAGTGCTCAGTTAGTAAGTCCACCATTATGGCAACTGAGGTCAGTCCGACCCCTTCATATGCATTATTATTTTTAGGGTTTGATGCTTGTTTTTGGGGTCTTTCAGTCTTTCTTTCATCTTGGAGTATTGGTGACATCTAGCATAGGACAAATGAAGTTGATGTGACACACAAACGAAGGGTTTCAAGTCATCTTCAAACCTACGTAAAAACCAATTTTAGAGCTTTTTACACAAGACCAGGTGCCCAGATTGTAGACCAGAGTGCCCGCAGGCACCCCAGTCCTCCTCTAGGTGATACATCCAGCTAGATCCTCCAGATCCATCCTTTTGGGACTTCTACACAGTCGTTCATGCTACTCCTGATTTTTCTAGTCACCTCTGTGACACTCTCTGACATGCATCTATTATCAGTTGAGTTCTTTCCTCGCTCTCTTTTGCATATTAGGGTTAGCATTTCCTTTTACATAGTTACATTTTACATTTTTACTGCATTTATTTACTTTATTATAGTTGTTCATAGCTTAGATTAACTATCTCCATACTACATAGTTAGTCCATTTTTAGTTAATCATTTTGGTGAACCCCATGTTTCAACACTTCCTTCTTTCTCATGTCATCTCCTTATCAAGTTATGTCTCAATCTTCTTATCCTACCTACACACCCACTAAGGTCTCAGGCATAGTTACTACCATTGCTGATTTCATGCATGTGTGCACCCAACATCCTCCTCGCTTTGTCATGCCTAGGGTTGATCCATCCATTAATTTTTTGCTACTCGTCATACTTGTCCTAATCCACTAATGTCTCCACCACATCTATTCCACCACCCATTACACTAGCAGCTCCTCCCACCACCTCTAAGGGCTATGACATTATTGAACAACTTAAAAATATGTCCACTAAGATCTCTTTATGACTTATTACGTAATGCACTATATTTTCATAACACATTAGAATTTTCCCTTTCATGTTATTCATATTGAACGTGATAACTCCATGGAGGCCTTTACACATCTCATACAATCTCTTCACAATTTACCATGTGTTATCTCTTTCACTGATGAGGATATGTCACCTTTTGCTAAAAGCAATCTGTGTGCTCCTTTGCTCATTATCATTATCAGTACTACTTGCATCAAGTGAGTTCTCATTGATAATGGATCCATTGTTAATATTTGTGCTCATTCTCTCTTACGGAAATTGGGTATAAGCGATAATCTCATTTCTCATAATTCCACTCTCATTCGCGGTTATGATTCTACCACTCACACATGCTAGGGACTATCTCATTACATATTCGGGTTGGGCCTAAGACTATTCTCACTAATTTTTATGTCATCGATACCTCCTTTCAATTCAATCTCTTGTTTAAGAAGGCCTTGGATTAACGCAATGCAAGCAATTCCATCTATTATCCACCAATGTGTCAAATTTTTACATGATGGCTATGAACATACTATTACCACCAATCCAGAGCCATTCAAGTACTATCATTGCATAGATCATTTTAATGTTATGCCCATACCACCTTCGCACAATGTATTCCATATGCTAGTCTTGACACATATGACATTGGTTAGTCTAGCATTTCACAATCCACTACTACTTACATCAGTGCTCTCTATTATATCTACTCACACTTCAATTATTATTTCACCTATAGTATTCATCCCTGCTAGTGTTGTTCCATCTCCACCTGGCTACCACCATCACCTCTACTCCTCAACTACGGTGCCACCTACTAACATACTCGATAGTGCCACACAACATGATGATGCTCACATTGATGATGATTCCTATGATTCTGATGATGAGGTGGACGTTATCAAACTTACTACGATGAATCATTGAGACAACTTGATTTCACTCCTCTGGGTGTCAGACGATTCTTATTTTGAAGAAACCTTTGTAGTTGACGACCCAAGAGAATATCGATTCAAGACTCCTCCCTCCACTAATTCTATGGTATTGTATAAGAGGCATGTCCACAATGTCAATGCTATTACATCTTCTCCTCCACCATGGCAACTCCATGACCTCCTTTTACATGCACATTATTTATCAACATGTCCTTTTGGAAACACATCCCCATTGATTCCACTTGCTTAGATACTATTTGTACACGTGACAATTTTGTCTAGGTTTGGTATGACACTTAATGATATCTTACCCCTCTTCATTCACCACATCTTTATCATGGCTATTTTCACATCACAACAGACTTATGGCTTGTGGGTTTTTCATTTAACAATCTTTTTTGTGCATACCTCTCGTGATTCTCCACTCACACTTGGACAGTCTTGGCTCGACTATATTGGTGGTATAATAGATGCTCTCCACTCTTCACTCATGTTTCCTATGCCTTTTCAACACTATCTCTATTCCTAATGATTCTTCTCCCGCTTATGTTCCAAATATCTCTCGTTGGCATGCACACTCATGGTTTTCCACCAATTGCATTTACTGATGAAGAATATGCAATGAATGTATACACACTCCACCGTAATGGGTCCTTATATGACCCTCCTCATTCTATATAGCATACCAAGTTTATGATGCTTGCTCAAGTAGATTTGATCCTGACAATGATGATCTCCTTGATAGTGGCCCCTAGTTACCTTCTCTAGCACACATGTGGGGGACATAACACCTAATACACTCCCCTCCCTCACTCATCATAGCATTTATACATCTATCATATTTTGCATTTTCAACTAGGAACTTTTTCATCATACATTTTAGCATCATCATTACCGATGACACACTCTTGTGCTTTGGTTCACACTTGACTATTGAGGGATTACTACTACATTCAAACCCCACACACACTACACACATACATTACATATTACATACACATACACACACATTCTTCACACATTGTGCTCTACAAATTCACATTTCATAAATTATATACTACTCCATCATCGCATTTCACTTCATAGTCATCATATACATACTACATTACTATCTATTTATACATGTTACATTACGCGGTCTCATACATAGGATCATACATCATACATCTACATCATTGCATATTTTACATATCTACATCATACATTCATCATATGAATCATCATCATTCATACATTACATATATATATTATATCATCTACATCTATCTATTATACATTACTACATTCACCACATCTACTATCACATTTAGTACATCACATTTCCATACTCGATCTACAGGGTTATACATCACAATCATCATAATACATTGTATTTCACATTACACACATCTTATGACATGGCACTTTAGTTCCTCAATCCATATTCGACATACGAGGGTTTTTAGGATAAATCGTCACCTATTCTATCATTTTTTAGTGGTATACACCTTAGGTTACATCACCACTCCCTCCTTTCATCTTGTAGTGATATACACTTTAGGCTAAATCATCATTCATCCATTCATCTTATAGTGGTATACACTTTAGGTTAAATCGTCACCTATTCTATCATTTCAGTAGTGGTATACACTTAGGGTTAATCATCACTCATCCATTCATCTTATAGTGATATACGCTTAGGATAAATCATCACTTATATGTTCATCTAGTTGTGATATATGCTTCAGCTATAGGGTTCATGCACACATCATTTCTAGGTCACATCTCATCACTACACCTACACATTCATCACAACGTGTTAGACACAACACACACTACTCGACCATTTCCGATGATGCACTCTCGTTTATGGTTCATTCTTGACTACTAGGGGAAAACAAAATGAACCTCATTGCATACACTTCCATTCACTGGGGGCACACAACTCCTATCATTCCATCTTGCATTCCATTCCATCCATCCACAACATATTGCATTGTCTTGGGGCATTTACTCTTGTTTACTAGTGTTTTACATGATCACTTTACTACACATGTTAGATTGATTTCTTATATGTCATTATCTATACCATCCACACATGCGCATTCACATCTTTTTTTAGTTGTGATCACAGATACATAGATCTTTACATGTAACATGGATGTTCACCTTCTACCCTTCCTACATTAGTCATTGGGGCATCCACATTCATCTTTCTTCAAGTGTTATTGTTTCATTTTGTACTTAGCACTTTACATTACTTGGTTATTCATGCTTTGACATATTGGTTATTTCTCTAACATGCTAATGGGTGTTCCATGTGTAGCACTTGTTTTGTAGGATTACATGTTTCCATGACTACTTCTTTACTTGTTTGTACTTGTCTTTCTACTTTTGCTTTTGTATGGCGGGCCTATGTTTGGTGTGCACACTTGTTTGTTGTTTGCGGCCATGATGGCCTTTGCATGTCTTGTGACATCATGAGTGATGTCCATGTTTTGCAACCCACTTTGTGTGGCTTACTTGTCTTCTTTTGTGTTTACACTACTTTGATTGGTAGTTTTTACATTGTTTGTGTAAGATTACACACTTTATTTTACATGCATGCTTGATCATATTATAACACTTGTCTTTGGCTAGCCATCCTTGTTTTTGTGCATGCCTTGGTTTCTACCAAGCACATTCCCTTCCCTCAGTAGGTAGAGTTACAGAGTACATGTGGTTGGTCCTCTTTTGGGGCCACATTCTCCTATCAGTGACGTCACATGTGCCCCCAAAGAGGGGGCATCATTTGGGGTTTTTCTACATAACACATAGAGATTCTACACGGTTTGGTTTGGTTATTATATACGAGTGGGTTCAAACCAGTCTATGAACCCCATACACAACAAATTTTATAGACATGGTGTCCTTAGCATTCTTGGGAAGCAATTACAAGCTTAGAGGTTACAATGGGTGTGCCTCTCTACACTACTTTGGCTAGTGGCATTGGATCACCCAAAAACCAAGATGATATAGAGATCTCTTCACACACATTCAGGGAAGTAGTTAGATCTTGGAGGACACAAAGCATTTCCTCCCTACACTTCTTTGGCCTAGGGTGGCGTGAGATCACCCAAAAACTCGTAGTATATGATATCCTTCTACACTCTTTTCTCAACATGGATCAAGTGCACATGTTCCATTTACATTTGTATTTTACATATACATGTGTCTTTTACATTTTGTTTTTTTTACATACATACATATTTGACTACTTGATCATTTTCTCCTTGCAGTCTAGTCGTATGAGAAATAACAAGTCAAATTGGGGGCAACAACAACAACAACGTCAAACAAACACTTTCATGACAACACATGCTTTACTAACCATATAGTACATTACACACTATAGCAGCTACACACGTGTTCCACCCTAGGTTCACTCTCATCACTTTTTCTTTGCGCATTTTTCATCTTTAGTTTCCACACTCCTCCATCTTTTTTTTTTGTCATTCCACGCTTTTGTCTAGTCCTTCGGTGTGTTTCTACTACACTCTTCATGGAAATCAGGTACGCATCTCTATCTAATTTATGTTACCTGAGCTTTCATCTCACCAACATAAAGTGGGGGAAAATGTAGTCACAAAATCATGCACTTTAGACATTATTTATCTCGGTCTCATACTACTATTTAGAAGGTTCTTGAGTGAAGAAATTACTAATTAACCCCCATCTTTTGGCCATCTTGTTTTATTTTATTTCATCATTACCGACCCTTTTCATCCACATGCCCAGTATGTTTTGGTCATTTCCCATCATTTTAGCCTCGACAGGGGATGCTCGAGCTAGTATTGGGGCACCCGTGGGTGCCCTTGTCCCACCAGGACACTCATGTCCTTTTACACTTTCCACCACTTTTTGGTCTCTTTCTAGTCATTTTGCATCTTTATCTTTCTTGTGGTCAACCTTTTCAAGGTTAATTACAAAATTAGATCAAGAGAACCCTATAAATATAAAGTTATGAGACCATAATGAGGGACCTAGCATCACTTATTACTATCACTCCATCTAGAGTTGCATCCATCTATTGCATTGGAGATCACTTGCATCCACATAGCTCCATCATCAAGGCATAAGGCTATGACATTTGCATCACACTTCATAGGGGAGGGATTCTATTTTATTCCATGCACACATTCTACTACATTTTCTACACATAGTTATTGCTCGCTACTTCACAAAGTGCGACTGACACAAGAGAAACCTAGGGCATGTTCACACACACTTGGACATAGAACTACATCGGTTCTGAGATATAGTGTAGCACTCAGTTAGGAAGTCCACCATTCGGAAGTTGAGGTCAGTCCAACCCCTTCATATGCATTATTATTTTTTAGGGTTTGATGCTTATTTTGGGGTCTTATAGGTCTTTCTTTCATCTTGGAGTATTGACAACATCTAGTGTAGGACAACAAAGTTGATGTGACACACAACAAAGGTTCCACGTCATCTTCTAGCTCTGCGAATACTAGTTTCAGAGATTTTACACAAACTAGGGTGCCCATATTGCAAACCAGAGCACCCACATGCACCCCAGTCCTCCTCCAGCGCTCAAAGTGCGGCTAGATCCTCCAATTCCATCCTTTTCAATACTTTTGTACAATCGTTCTTGTTCTCGATTTTTCCAATCACCTCTCGTAATACTCTTCGACTGTGCATCTATTATCAATCGAGTGAGGTATCAAACCCTAGCCATGGGTGGTAGACCCTACAAAACAAACATTAATTGGATTTTGGTGCAATCCTTGCATTTCGACATTAGCACTACTCCAAAGAGGCCTCAAACTACACATCATTCTCCACCTAGCATGTGATATCTAAATGAATGCAACTAGATTTGGAAATTAAGAACTCCTTGACAATGTTTGAGTTGATTTTTTCTCTTGCTAATACTTAGAATGAGGATGTTTGAGTGCTTACAAATGAGAGTGACTAATACTTTAACCTCAGTAAGATGTTTGGACTATTTTGGTTGTTGCCCTAATGAATATGTATAAGATTTTGGGAGAATTAATGAGCCTTGGGGGCCTTTTTGTAAGTGTTGGAAGCGAGTGTCTCATTATAAAGCCATATGATTTCTAGGTTAGCAAATGAGGTAGTGGTAAGTTGCTTATATATGGTTTTAAGGGTACAATATTATGACAAGACCGACCTAGAGGGAGTAAATGATACAATGGAGAACATGGAATTGAAAGCAAAGATGGAGGATATGTTTGTTCAAAACCATACAAGTTGGCCATGACCAAATATCACAAGATGACCAAACTATACAATTTTCCTCGGGGACGGAAAACATGAGAGCTAAGGGTTACATCATGTTAATTTGAGTTTTTCAATGGATTTATGCATTTAATTCTCATAAGTTGACGACATATCAAAGTGTATGGATAAACAAGTTAGACAAGAGACCTTGGGATGTACTAAGTGAGGATGGAAAGGGTGTGTTTGTCTTAACAAGGGTACATTGTCAAAACTAATAATGTCAAAGAGTAATTTGCAAAATTTGAGTGTCTACAAATCTCAAAGTTAAGTTTCAGCTCAAGAATGATGGTGTAAAGTCCATTTTTGAAATTAAAAACTCCATACGTGATGGTTGTCTACATAAAATTGGAATCTCCTCTAGTGGTCCTTGGTGGAGAAAATGACATTAGTTAATGACCCCCATTTTTCCGTTACAAACCCCATATCGATTACCATCTCATTGCCCCATAACACGTTTTAGGTGATCCCTAAACTAGTGCTCGAACATTAGATCCCAGGATGTGGTATAGTTCAAGAGGTTTGCTAACCTTTGGAAAGCTCGCATCAAGCCTAAAAATCTCATTTTCTTTGGTGTTTCATTTATCAAGGTCTCCCATTTGGAGACATGATTAAGCACATGGGATTTTGAACCATACTTGTTTGTCTTGCCAACATCTAGAATATGTTAAACACATTTCCTAATTTTTCCCTCATGCTCAATCTGCATGCAAATGGATCTATACCCTTTTCCAACCTTTCATCGCAAAATTTTTCACTTGGAAAATCTTTTGTTGGGAGATTCGGCCACGCTTCCTACAAAATACAATGATTATTAGCAAATTTTTCATGTTAATATTCTTTTTCGTATATGGGAAGACAATTTTTTTGCTATTTTTAACATCGGATATATGAACAGAGACTTTTTGTGGACTATAAAGTTATTGAGATCTCCAATGTGTTGCTTCAAATCTAGGTCCCAAGTAGAGAAATTCTACTTAGAGGTGGAGTGTTTGCAATCTCTATTTGTGCATTGAGGTAATGCCCCATGTACTCTCATTCGGGTGCTTCCGGACTAGTTGTCTTTGCCATTCTCCTACCCAAGGTCGAGGACAAGTGTTTCACAAGTGTTGTTCAAAGAGCTCACAAAGCTTTCTTCTTGGTCGTCGTCATTGTCCATGGAGATCTTATCACCCTTCATCTAATCATAGTGGAGGCATATTTGATGACTTGGTGGTGGTGTCGGCATTGGGTGACCTATATTCCCGTAGGGGAAATTACCATGAATCGGTGTTGGCTATCTCCCCTTGTTGCCAACGTGAAGAAGAAGAAGAGAAACAAATAGATTAAGAGATGGGAGTGTATCTCGAGACACAACCCACCCATCGCCACTAGTGGCTAGGGGGATAACTCTAATAGTCCTCCGGCTCGCCTCCGCCTGATCGTAATGTTTGTTGCAGCTACATAATTCTCTTGTTTTTATGTTGCCCTAGTGCTTTGTTTTCTACACCTTTTTCGGATTAAAAAATAAACTTTTATTTTGTAAATTTAATTATGTTGCTCCTATGAAATGAACTTTTTTCTTAGACCTATCCAACTCAATATACCATGTATTCCAGGATATGAATCTTTCGACCCATCTTTATGTACAATAATTTTTTATAAATAAAAATACACTTTCCAATGAAAAAAAAACAACATTTTACTATTAAAGCTCATCCCATTAGATCACAACTCACACGTATAAAACCTCCACTCATCCTCACAACTCACACCTATAAAACTTCCACTCGTCCTAGATTAGACTAGTAGGAGGCTCTTGTGGTTTTGTGTACGGGGTGTACATATGTCCCTGGTTTAGGAGCCTTAAAAAGGTGCTTTTGAGGACACTTGATAATGTCATCTGCACGTGAAATTTTGTATGAAGATGTGAAATGTGGATGCCGTGTAACTCAAACATAAAATAAATATAAATTATATTGATGTACCCAAACAAGTGGGAGGTTAAATGCCATAGAAATAGAATAAAGAGAGACACCTCATGCAATGTAAATACTCGTTACAACCCACGTGTGGTGAAGTAAATTGGCGGTGCCGGTTTCTTTATAAATGCCATTACAATTTACATGTGAAACGAATATTTGCATTTTTCATATCAAATTTAATTCCATATCTTTCGAGTACGAATAATTGAGCTTCAGCAAATTTAGCTAAATTTGTTTGGGACTCAATTTCATTTTATTGTTGAAAATTTGTATTTTGGAGGATAGCATGACGTTGTATTTTCATTGTCATTTAGAATGCTGAAATACAACATATTTAATATATAATATATATTTTTTGAAAAATCGTTTGGCTTTTTTATAATGAGGGGTTATACAAATCAATTGTAATTTTGTACGGAGTTAATATATTATAACCATTACATATTGTCATGATATAGATATATTGATATGTGTGACTTACAATGGGAGGTAAAGAAGTAGCAAGGGAATGTAATAGTATGAGTTGTCAAATTAGTTGTTAAATTTGATAGTCATAAGGTAGTTTTTCTATTTTTAAGTGAAGACAATCAATAAATCATACTATCTTGGGCATACAATAGAGTCAAAGTTATGATCTTTTCCTTCCTTTTTTTTTTTTTTTTTTGGAGCTCAATATCATGATGTAGCTAGATTGAGGTCACCTATTACCAATAAGTAGAAAATTTGTAGAGAGGTGATGGATTCGATAATCAATATGGAACCTTTCAACCGTTGAATTTGTGGGACAAATACAAGATACAAGCCTTGAGATTGATATTAATTGACATTTTAAAGAGTACTAGCTATAAGTTGTAAAATTTCATTGCGGTGGGTGCTCATATTTATTGATTATTGGTTCATATTAGTTTCTTATCGACGTGCTTTCGTGTGTTCTTTTCATCTTTTCCATGTCCCCCGCCCTCTCCCCGACACCCTCGCTCTCCCTATTATCTATGATGTTTTAAGTTATCTCCTAAACCACATTTGTACGGTTCTAGCTCCACATAATCATATCTTTGTTTGAGTGTCAACATGCACATTAATACGGTCCTAATTTTAATTCAATAAGCATATAACTATATAGAAGCATTGATGTATTTGATAAGAAATGAATGGAAAAAGAGCATACCCTTTCCAAAAACAATTATAAGTATTTAATGTAGACATTAAAACATTTAAGGAAATTTGAAGAACGTCTAACATTAATTATGTTGCATCCAAACATTTACTAGAGCCTTGAAATTGGAAAATGTTGGTACTTGTATGACAATGGATTGCCTACTAATTTTGTATTGCACTTGGTGTGATGGCTTTAAAGAATTGTTCAAATCAAGGGACTTGATAATAATGAAGCAACACCACATTACTTATTTTTCTAAGTACTTCAAGTGGGAAGAGATTAAAGATTGTGAAAGTTGACATTAGCAAAGACAACTACAAATCACACTTTTCATAAAGAACTTAATATCACTATGTGCACACTTTATTGGCATCAAGAAAGACTAATACAAACACGCATAGTCGAGAGGACTTCATTGCTCTAACTCATGACTTATTTTCTAGGTAATTCATATGAGAAGAATTCAAAGATTATATTAAAAACATCAATATGAAGAGCCTAAAGATTGCAAATGTTGACATTAACAAAAACAATTACAAATCACACTTTCTATAAAGGATTTTAAACAAATGTATATTTTGTATACATTTTGTTGGGTTCTACAAATCAATTATAATGTTGATATCAACAAAGTTGACTAGAAACATACAAATAAAAAAGAATGCATTTTTAGTTTTTTATTTGGTGTCTTTATTTTATCAAAACAAATCAAGAAGAATAGTATTCGAGGATTACATTCTCTACACACTTTATTGGGAATCGCAACTCAATTTGATCTAAAAATCGTCATCATTATTATCAATTATAAAACTAATATTAAATAAATTTTTGACATCCTGTCAAATATCACTCTCTTCATATAAATTTTCAATTATTTCATAGAGAATTTTTTGTGGTCCATCATCAACATTAAATGTGCTCATGATAAAACACCCTTACAAAATCATAAAAAGATAACACTTCGTGGTCCATCATCAACATTGAATGTTCCCTACCCTTCTTGATATGTGTTATAAACCACCTATGGACCCAAAGAAAGGGAAAAGTGGTGTGCCTTTTGTTCCCACAGGAATCCCTAAAGGCCATAGTTTGAGCATTGTATATAAACATGCCGACACCAGGTGGCAATGACTTATTTTCTATGTAATTCATATGAGAAGAATTTAAAGATTACAAAAAAAAATCAATATGAAGAATCTAAATATTGCAAATGTTGACATCAATGAAAACAATTGCAAATCACACTTTCTATGAAGGATTTTAAACAAAATTATATTGTGTATACATTTTGTTGGGTTCTACAAATGGATTTTAATGTTGATATCAACAAAGTTGACTAGAATCATACCAAAAAAAAAAGAATTTATTTTTAGTTTTTTATTTGATGTCTTCATTTTATCCAAACAAATCGAGAAGAAGAATTTATTCAAGGATTACATTCTCTATACACTTTATTGGGAATTACAAATCAATTTGATCTAAAAATCGTCATCATTATTAGAGATTATAAAATTAACATTAAATAAATTTTTGACATCCCATCAAATGTCAAACTGTTCACATAAATTTTCAATTATTTCTTAGAGAATATTTTGTGGTCCATCATCAACATTAAAAGTGCTCATAATCAAACACCCTTACAAAATCGTAAAGAGATAACACTTTTTTGGTCCATTATCAACATTGAATGTTCCCTACCCTTCTCAATATGTACTATAAACCACCTATGTACCCAAAGAAAGGAGAAAAGGGGTGCCCTTTGTTCCCACTGGAATCCCTGGAGGCTATATTTGAGCATGGTATATAAATATGGTGGCAATGACTTATTTTCTATGTAATTCATATGAGAAGAATTCAAATATTACAAAAAAATCAACATGAAGAGTCTAAAGATTGCAAATGTTGACATCAACTAAAACGAGTGCAAATCACACTTTCTATAAAGGATTTTAAACAAAATTATATTGTGTATGCATTTTGTTGGGTTCTACAAATGGATTCTAATGTTGATATCAATAAAATTGACTAGAAACAATACCAAAAAAGGAATGCATTTTTTTAGTTTTTAATTTGATGTCTTCATTTTATCTAAACAAATCAAGAAAAATAGTGTTGGAGGATTACATTTGCACATTTTATTGGAAATTATAAATCAATTTGATCTAAAAATCTTATCATTATTATCAATTACAAAACTAACATTAAACTAGCATATCTATATTAGATAAATATATGTAAAAGATGATGAAGAGTTATCAAAGGTAAATAAATATAATACAAATGTAAGAAATCAAAGGTAAATAAATACCTTAAATTATAATAATGTATAAGGAATTATTTATATATACAATCAAAACAAATTCACGCATATGTATTTTATTGAAAACCTAAAATAGTAAATTTAATATATTTAAATGTCATTAAATTAAATTCACTATTTACACAAATCCTAAAACAACAAATCTTATGTTTCAAAATTTAATAAATTAAAGTGTATAAATAATATAATGAAGTTAAAATAAGAAATCTTAAAGTTGAGTGGGCCCTAATTTTTCTTTCATGGGCACGGACGAAATCTTAAAGTTGAGTGGGCCCTAATTTTTCTTTCATGGGCACGACATCATCAGAGTCCTCCACTCTACTCCGTAATATAATTGTAGGATGCCTAGGAGTAACAATAATTTGTTGACATCCCATCAAATATCAAATTTTTATATATAATTTCAATTATTTTCTAGAGGATATTTTGTATCAACATTAAATGTGCTCATAATAAAACACCCTTACAAAATCATAGAGAGATAACACTTTGTGGTCCTCATCGACATTAAATGTTCCCTACCCTTCTAGATATATGCTACAAACCACCAAATGGACCCAAAAGAAGGAAACTTTTGATTCCAGAGGTACCCCAAAGGCCAGAGTTTGAGCATGGTATATGGACACGCTGGCGCCAGGTGGCAATGACACCGGCGTAAAATCTGGTTGACCCTGCCCGTCAAAATAATGCTAGTAGCATCTGCTGAACGTCTGTTTTACTCAGCCACCTCGGGGTTGCAAAATCCTTCTTTGTGCCTTACACATTTTGTTTTAATTTTTATCTGTTTGCGATTGTTTTTAACGAGCCACGGAAATTTTGAGGCCGCTCCGCAACAAACAGTCGCTATAATAAAGGTTTGCCTCTCTTATTCAAACTTTTATGTGTTGTGCTTGTGATTGCTTTTACTGTTATTTTTAATTCGTTTAAAGCTTTTGATGCCCAGTTTCATCTTCACCTGGACTGAACCCGAGTTCTGCTTTTGGGTCGAGTCATGGAAAAAATGCTTTTCCTCTTTCTTATATTACACATATCGAACACCGACTTTATCATTTGATAGGAGCCTCTGCTTTCACCTTCTATATTTTATGTTCTTCTGTAGGATGTTATGAAATAGAGAAAAATGGGTGCATAGTTGTCTGTAGGATGGGATGAAGTGGAGAAAATGGGTGTTTATGCAGGTAAAAATGCAGGGTATTTCTCATTGTATTTGGGATTTGGCAGGCCTTCATTGCAGTGTAGCTATATGTTGTGATTTTTTTTTGGTGGGTTGAAGGCCTATTAAAGCTATTCATTTGGGAACAACAGATCTAGGAGTGAAATTGCTTAGCAGGCAGCAGCCCTGAGAAGGTTGGGACTGAGAAGAAATCCAATATGGGCATTGCCACAGGATTCATCCAAGCCTAAGAGAAAACAGACTGAGTCCCAAAAGGTACACAAAACAATAGATGCAAATGTTTCTACTTGAAAAAAAATTACAGTTGTTGAAACAAAGCATATTGTATGATTTGAAGCCTTGAAGGTGAGGTATGCAATCTGATATGAAGTGAATTGGGTGTTATATGTGGGTTAAGTTACAGCCAATTGGGTTTGTAACACAATCGGGTTTTAGATGAATCCAAATGATATAGATACTTAATCAGGCAAATTTAGCTATTTATATTGTTTTGTTTTTTTGTTTTTTTACTCTTTAGGGACCTGGTTGGTCTCTTAAGGTCACTCATTGATGAATTTCAGTTCTCTGTCTGATTTCTTATGGGGGAATGATTTGTGATGTACTCAGATCACTGCATATCATTTATTATCTCAGTTATAGGCAGATATGTTATGTGGTAGAGGTACTGAGCATTGTTGATCAATTTCGAATTTATGACTTACAACAGCTGTGACTGCAGAATCGTTCCCAAGTCCTCAAAACAGCTCTGTGGAAGATGGGTATTACTATTTTCCAAAGATGAAATAATAACCCAGATTTGAAAAGATCAAGACAAAAAGTATGGTGCTGAAGCCAGCATGGGATGGCTTTGCTACATTGGCAAGCAATGGGTTAGTGGCATTGAGTCATGCTGAAAATACCAAGTCTCCTGCTAGAAAGAAATCTGAATTGTGTTATGTCCACGATCCAGCTGATTACAAGGTTCTTACCAGGTAATGGAACTGTTGAGCCTTGATCTGAAGATATAAGAGGATTTATTGAAGCGCTGTATTCATAAAATTGCTTTCTTCTGTCAATGGCAGCTTCTCTGCTGCTGTGGAGGAGATAGCAATGCATACCAGGTGTAGAACAAGTGTGCAAACAATGAAAAGGCCTGCAAACTACGAAAAGTACAGGTACTTCTGGAATTAAAAGCTTCCCTTCTAGTTGCATTTGTAGAATGCAATTTCATGTTTACTTTCAAGAATCTAATTCTTCAATCCATGTTATCTGATGATGGCATGTCTTCTGAAGGCTAAGCAGACAAAAGAATTGCAAGAAACTACTAAGGAAACTGCTAGTTCAAGGCGATCCTCTAGACGAGAGAGGAAGATAGAACTTGAACAAGTTGTAAGAAATCTTACTTCATTTTTGATGATTTGAATTCCCATAAAAAGCATCGGGATTCTAATTAGTATATCGACTAAGGGTTCAGTCTTTGACAAACAATTTTGGAGTGTGAAATGTAGATAGATAAGTTAAGGAAGAAGCTCAGATATGAGGAGAATGTGCAACGAGCATTCACAAGGCCTCTTGGTGCCCTTCCCAGGCTTCCACCCTACCTTTCTTCAAAGGTATGGATAAAACTCTTTGCATTTGAGACTAGAAAATCAATCAGATTTCGAAGAGTTCTAATTTTGTTCATCTGGTAAAGATAAGGGGATTCTAATGGAGTTAGGAGTCATTTAGAATCAAGCATAATAGTTAACCGATAATGTTTATGGAAAACGATGGTTTCTACAGCTACCTTTAAATTACAATTAAAACATATCCTTATATCGTCCTTCACTAGCATTCTGAAACCCCTTGGTTACAAAGCGTGTGCGAGACATTCAACCTTGCTAGTTTCACATGTATTCAGAGCATCTACTTTTGTAACTCTGAATTGCCCAGATTTAACAAAAGATTGCTTGCTCTGATTCTCCATCCAGACTCTGGAGCTCCTTGCAGAAGTGGCTGTGCTAGAGGAAGAGGTGGTTCGCCTGGAGGAACAAATTGTAAATTTAAGGCAAGGTTTGTATCAGGAATCTGTGTATATCTCATCAACCAGGAAGCAAATGGTATCTGTTGAAAATGTGGAACAATCCAGGGCAAAGAAGCCAGAGCAATCTGTCCAAGAAAGCCAACAGGGCAAAGGAGATTTTGTTGTTGGAGGTGTGCTTCCCTCCATTAGTGAGTTCTCATCTGATGCAGCTTCTCAAACTGGTCTTCTATATAGAAAGAAGGCATCATCAGTTTCTGGATCTGAATCCAAAGGTGTACATATTGTAGCTCAAGTTGAAAATTCCAAGCTTCCTCTTTACAGGGGACTTGCAGAGGATGGATCAAAATCATGGAAGGGCTTGCAAAAACGTTTGGGGCCATTAGAGGCCAGTCATGGTAAAGAGAATCAGCTACACATGAATCCTAGAAATATGGTTTCTTCATCTAAAGTTTCAAGGTCAAGGACTACAGCACAGAAACAATACCCGGTGGACAAGAAGGCTGTCAAGATATATGCTTTGAAAGGACAGGTACTGAACTTCAAGACATTTCCTGGGACGGACCTTGTTGTAAGCTGCAGCAATGTGTACCATATATTGATTTTGGTTTGTTTTTCAATGTTATTTTCTCGTTTGTTTCTACATTTCTGCAGCTATCACTCTAGAATGTAATGTACAGGAAAGGCTCATTCCTATTCGTGTGTAATTCTACCAGACAGAGCACAACACAACAACTTGCAATTTGGGACTAGAATATGTGCCCAATTTGAGTGCTCTACAAGATGGGAAAAGCATGGATCCTAACAGGATTTCTGAAGAGATGGTAAAATGCTTGTTGCATATCTTCTTGAAACTAACAAGACAGTCCTTAGGCCCAGAATATGATAAGTCGTCAGTTATCTCACGCTCAACCTTGTTGAGTTTAAGTTCAAGAAGTTTTGGAACCAGAAGCACTCTAAGCTGTAAAACGCCCACAGATTCCTCGGAAGAAATTGATTTCAGAGATCCATATGGTGTTTGTATTGACTCAGAATCAAGAGATGTTGGTCCATACAAGCATCTCCATGAGATAGCTGCCAACTCAATTGACATAAGTCGGATGCAAAATTCTCTTCCCTTGCTTAAGAGGTTAAAGTAAGCTGGCTTTTTGTGTTGTATTTAAACTGTTTGGATTTTACTGTAAACATTTTGCATATTTAACTAGGCATGTATGTTGCTTCAATTTCATTGGAAACTTCTTTCCTTTTTGTTGACAGGTGTGATAATATGATTGAAATTGTTTGGATCTTTCTCTTGTCTTTACAGGATACTTGCCGACAAGTTAAGTTCTGTGGACTTGAGAGGCTTGACACACCAGCATAAGTTGGCCTTTTGGATCAATATTTACAATGTCTGCATGATGAATGTATGGTAGAAGCATTTTCCTTTGATCCCTGTTTCTGTTCTTTCTTTTTTAAGACACTTATTTTATGTTATTTTATACCCATTTCTGAAATAATAAACAATCTGCATGTCCTGCCATTACAGGCATTCCTTGAGCATGGGATACCAGGCAATCCTCAAATGGTGGTTGCTCTTATGCGCAAGGTATGTTGCCCTAAATTTTGTAAGTATTTTTGATTTTCTCACAAGGTTGTGAATCCTAAGAGCATTCAGCATAGTATGCTAAGGAGGAAATGAATGAGGATAAGCTGACAAAGAATATAGCTGCACTTGTAGAATCTTGTGCTTTTCTTATTCGGTCATTTGACTTTGTGAGCTTCACATCTGGTAATGATGCAGGCAATCATTAATGTAGGTGGGCATTTGCTGAATGCCTTGACCATCGAACATTTCATACTTCGGTTACCATATCATTCGAAAGATGTAAGCTTATAACTGGATTAGATTGAGCCATGGATACAATTTGCAGCTCATTTCTGAGTTTATTTAACTATGCCATTTGTATTTCAGGCCTATCCTAAAGGGGGAAAAGAAGGACAAAGAGGCAACAATGCGTAGTGTTTATGGTTTAGAATGGCCTGAGCCATTGGTGACCTTTGCATTGTCCTGTGGAAGCCGGTCATCTCCTGTTGTAAGTAGTATAAGGGTTATGTGCGTGTATGTCAGTGTGGGGTAAAATAGGGAATAAATGTTATTATTTGCATAACAAATGTTTAAATATCTGAGTCTTCAGTTCTTTAATGAATAGGTGCGAGTATATACAGCAGGTGAGGTGGAAAAGGAATTAGAAGCTGCAAAGAAGGAGTATCTGCAAGCTGCAGTTGGGGTCACTACCAAGAAAAAACTGCTGGTTCCTAAAGTATTAGATTGGTACTTGCGGGATTTCGCAAAGATGTAGAATCATTGCTAGATTGGATTTGTTTACAGCTCCCCAGCTCATTAAGAAACTCAGTGGTGGAGTGTCTGGAAAGAGGGAGGAAGGAAGCTGTTTCACAAGTGATAGAAGTAATGCCATATGAATTTGATTTTCGCTATCTTTTTGCAATATAATCTTGTAAAGTTACTCTGTTTCAATAACCTTTGTATCAAGTTTGAATTCAAATTTGTGAATGATGGTAGAATGCAACTGCGGGTGATGAGATTGTATAAGTGCTTGGGAACTATGATTGTCTTGCAGCAATCATGGGTGTTTTTTCAGTGTTAGCCAAGTGATTCTCTTTCATGTAAATTTACAAGAGCTGCAGAGTCTGCATGATAGAGGGCGGTGGCTTGGTCTGAGATTTAAAGGTTATTCTTTCAATCCCTTCAAGCGAACAAGCAACCAGTTTGTGAAGTTAAGTGGTTTGTTATTTCCCTCCCTCTTTGGGCTGGGAACCGTACCAGAATTTTTAAGTGTTTATTGCCTTTGCAGTCGAGGATTGCAATGATGTATAGGGAGGCATGAAAGGCAAAGGGAAATTGGCTATGTTCATCCGGGTATGTAGAGTGCTAAAACACATGAATGAAAAGAAGTTTAATTATCTCAAATTCATGTCTTGTAACATTTGTAGTAATATGATTGCTATGGGAGGCTACGAAACATTTACAAGAGAGAGAAGTAAAGGGATTCCTCATCTTAGATAATGAAATTTGCACAAGATTCTCTTTTTTTTTAAGTTCTTGTTCGGTGGAAGGATAAACATCCTGATTTTGTAGCATCCCATAGGTATTGGGTGCACTAATAATAGACCTACTTCATTATCTACGAAGATGGTAAACCTTAGGGTAGGGAAAACCCTAAATCTACGAGATGGTGCTCTGTGTCTTTTTCTTCAAGACAACAAAAGACACAGAGCCTTTAAATCTACGAAGATGGTAAACCTTAGGGTAGGGAAAACCCTCTTGTTGCATATGAAGAGATGACAGAAATTGGGTTTTGCTGGGGATATATGAGAGCAATATTGTGGCGATTCCCCTTGCTTCTGTCTGTGTTAGTGAAATTCCAGTATGCGACCGTCGTTGTAGTGCATGTTAAGATCTACACATGGTTGTAAGGAGATCTCTCTAATAGGGAAGCAAGATTGTGGATATTCCCCTTGGTTCTGTCTTGTGTTAGTAGATCCCCTGGTCTGTGGGATCGCATGCAGATCAGATGCGATCATTGCTCTGGTGCACATTAGTGTGGTAGGTCTACATGTGAGTGTAAGACGATCTCCCTAACAGTCGAGGTAGAACTCGGAGGAATGTAATAATACAGCTCAAGCGTTACTCCTGAGCATCACCTGCTCAGAATCATTTCATATTATGGTTAAGATAAATATAGAATATCCACTGAAAACAGGGAGCAAGCTGAAACAATGAAACTTTGCAACCTCTTACTGGTAACAGTGTGCAGCCCTAATCTTGTATGCACTCTTGAAGATGATTTTATCTAAGTAGGAAAATGTAGCTATCCCATCTAAACATTGTATCCATTAAAAAAGTTTTGGAAAAATCTGTGCAGATTTTGAATCAACATTTCATTATCACACTCTGTGATTCATTATGAGTGATAGATGGTGGATTGATTATGGATGGTAGATTAATGATGGATTACGGAGTACGGGGTGCGAGTCATTGATGATGGATCATGGAGTGTGATAGGTAACTCAAAATTTGCCACAGGTTTTCTTTTCCAAAAACTCATTCTTTAAAGATATGGAATGTGAGAAACCTGATGTGTTGAATCTTATCCGAAACCTTCAAATGAGAGGAGGTAATTTATCTTTGCTTTTGCTACTTGTACATGCACACCCAGTGTTTGAACTTTAACTGTCAAATTCAGTTCCTTTCCAAGACAGTTAAATTTCTTTTGTTATTGATAAAAACAATAATATAAAGTAAAAGCAGTTTGCAGTTACTCTCAAAGGATTCTGTATGATTGTGGTAAGGGCAGCTAATTATGTTCATGTCGATTTCCAATGCCACAAAAGCCAAAGGCTGTTTTGGTGGTAACGATTTGCATAATCTAAAGCAATTCAATGATTGCATAGTTTTGCTTTGTTTGGATGTCATTTTTATTTTTGTTTTTGTTTTCGTTTTTAATGTAACTAGTTCTTCTCCTCAACAAATGTGGGTGGGGACAGATTTGAACATCTGATATTGTCTTTTCGATTTAATCAACTTACCTCTTGTGCTGCCATTTTCAGCTCGGAGACAAACCTATTTGCGGGGTTGGAAATGCTGTGTCGAAAGTTGTCACGTGTTTCATCACACATTGAAATGTTTCATTCATCAATAATCTCGTGTGGAAATCTTTCCAGTGTGCCGTCTTCCATTAAGAATATGTTTCATCATACATTCTAATGTTTCATTCATTGTGCATGCATTTTGTAATTTTTTGGCCAATAATTTTTCAAAGTTAATAATTGTGAGAGAGCAGTGATTGTTGAAGCCATTACCCACATGGAAGGTACATTACACTTCCTCTCATGGTTATGTTTAAAATTGGTCAAATATATCTCGCACAAAAGCATGGAGAGTTATCAATCTCAAAGTGTTTTCTATTTTATTTCATCTACTTGGTTTGTTCTCTATCATTCTATCCACTTCTATTTCTATCTTATTTTTATATTTTTTTATTGGAATACATCAATATATTAATAAAAAGATCAAAACAAGATAGTTACAATAAAAGGGGCCAAAAAAATACTAACCCTAATCTCGATGCCAACAAATCACACAACTCAAAAACCAAAACAAATGCCACTGGTAGCGGCTATATAGTGACATGGTTCAACAAACAAGTTTAAAGACAAGTAGAATTAAAAGCATGCACATGCATCTACACCACGAGGGAGAGGCGGTGAATCATCCTTAGGAGGAAAGGGCACCCAAACTAGAGGGCCCTCATATAGGCGGATCCGACATTAAACACCCAACTTGTGCTTGAGGATTATCTTCCATAGTGAAAGGCTCTATGATCCCTCACCCCGGTGGTAGAGAACCAACCACCGTGATGCCTCCATGTATTAATGACGACCATTGAGAGGAGCCAACAAAAAACTTGCCATGGGTGATGGCTCTAATCTCCCCACCGATGAGGCGGAGTTGAGACACTACGACAAACAAGTGAAAATAATCGATCGGGAGTGACTCCATCTATGTCGATGGTGGAAGGTGGAGGGCCCAACTACGAAGGATCCAAAGGTATGTGGTTCATGGTGTAGGGTGCACTCCCTTAACAATTTAGTAATTCCTAAAGTGATGGAATTCCAACACCATTTTCCTTGCTTATGCCCGGATCTAAGTACAAACAACATATATGACAACTTTATCATTAAGAGAAAATTGTTGAGAAATGGATCAGTATTAAAGATAACAACATTTCTAGCTTTCTAGAGTTGAAATAAAATAATAGCTCTGAAGAAATTCCATATAAAAGCAATGTAAGCGGGTCACTAAGAGATATCCCCAAACTAAGCCATTCTTCAATTGATGGGCATGGGTTAAAAGGTTGTGATAGAGAATGAATCCATGACCATGCATCTCTGGGTTGGGGCAAGTCCAAAAGAGATGCTTGAAAATTTCTGGTCGGGTGCAAGAAGAGTATTGGGGTTGGGAGTTCCAATATGTTTAAGTTGTTTCTTGAGAGGGAGGCCTTGGTGGACAAACACCAAAGAAAGTGTGAAAATTTGGGCTCAAGCTTAGAATTCCATTCCCGATTGAGGTGATAAGCCATGTCTTAGAAGAGGAATTTAGACTCCCTTGAGAAACCAACTTATAGAGAGTGGGGAGGGGGGACGGGGAGATCATTGTCTAATGAAGCAAATGCAATAAGTAATTTTTGAATGTAGTGTCAACATTCTACCAAGCGGCTAGAAGTTGTAGCCCAAGCTTGCGTAGCATCACGTCTTGTAGAAGTTCCTTAATTCTCAAAGTGATGGTTTATTTCACTTGTTTTTGTTATGTAAATATTTTTCTTATGCCAATGATAAGTGCGACAAAATATAATTGCATCGTAAGTTTTACCATTCTTTTAGAATGGTAAGGTCCTCATGAATCTTTTTGAAATTTTTTTGTGGTATTTATTAAATGTATCAACATTCCATTCATTTGTTAAATTTTTTAATTTAAATTTAAAAATTAAACTATATTCTATTTTGGAATTTCTCAATAGAAGATTTGGATGATATTTCTCATTTGAATTGTTTAATGACCCTTCCATTTTATTCCAAGACAATGGTTACATTCTTCCATACATGTTATTATCGAGTCTCTCATGTGTGCCTTTAGAAATCAATTAGGTTCCCTTCATTTGTACAATTTTTAAAATTTAAATTTTAAAATTAAATTATTTTCGATTTTGAGATTTCTCATTAAAAGATTTGGATGATATTTCTCATTTGAATTGTTCAACGACCCTTCCATTTTATTTCAAGACAATGGTTACATTCTTTCATAAATGTTATTATCAGGTCTCTTGTGTGCCTTTAAATCAATGAATAAGTAAATTTTTAATGCTTTCTCCTATACAACATTTACATGTACATTTATAATGGCATGTAAATGACATTGTCTTGGTTATTTATTTTAATCAATTGATGTTCAAATTTCTTGTAGGAAAAATATGTGTAAATAGTTGTTTAACATTTTTGTTTATTTACATCATGATAACTATGACCAGCCATTTATCAATGGGTCAACAATGTATTGTGTTGTTATGCTCCAAAGGTCATTTCACGCTTGGATGTTCCCTAAATCTCCTAGAACCTATTGTTTATGGAAGATCTTGGAATCAACTTTTCAACACATTTTGAATGGGCGAAGCACCGTAACGAACACAAGATTAGTAAATAAGAGATATCATCTCAGGAAAATGCAAGATTAGGTTTCATCGAGCAAAATGAAGGCATAGGCACTAGTCTTCGATGGTTGAGGTGAAAAAATAAAGCAAGAATGACACGTTAGGAAAATGCCAATCGGCCTATTAGGAGTTGATACCAAGTGGCGATGTGCAAAATAATGGCGAAGCTTATGGAAAAATGAGTTTGTTTTAGTGTCTAGTCTTCGATGGTTGAGGTGAAAAAATAAAGTCCACTTTGTCTATCAAGAGGGGACTCATCGCCTCGTCACACCATAGTGATATCATCAAACTCAATATTCCACATCATCGATGGGCTCATAATTTTATGAGTCACATTGTTGGTATTTAAATACCAAGTCACCAATAGGTCAACAATGTATTGTGTTATGATCGGATGGTCATTTTTCTCGACCTATGGAGATGTTCCCTTAATCTCCCGTATAAGAACTTATTGCTTATGGAAGAGCTCGACTGAATCAACTTTCCAACATATTTTGAATGGACCAAGATTCAAAACGAACACTATACATAGGAGATATCATCGCGCAGAAGATCGTGTTCAGTGTCATCGAGTAAAATAAAGGCATAGGTGCCGTCGCAATTGTGCGGTAGTAATGACACGTTATGAAAATGCCAATCAACCTATTAAGAGTCAATAAATGGCGATGTGCAAAAGAATAGCTGAAGCAGCTCTTAAAAATGAGTTTGTTTTAGTGTCCAAACTTCGATGGTTGAGATAAAAACATAAAAGTCTTTTATTTTTTTAATCAAGAGGAGAGCTCGGGCGTTTTCAAATTTTCGAATTCTTCGACGCTTTTTTCAAAAAATTGGCCCTCGACCGTTTATGCCGGGCTATGTGGCGCTTTGGTTTTCCCGTCACACCATAGTAATATGGCCAAACTCAACATCCTAGAGCATCATCGAGAAAAAATATCAAAAATGTGGTTTTGGGCTCGACCTCATAATTTGCTAAGTCACATTATTAACATTCAAATACCAAGTCACCAACTCCTAACCGCCAAGCGCTTACCACAATTACCATACTACATTTAAAGCACAAGGAATGGTCCACTTGATCGATTTCATGGTTGAAGAGAAAGCCTTAAAGAAGGCTTATTTTTATGTCTTCCCACCTATGTGCGGGTTTTATCCCACTAAAAACAAAACTCAAAACTTCCTATACTATATTTAAGCCTATTTAAAAGGCAACGTAGGTAGAAGAAATGGGGATGGGCCATAAATGCTTTATGTTTTTCATAAATTATGTGCTCAATTTTTTTAAGGTAATTTGTTTGGAGAATGGAGTTTAAATGCATTTAGATATTTATTTCATCAAATATATGAAGGAATGATCGATTTTAATAACATCATTTCTTTGACTCGAATCATGTGTTTTTTCTTACATTTCGCTGCGACACAGAAACATGCCCAAACATGCTAGGACCAAATATATGGAAATGGCATAATTGATTTATGGGTTTAACAATGGACCCATCCCATCCTCTATTAAAACTCTACACCCTAGATGCCTATGGTTGGTGCCAACAATATGGACAAACAATTCCCGGTTGTTGTCATACTTGGCAACCTTGAGACCTACACAAGTGTCTCATTTGATAAGGTTGTAGTTGTTGGAAAAGTTTTCTTAAAGCTTTGTTAAAACTTTCCAACCCAATTCCGTATAAGCAACATGTTTGCTCGGTGATTTTTTCTAAAAAAGAAGATTATTTATAAGACTTATTTTAAATAAAACAAAACTTTGTTTATATCCTGTTAATACGAGATTTCTCATTTGACATGTGCAATGTTTTGATAATTATTGATTTTGTAAGTGTAGGAATATAAAATTGCAACATAAGTGGAAGCAAGGATAAAGTTTTAATTCATTCCTTATATTTGAGGCCCGTCATTTCAATCACACCACTCAAGCCTCTCAAGCCATTCAAGTTTGGAGAGTTTGCACAAAGCTTGTAGAGAAGAGCTCGTAGACGTGGAGTAGTTCGCGGAGTCTGTGGAGAAGAGCTCGCGGAGACTCCAGCTCGCGCCACTGGCGCGGAGACTCAAACTCGCGAAGAAGAGTCCCTGGAGGAGCTCGTAGCCCGACGAGGAGAGCTTGCAGTTCACAGTCGATTATTTTGGCACCGTTATTACAGAGATTATCGTCTGAAAAGTGCAAATTATCTCAGAGAAAGAGATTAGGGCCCCATTATTATTACAGAGAATTTTGAAGCCCTTTTTCTATAAAAAGGAGAGATTTCTCATCGCCGGTACGAAGATTATAACTGTGTCGGAGACCCTGATTTTTGTAACGATGCGAGCAGGTGAGACTGTCAACTTTTGTAAATGACCAAGTCATCAAAGGAGGCCAGAGAGCCCGTCAGTAACGATATCGTCGTCAAAGAGGTCGTAGAGCCTGTTGCTATATCAATATTATTGTTCAAGGCTAGAGAGCCTCTTATTCTGTCGACATTGTCACGATGAGACCAGAGAGCTTGTATTGCATCGAAAATATCATCGTAGAGGCCGTAAGATCCCATTGTAATTGTATCATACACAGAGGTCATTGTAGCCCGACGTAGTATTCCATTTAACTGGTTTGTCCTTGCAACATCCCGAGATCATCTGAGAGGAAAAAATTTCGTCATTGCACAAAGGAGATATTGTCGGTCATGTTGAGGGCCCGTAGTGTGGAGCCAAGAGGACTTCAAGACTGAAAAAGTCGGAGCCGGAGCCAGAGCCAGAGAGCCAGAGCTAGTGCCAGAGAGACAGTAATCAACGCCAAGTATTTTGATGCTGCAAATCGAGAACTGTTTGATTGGAGATTGTCAGTCATGCTGAGAGCCCATAGTATGAAGCTAGAGGTTATCTTAACAAATAAAACTTGAGCTAGAGTCAAGTGGCCAGCAGCCAGTGCTAGTTTCCAGTAGCTAGTGCCGTGAGCTAGAGTCGGGTCGTCAGACACTGCTAACCAAGAGCTAGTAGCTAGAGTCGGGTCGTTAGACACTGCTAACCAAGAGCAGATAAGTGATGTAAGAATTGTATTTTCTGCATTATTTATATATCGATTCGTCTTTTGAGCACACCCAGAGATGTAGTCAATTTTGGAATGAAATCAGTTATCATCCTGATCTTCTTTGTTGTCATGATTTTTTGGTTTTACTTTCTACTGTGTTTGGTAATTTATTTTAACCATTAATCACATAATCGAAAGTGATGAAGAAGTTGAGCGCACGAATCAAAAGAAGAGATGGACATCCAAAATTGAGATGTCGAGAACTTTTAGATAACCTTTGAGAAGATGATGTGGTGGACGGCAAAATAAAAATATGCCTGTAAAAGGGGATGTGCATGGTAGAAACCATGACGGAAAATAATAACAAGGAAAAGAAACATGATAACAATAATATTGTCAATGCAATAAAACAATAATAGAAGATGATATGTTATTAGAAAACAAGTGCATAAAATGTAGAACAAGTGCAAACATGACAAACAAGTGTCACACAAAAGGAAAAAAATTCCTACAAAAATGGGACACCCACGGTGTCATAAGACAATCAAGGCCTATGAATATGCAAACAAGAGGTATACAAACACACACAAGGCATAACTCCGCAAACATGGGACAACCATGGTGTCACAAGACAATCAAGGCTCTTAGGCCACAACTAGAGGAGAAAACAAACATACACACACAACTAGGAAGCATGCATGAAAATCAAATGTATTTAAATGTGACGAATGAAATTATATGATAAAAAAATAGTGTTGTACCATTCATTTTATTAGTCCAAAAGATAACACACACACAAACACACACATAACCAAGCGTAATGAGGAAAGAAAGGAACTATAATGGAAATATAACACCGGATGTTGTAAGCAAAAGTTGATAGCCCAAAGGTTAGCAGTCTAGGAAAATGAGAAACCAATACGTGTCATCATGAACTGATCTATATATGTCATGCATCATGCTCAATATACCATGTGAACACATGTGTGTAAAGAAGAAATGTTATCTATCAAACCAAAGGAATAAACAACATGTATAATGTAAAGTGCAAACAATGTATGCTATAAAAACATGTCCTAATTTTATATTTTTGTCAATATTTGATTTTTTGTATGTTTTATGCCCTTCATGAGGGCATAGATGAAAACCTATTCTTCAAGAGACGGATGGGTGATGATAGAATGCATCTATAGAGATGGACATATAGAAATCATGCAACTAAAGGACTGGAAGCAAGATTTCCCCCTTGTGTGTATGTGTGCAAAGTGAAGTTGAAGTGTAGAAGCACTCCTCAATAATCAATTAAACCTATAAACAGAGTGTGTAATCGGGAAATGAGGGGGATAGCATGAGAACTAACCCAAGACAAACTTACGAGGAGGTAAAGAAACTACCAAAGATGATGAAGGATCAAACTTGAATGTATCATGAGAGTGACTCAAGTACATGTTGATGTGTAATCACAACACCCTTGATTGTTTGCAACTTGATAGATTGAAACTGTTAGTGTGATTGCATAACATGGAGATTTTCCCAAAGTGTGGGACTTTGCAATCGGGAAAGCTCTCTGGATGAAGGCCGGTTCCTATTCCTCTATTCTAATACACACACTCAAATTGTAGAGGATCTATCCTAAAATATACTCTAACTTGCCAAGGAGACATGGTTAAAAGGATTGCAATAAATTGAACCTAAGCTACGGAGGTGATGCACCAAAGGAATGTTGAACACCGCTTTGCATGGAGATGAAAACCAATAAGTTTGAAGGGGATGAATACACACCACAAGTCAACCAATTGTTATGAATTCATTCACCATTAAACACATACCATTAAATATGCAACACAATTTAACATGCATAGTTAACCAAAATTGCAATGAGAGATTAGGAGAATGCAAATGAACACAAGAGAGGGTTGAACTTCATCCATAGACTTATATTATTGCTCCATGATTTGATACAAGTGCATTACAATGGCCAAGAGGCACTAATTTTCATTACAACTTGAATGGGAGGTTTGAAATCCACAAATTCACTTACAAACAAGAGAAGAAGGGAGGGTGCAAAACAAGATTATCCAACCTTTTGAAATGAGCCCCTCCTTACAATATATAGGAAGAATGAGAGAAAGGGAGAGAGATGAATTGAGAATATTTCTTCAACCACCCAAAAATGCATTAAAATTACCTGCAACAATGATGGGTGCCATTCAGAAACCCATAGCTCCATGTACTTTTCCTTGTTGGGGAAGTTGGTAGGTGAGAAATCTGGAAACATCCCTCTAAAATGGTGGACTGTATTTCTTAATTTAAAAATACCTAACCTTACCAAAAAAAAAAAAAAAAACCGATCGTAGTTGTGTAGAGGACATTAAGGGCTTTCCAAAAAGTTTGATTTTGTGCAAATCTAAGCTTCCAGTCAAAATTTATGGCCATTTGAAGATGAGGGTACCATATTGTAATAAATGCAGTGGCTGGCTCTATTTTTTCAGACTCCGAACTTGCATCACAATCTTCAAATCTGAAATTTCAGACTTTCAGGATTCGGGACTTCGGGCTTTTTGATTTCGAAGGTCGGGTTATTGTTCATCGCTCAAGATGGCTCAAAGGTTCGAAATGTCGAACCTTCGAAGTCTGAAATTCGGGCTTCGGAGTTCGGAATCGAAATCATGTCACGTGACATTGTTCATCCTTCGAGCCAAAAGTTTCAAAATTGAAACCCCAAAGTCCGAAATTCAGACTTTGGGTTTCAAACCTTTAGCTTTTCGAGGATTTGGGACTTCAGGTTTCGGGGTTAGATTATCTGCTTGGCACATGAAACCTCCGAAATCCCAAAAGCTCGAAGTTTGAATTTCAGACTTTGGGTTTCATAATTTTCTTCTCCCCACGTGGCACTGTTCATTGCGAGCTTGTGAAACCCCGAAATCGACCTACCTTTTATGCGTTGACCTCCGAATTTTGGAGCTTTGTACTCCTTGTCTATGGGTTTCACCATTTTTCACTTGGGCCTACCTCTGAACGACCTCACCTTCGAAGTCGAATTTCGGGCTTCAGAGCTTTTTCATTTCATGAACTCTTGTACAATGTGCTCGGTCCTCTTCAACCTGTTCAGCCAATCCCAAGATGTGATCTCCCTTGGATGAATCGATCCCTCATTTTTTCTTTGTGGGGTCATGTTTGTCCAATTTCACCTCAGGAGAAAAATATGATAACAATACAAGTGGAAACATAGTAGAGATATGTGCTGAAAATTGCCTATGAGGAGAAACAAAATAACATAACACTGGGTAGAATGTGATGTGTGATGCCTACGTGGTGGACTATAAGAGTGAGAGCTCCTAGAAGACCAATGAGAAGTTGTAGTGTTATTCGTAAAGCTAGAAGATCTTCTTAATATTTTGTGAGATTGTGAACTACTAGAGAGGATGTGCATAGAAGGCATAGGAGGAGACCTAGAATCCCTAGAACTATGTGGTGTAACATGTGTAACTTAAGGCCCATCAAGAGACTTAAAATGATATAAATCTGTGTGTGTGATCAAATGCCTATTAGGAGACCTAGGAGGGCTAGTGCTATGTGAAACAATAAACGTATCTGTAGATGTAATAAAAACTATAAAATGACAAAGATGCGAGGGGCGAAATGAAAATCCTAAAAATGAATACCTCAAATAGTGACAACTTGTTGATGAATAATAAACTTGATACATTGATGAACGATAGATGGAACAACCCTAAGAGCACGTAGCCAAGGGAGACCTAGATGCAATACTCACAGTAGGGATATATTTAGCAACTAAGAATGAAGTTTGTGTGGTGATGGATCCAATTGTGATTGGTAGAGTAATGCATCAAAAATGTGGATCAAAATCAAGTGCAATACTCTCAAAAGAAATACCAAGATATCAAGCAATGGCCATGCAAAATGTTAAATTTATACGATGTAGAGTAATTAAGAAACCTTGAATAGGAATATGATGAATAGAGACTAGAATAAATAATGTATTAGAGATAAGTGTGTCATTTATATCAAAATCATCGAAGAAATGACCAATTTAGGAGATAATGTGAGAAATAGTGCCAATCATAACATCCAATGGGTGATCATAAGAAGGTGGTGGTGGCACCACACGATGTGTGTTATGAACTTCCAAAGTAGATGGATCATTAGTATGCTTAGGAAGTGGGTCATTAAAGATTTTTAATTTAACCTTTTTATTGATAGGCTTGGAAAATTCAGCGGGATCATCCCATTGAATTGCATTATAGTCTATAAGATCTTGAGTGGTGTGTCACAACTTAAGGCATTGATTTGTAGAGTAACTAAATGCATCTATGATAATCACAATAAGCATTAACATAAAAGATATTACTTTGGGACTTACTCATATGAGCTTCAAATGGTGGAGGGAGATACATGAAATTGGATTCAAGTAATTGTTTTAAAACCATGCACGAAGGATAATGTAATCGTGTAAATTGGCATATTGTAGGTTATAATTGGAGCTTAGTAGGTTGAGCAACAATATTGACAATTTCTTTAGAATCAACCTTAGGGTCATGAGTTTTTCCTTTGAAAGTAGGTTTTCTTTAAAACTTGGCATTGGAATTATTAGAGGTGCTTAGCAACATACTTGATTTTATTCATATGTAATAGCTTAGCTTCACGCTCTTTCAACCATAGATGGTCAAAATATTGAAACTTATTGAATATGATCAATTCTTGCAAGGGAGGAAGAAAAATTTGAACATATAGGTCTTGTAACTCACTTCAACTAATATATTGTTCATCTTAGTAAGCATTGTTCAATAACGCAAGACATAGTCAATGATATGCTCTTTAGACCCTTGTTTGAGTTTGGAAATTTGTGCATAAGATAACTTATCCCCAATGTTGATTGAAAATTATGCCAAGAATTGATTTTCCAATGTAGTAAAAGAGCACACAAAATGTGTGGGGAGATTATAAAACCATTACAAAGAAAGTCCCTAAGACTCCTAGGAATAACTTAGTGAGCAATATATCATTAGATGCATAGTCAAAGAAAACAACATGAAAAGATCGAAGATGTTCTTGGGGATCACCCTTGCCATCATAGATATGAAGCTTAGGTGTAGTGAAACCAATAGGAAAAGGGTATGAGACAACATCAGGTGCAAGTAGGTTATGCAATAATTGAGAAGAGTCCATAACATTATAAGTATGAGAGACACCTTGTTGCAATTGTAAAATTTGTGCTTGGAGAGAATGCACAAGGGACTCAAGAGCCTGTGTGCTAGATGAAGATGCATGTGAGCCAAAGTATGATGATAGATAGTATATGTAGTAGCAATAATGAATGTAGGAATAAGCATAAATACATTTTGCATAGGAATGTTAGGTTCCCCAAAGAAGTAAGAAAAATGGATGTGTGTAAGTAGATGTGGGATAAGATTGATAGATAAAAGATGTATCCTTAGATTTCTTATCATGAGAAAGATTAGCAACAAGTAGAATCTCAATGACTAGCTCAATATGATGTGGATTAACAAGGAATTGAGAATGAAAATTAGATAAGAGTTCAACTTGATCTATAGAAACAGTGTTTCCCTCATCATGATCATAATCATAGGAGTGTTCACTATTGGTTTCAATGTCATGTAAGGGAACCTCATGTGAGGGTGGATCAAGGAAAGAGATGGAAATAGGAATAAAAGAATCCATTACACTATGATGTTTGTGAGTAGGAGGTGAACACTCAAGATGCTCAATATATTGATTAGAAATCCAAGCACTATGTCAAGATGACATACAAGGAAAACATATAGAAAAAATTAGACAAAAATAGTAGAAAAGATCCTAAGGCCAATAGGGTTAGAGCTACGATTCTTAATGAAGGATTCGAGTTCAAGAAATGATTTCAATTTTTAAGTGATTAATCTAAACCTTTTAAAGCTTTTAGAATGTTCCTAATTAACATGCATAAAAAGGATGGATTACTATTATAGGTAGATATTTTGATTTAATTAACTTCTGACATTAATTTCACAAATCGTAATAATGCTTCACAAAGTGACTATTAATCTAACAAATATCAAAACACAAAGAAGGAATTTCACTTAGTTGATTCTCGTGTGGGTTTGGAGGAGTCCGAGTGATCTAAATGTAGGCACAGGATGATCCGAGGTTGAAAATGTGTCATTACTAGAATTGTCCCTTGAAATTGGATCTAGGAAAAGCGTAGAAATAGGTCAAGAATGTTTGTACATTTGTGACCTTACTTTACGGTCCTATACCTACTTAGAATTTGGTTATGTAACTTCTTGAGTGTTTTGTATGCCTAGAAATAACTGTCACTATGTGTCGGTCTTCTTCGCTCACCCTCATAATGGATCTGTAGACTCTTATCAAAATGTAGAACCCATGTAGTGTAAGGAGTTCTTGAAAAATAAAGTTAGGTGGGTTGTGGAATCCCCTATACACCAACGATGTTGCCACTACTCCGAAGAGGGCTTAAAATACATGTTGTTATCATAACACATGATATCTACTGTAGTGTAATCAAAACTTGACAATTGTGCTTTGATAATGCCTTGCTTGAGTTTCACACCTACTCAAATACTTGGGAAGGGTCACCTTGCTTTCTTGTGGAAAGAATATGGAGACTCTTAGACACCGGGAGAAGACTTCATACTTGTAGAGCATGCTGCCCTAATGGATTTACATCAATTACTTCGTTGTCTAGGGATCAATAATTACTTCGTTTCAGGAGAACATGATGTGTCAAGACCCTGAATGAGATATGATTGACTTGCTTACATATGCTTCCGATGGTTGTAATGTCATGAAAGGACAAAAACAAGGTAACATTAGTCCATATGAAGATGATGAAACGAGATTTTGGGCCCAAAACATGTCGGTCCAAAACTGTATAATAGAGTCGTTTGACATGTTTGATATCGACCAAAACCTATGGTTTTGGACAGGAGAGAAAAAACATATTGTGACTTTATAGGTCGAGAATGGGTGTCTTTAGATGCATTTTATGCTATAAAACCTCAAGAACTAACGATAGAGATGTGTGCAAAGATAAGAAAGTAATCAAGAACTATCAAGGTGTGTGAAACAAGAGTGAAGAGAGTGTATTTGTGCATGCAAGTGTGCAATGTCAAGATCAACATTTTCAAAGGATAGATTGCCAAATTTGAGTGTCTATAGTATTTTACTTGTTTAAAAGTTCAAATACATTCATGTGATTATCAAATTTAACCCCTAATCTTAATGTACGTGAGTGTAGAGAAAAAAACACTTAATTATCAACCATAGTGGAAAGTGTAAAAGGGCATGTGCATGGAGATGGGGACCAAAAAGAGGCCAAAATCCTTTTTCTTTTCATTTTTCACATAATGCGAGTGCGTTATGTTTGGTCACATTATAACGCGATTATGTATGAAACGAGTGCATTATAACGCACTCGCGTTATAATGCGCATGTTATGTCACTTATAATGTGAGCACGTTTTTATTGTGTAAATTTGATTTTTTCATTAAGAAAAACAAAACGTGAGTGTGTTATAACATGAGCACATTTTGTTTTCTTTGGCTTGGAAACCACCCACCCTTTGGCTTGGATATCTAAGCCTAAGGTTTAAATTGTGTAATCTATGAATAAATCCGTGTTTTGTAGAAAAACATAACAATCTCAATTGTATGCCCCAATTTCTCATGTGGTATAAGAAAATATTCCAAAAAAACATGACTATGACATCAAACTCTGTTTTAGATTGTGTCGATGTATTTCTTTCTAAAATCCGATTAGTTTAAGATTGTCATCCTTAATTTCTTTTACTAGTGCCTTCTTTTCTTGCTAAAACACATGTATCATTTTTTATAGATAATTTATGATTTGCTCATCCAAATTTCAAATAAACAAAGCTTGATCTAAACTCCACTCTACACACTCTAGAAAAAAATTTGGTTTTAAACTATTTTTCTCAAAATTAAAGGCAGTACACACACAAATATTTCATTTTCGAAATGTGTTCACTTTGAAAATTAATAATTTTTTTCAAAGTGAACACATCCCTAAAATAAAATATTTGTGTGTACTTATGGTAAATATTTCAAACTCATCTACAAATGGAAAATATTTCTCTAATTATAACATACTATGGTGATATCAAATGTGTTTATGCGAGACTTGGATGCATACCAACAATGTGACATTCAAGGTAGTCCACATCCAAACATTTCTAGACCATAAGGTTTAATGCTCGTACGCTATGTGACATTGAATATAATAACATACACAATGAATGTAAAAAATAATGCAAACAAGAATGACTTGTCATTCACCTCGTTGCGCTTACTACTTTAATTCATATCAATTTTTTTAATGTTACCTATGTTGAATTAACGATTGATCATATATATGGACCATATAAGCTTGACATTTTTTTAATAATTATTTATTTCTTCTAGGGATAGGACCCTATAACTGTGCACCTAACTTTAGGGGCACGTAAATATATGTAGGTATGTCGGTAGCGTAAAAAAATTATATCATCGTGTAGCGTATGATCGTGCCATATTGACATTTTTGTTTCGCGTGTTAATTTGGAGGGAAAAGTAGTTTTTGAATTGATTTAATATGAAGAAAATCAATATAAAGCATTTGAAAGAGGGACCAATGACCGAGCGCCTTATGTGTCACATTCTCATTAACTCTTAAAAAGTGTAATTAACCAAAAAGTGAACAACTATTGGTGCTTTTGTCAACAACCTATGGTGAAAAGGGATGCACATGTTTTGGTACCCGCTCGGTTATAGGGTCCTCTCCCCTACATCATGAAACTCAATTTTAATAAACTTAGAAACGTGATTACGGATTCCTTGCCACTCACTTTTTAAAAAATAATTTGTAATATTTTTAAAAATATTTTTTTAATTAATAAATTATGAGAAATGTAATTCAGATTCTCTCACAACCGAAATGTTTCTACCATCCTTTCTCTCATTGGGGTTTGTGGAGCTCTTAGAACAAATATTTGGAGTAAAATATTACAATGGTATAATTTCTTATTAAAGTAATGATTATAACACTTCCTATGCTAATTGTACGTAGTTCCTAGGTTCCTTATTATAAGTGCTTACATTGGAAAATAGTGTACTTAAGATATTAAAACAGTGTAATACAAAAGTAAAAACGAATGGGTTTCAAGGGATTTATTTATCGATGTGAGAAGAAAATCTTAGCTCTAATGATTGGAAGACTATGGAATCCACTCAGGCCCTCAAACAACATCTAGTTATATATTCATAAATAATAATTTGGATATGAATATATAAACTATTGTCTATAGTAATGGTAATCATGATAGTCTTAATAAGAATTAGAAAAGAATTCCCAAGATAAAATATAAATTTTATAGTTTGTAGCTGCTAATTATAATAGTGAGTGATAGTCTTAATAAGACTTCGGAAAAACATTTCCAATAAGAGTTTTTAAGAAAAAAAGATGAAATATAAAGTTTATAATTTGTCGCTGATGATTAAAATAGTGAATTCATTTGCATATTTGGTTAAAAAAGAATTTAAAGTTTGAAGAGTAAAATAGAGAGTTGTTAAAGAGGTCACCTATATGTTGAGTCAATTCTATGACGAACAAACTTATACATTTTTGATAAGAGGAAATTGCAAGGCCATTAGAAGAATGATTTTGTTTGTAAGGAGTCAATCTAGATGATGAGCTGTTTTGAAATGAAAGAAATGAAATGGTTTTAATTTTTTTATGAGATCGAATGATCTACGCGACTATTAAAAAATCTATTTGCTTAAAAATTATAGGCTATGTGGTATCTTTTAGAAGGTTGTTCTCCTCTCGCTGATTTGAGTTAATTTCTCCCCTAAACCTGTTATTTTAGTTTCCTTGAATAACTCTATAATGGAACCAACTCTTAAAAATTCCTCATACTTGGCTTTGATGTCTATGTACCTTAGACATTCAAAGATGAAATGCTCCTCCATTTTGACAAACCTTGTAGTGCATAAAACATATGTCCTCCTTTCCGGAGTTCCTTAACTGTTGTCCATCTCCTTGTCTCACATTTAAGCATGTGGGAGCTAATCCTTAGCTTAGCAATGATCATATTTTCTCTTCATTTATTTTCAACCTGTATATACTTTTTCGCAATGTTCATATGCTAGGTTGAACTCGTAATTGGTGCTTTCTACTTATTTTCTTCCTCAACATCACTATTTAAACTTTTCATTCACATAATTTATTATGTCTCTTTTGAATGAGTATTTTTATTTTGAGTTTACAAAAAGTTATTGAAGACATATTCTCTTTATGTTTAAAACATAGTTTTTAAGTCACTATCAAAGAAGATATAAATTTAATATGTGAAAAATTGTTTTGTAACTCCATAGTAAAATTGTTTTTTATTTATAATATATTATCTAACCAAATGTACAACTTTTAACCTCCCATAAATTTAAATATATAACCTCTTTATAACAAAGCGTACCTTCACCATTAAACCGACTCTAAAATATTATTAGTTAAATGTTACTTTGTTGATTGCAGAAAATGTTCATCGAAACATAAAACAATAGATATAAGTTATTTTCGTGAAAGCCTCGTTCCTTAATGTCGATGTCATATAATCTTAGCTCGTTAAAAATATAACATAATGCTTGTTTCATTATTTTTTCTTCTAATTTTAACCTTTGTAAGGGATGTCGATGTCATAAGCGTATGAGAAAGGGCATATGATGAGGTGTGTTTTTTAGATTTTTATAGAACAATCTCCAAGATACGTGTCACAACATTCAAGTCAACATCTCAATTGTATGATTGGGGGCCAAGGAGAGGGGTGACAATTCTCACCACTTGCTAAGTTTTATACAAAATGCATTATGTGGATAAAGAAACATATATAAGTATTAGATTGATGTGATGATTGTGAAATTGTCAATTGTTGTGTCAATCTTAAAAATAATGTTTTCATGAGATATAATTTTCTCATATATATATATATATATATATATATATAGTAAGTTTTAATAGCATTATTATATATTGAAAGCTATTTTGATCTATAGTTTGTATTATCTTTATAGGCATGAACAATAGTATTATTATTATGATCTAATGTTCTATTTATGTCAGACATATTATCGGGAACGAGCATGGTATTAGCATTTGAGATCTCATCTTCATATTAAATGATTGTTAATCCAAGAGGAGCAATATAAACATTACAAGTATAATAGTGATAACCATGTAAAAGCAACCATAATCTGATAAAATATAAATAAAGAGCTAGGATCATCCCCTAGATGTTGGATTTATTAAAGAGACAATTTTATGACTCAAACCTATGACCCAACCATATGACCCATGTTGTAATGATGTTGCAAAAATGCATGCCCATTAAACTTCAAATGCAATGTGATATTCCTATGCATGACCAAGTAATAGAGAGCTCCCTCACACATGTCATTAAACTTAAAAATGCAAAGTGATATTCTCATGCATGCCCATTCGATAAAGGAATGATATTTTTATGATCGAGAAATGATGTTCGAGAAACCAAATTAGAGCGAATGATCTCACCATTAGAATCCACCACCAAATCTTGACAAAGGTTGCTCCTCAAGAGCTAAGTTTTTAGTTTAACTACCACCCAATTGTTATGCTTTGGAGTATAAATAAATATGATCTATGAGAAGACTTCTAATAAGAGTTGTATTACACTACAACATTTAGCACAAATTTTGTTATTCATTTAATGTGGATTTCAACATAGGTCAACAATGGCAAAATTTTGGACCATCTTAAACATAACTATGTTTTTGTAAGTATCAATAAATTTTTGTGTTGAAATCTCAACGTGCTTATCTATGTCAAAAATCAATGTGGTACTTTGATGAAATTTGTAGGATCGATTTCATGAAGATTAGTAAGTTAAAATTTTCAAGTCATTGAGACCACAAAACCAAAAAACATGTCAAACCCTCACTTTCGCATGCCCAAAAAAATCATTGAGGAAAATGATATTCATAAGGAGGATTTTTTCAAAAGAAAATGATAGGGAGGGAGTTGATTTGGTTGAGGAGGAGGAGACCATCTAATAAAGGGGGACAACATCGACATGCATCTTGAGATGGCATTAGCGGGGTGTTAGAAAAACCCTATTTTAAAAACTTTAATGCACTTATATTTCCCAAGATGAAATTTTATTATCCATGAGGATTTATCTTTGTATGACTTGTGGTATAACAAGGGTACTCTGCACCATGTGACATCTTCATTACAAAATTTAAAACCATCCCAAAGCACATTGCTTGTACCACAAAGCAATAACTCTTCTTTTTTGATTCTACACAACTTTGATAGCACATCAACATTGGTCTATGAGGTAGTGGAGTAAAATTTCTTGAAATTGAGAACATGAGAAATTTGAACACTCACAAAGGAGTTATTTCCATTCTAATAATGGATCAATTATATATTGATCTTTTGCACTTGTACAAATTGGTGTATTCTTCCATTATTTAAAATGGAAGCTCAATAAGATAATGAGTACAATAGATTATCGAAATTTTATAACTCATTTGACCTATATCATATCATATTACAAAAGTATTACATAAAACAATCTTTCCACTAACAATTTTGGTACATTGTCTATTATTTTATATGTATCTCCTTATCTTATAGGACTTTGATATTTTATTTGGGTCTTTTTAATTTCATACATGCTTTAACCATAAAACATTTATTACATTATTTGTGTGAATTCCCAAGGTTCCTCATGGACCCCATATCAATTATATTAGAACATACACACTTCATATCATAGTGTTATTGAAATTTCCATTTTAATCCTTCTTTGTTACATGTGTGCTCTCATACGAGGTCTAATTATAGGAAGATGGGGCTAACAAAATACGACCTTTCATCATATCTTCCTTCACGTCCTCATATGGCCATAACAAATCCAATTACATGTAAAATTCATAAATGATTGAAAAAATTATTGAGAATGTTTTGTAGATGTAAACACAAAATCATGCACTTTAGGCATTATTTAGTCCCAATCTCATACTACTATTTAGAAGGTTTTGAGTGAATAAAGTACTAATTAACCCTCGTCTTTTGGCCATCTTCTTTTATTTTATTTCGTCATTCCCGACCTCTTACACCCACATGCCCAGTCAAATTTCATCGTTTACGTCATTTAAGCTTTGACTAGGGTGCCAGGCTAGTACTGGGGTGCCCATGGGCACCCTGGTCCCACCAGGGGCACCTCGATCCTTTTGAACTTTCCTGCCACCTTTTAGGCACTTTCTAGCCATTTCATCTTCTTATCTTTTTGGTGATCAGCCATTTTGGTGTTAATTACGAAATTAGATCAAGATAACCATATAAATATAAAGTTATGAGACCATAATAAGGGACCAAGCATTAGTCAATACTATCATCCACCTAGAGTTGCATCCATTTGGAGATCATTTGCATCCATTAGATCCATCAAAAGGACAAGGATGGTTCAATCTGCATCACACAAGCATAGGGGAGGCATTATATTCTATACCATCCACCACTCTACTACATTTTTACATCTAGTTATTGCTTGCTACTTCAGAAAGTGTGATTGACACAAGGGCACCCAAGGCACATGATGCACACGCACACCAGAACTACATTTGGGTTGGAAATGTAGTGCATTACTTAGTTAGTAATCCCAATGTTATGGCAACTAAGGTCAAGACAAACCATTCATCTAGATTCTTATTTTTTAGGGTTTTGATACTTCTTATGGTCTCTTATAGAACTTTTCATAATCTTGGATAATCAGCGACACCAAGCAAGGTGCAACACATTTCATGTGACACACATCAAGGGTTTCGGACCTATGAAACTCGGTGTCGACCTTTTCAGCACGGACTAGAATGCCCATTCTCCGCGAGACTAGAGTGCCCGCAGTGCCCTAGTCCTTCTCTAGTCACTCCAGTCCATAGAATTAGTACTAATCTATCCTTTTTGGGACCTATGCATAGTTGTTCTTGCTTCCAAATTATTTTGTTTACTTTCATGCGACACAGTTTAGATCCGAATTTGAATCAACTAAGTATTTTCCTTGTTCTTCTTGCATATTAGGGTTTCTACTTTCATTAGATTAGTTGTTTTGGTCATTTTCCATTCTTGTTTATTGCATTCATTTCTTTGTATTTACATGTCGTTCTATATTAGATTAACTACACTTATACCTACATTTTTAGTTAATCATTTTAGTGAACCCAAATCGATCATTCACGCTTCTAGGTTCTTCATTCATACCTTGTCATTATAGGGTTTATTCTTTTTCTCCATGGCTCACTCTCATACTAATTTTCTTGAAGAACATCTAGGCGTATGCACAAAGATGGGGGCCAAAAAGTGGACACAAATCCATTTTTGGCCATTTTGGCCATAACGTGCTCGTGTTATAGCTTAGTCGTACTATAACGCGAAAAGGGAAAATATAGGTTGTGTTATAACGTAATCGCATTACGGCTCGGGTTTACCAAGCTGAAACGCGCTAGCATTATAATGCGCTCATGTTATGGTTTTCTATGTGTTTTCCACATTATCCCTCCCAAATGGACATATTCCGCATTGGAAATAGGAACGCGAGCGTGTTATAACACACTCAAATTTCATCTTATTGGGGTTTGGAATACCCAATCCAAAGGCTTGGATTTCCAAACCAAAGGTTTGGACTGTGTATTGCATGATTAAAACCGTGTTTGATAGAAAAACATTAAAATTTCACGTGTGCACCCCAATATCTCATGCATTAAAACATAATATTCAAAAATAAATTATACTATGATGTCAAGCTCGTTTTTACCTTGATGACGATATAATTCTTTCTAAAATTTGATTAGTTTAAGGATTTAATCCATAATTTCTTGTACTAGTGCCTTGTTTCCTTGCAAAAACCTATGCATACATTTTGGTGCACAATTTACAATTTTTTCATCCAAATTTAAAAATGTGGTTTTTTCTAAACTCCATTCTACACACACTAAAAAAAAAAACTAAAAATGAATTTTTTTCTCAAAGTTATGGGGGTGCAAACAAAAATATTTCATTTTCGAGATATGTGCACTTTGAAAATGTAATGGAATTACTTGTATAAATCTGATTATTAGCAGCAATATAACACCAATGAACACAATATTTCAGATAAATGATCTCAATATGCAAGTAGAATAGCTTAGCCACTTCGAGGGGGAAACCTCCAAACCAAACAATAAGACTCAAATGCTCAATATGATGCTCAAATACTACCAAATAACCCTTATATATACTATTCCTATGTTATGGCCAACACCAAGGCCGACCCACTAATGATAATATAACATATATGAAAGAGATACATAATGATAAGAAGTTATGATAGCCACAAGTCGGCTATATACATCCAATGTAAGATATATGATTAAGGGCATAGCATGCCCCTCCCCTTTGAAAAGAACATTGTCCCCAATGTTGAGAAGATCTGGATGCTGCTGCAGGAAGTTTGCATCCTCCCAAGTTGCGTCTTCATTGTCTATATTTTTCCACTTGATCAAATACTCAGTGATGACCCTTGTCCTCAATCGATTAGTGTGTCTGAAGGATGCATTCTGATTCTAGGATTATTTTTCCCTCTTCATCAAGCTCTAGTAACACAATATGGGTTGATACCGTCTATTTAATTACCTTCTTCAGGCAAGATACATGGAAGACTAGATGAATTTGAGTAGCCGGAGGAAGTTCCAGTTTGTATGCTACACTGCCAATCTTCTGTAACACTTGATAAGGGCCATAGTACTTAGGTGAAAGCTTGTTATCCATTTTTTGTTGTTTCAAGGACATTTTCTTATATGGCTGTAAACGAACAAAAACCCAATCACCGACTTCAAAATGTCTTTCACTGCGATGTTGGTCTACCTGCTACTTCATGTGGTTTTGTGACATGGCCAAATTCTCCCTGAGACTAGAAAGCACCTCTTGTTGGTGTTGAATATGTTCTTCAACTGCTCGAACCCTTGGCTGGACTCTCAAAGATGAGGTGATAGATGGTGGATGGTACCCATATAATGCCAAGAAAGGAGACATTTTAGATGAAGTATGAAAGGAGGTGTTATACCACCATTCTGCAGTGGTAACCATTGGACCCATCTCACTTGCTTATTTGAGGTAAAAAAATGAAGATATCCCTCAAGCACTTGTTTACCACCTCTGTTTGCCCATCAGACTGGGGATGATAAGAGGAACTACAAGCTAGTTGTGTGCCCAAGCATGAGAACAAGTCACTCCAAAAATTACTAGTAAAGATAGGGTCTCGATCACTTACTATAATCTTTGGTGTCCCATGTAGCTTCTGAACTGTATCCTTAAAGGTTGTTGTTACTTATACTTGCAACAAATGGATGTGATAACACACAAAAATGGGCATATTTAGTGAGTCTTTCCACCACCACCATGATTACATTTTTACCTTTTGATTTAGGAAATCATGTGATGAAGTCCATGGACACCTCTTCCCACCTCTAGCTAGGAATAGATAGAGGTTGTAAAATACTGGGGACTTAATTATTTCACCCTTATTTTGCTGACAAACCATGCATTTTGCCACAATTTTTAGCCCTTCCCTAGAAAAAAATCATCCTTGATTCAATGATAAGTCTTCAAGAAGGGAGAATGCCCCCCCCCCCACTAGAGAAGCATGGAGCTCAGATAAAACCCTATTTTTAAGGATTGAATTCTTACATAGATATAATCTATCTTTATACCATAAAGCATCTCCTTTCCATAAAATTTTTTCTGACATGCTTGGATCTTGTTGGAGATTATGAATGATATTTTATGTACCTGGATCATTTTTCCATTCCGACCTAACATCCTCTATCCAATCCTCTGTAATATAGATATGGCACACAACAATGCCTCGGTTGATTCCTCCTTTTGAGATAAAGCATCAACAACTACATTCTCTTTCCCTTTCTTGTATATTATCTCAAAATCATAACCCAACATTTTTGAGACCCATTTCTGTTGTTCTTCAGATGATAAACGTTGCTCTAAGAAGTATTTCAAACTATCATGATCTATCTTTACTTTGAAATGTTTGCCCATTAGATATGGTCTCCATTACTTCATTGCATGAAGTATGGCTAGCATTTCTTTCTCATAAACTAGTTTAGATATATTATTACCTTTGAATTGGCGGCTCTCAAAGGAAATGGGTCAACCTTCTTGCATGAGTATTTCCCCCATACCATACCCTGAAGCATCACATTCAACAATGAATGTTTTGGAAAAATATGGGGTGGCTAGAACCGGAGTGGTGCACATGGCCTCCTTCAACTTCTCAAATGCCATAGTAGCTTGCTCGTTCCAATGGAAAGAGTCCTTCTTCAATAAAGCAATGAGTGGTGCTGTGATGCTGCCATAATTCCTTACAAATATATGATAATAACCTATAAGCCCCAAAAATCCTTGAAGATTTTTAGGTTTTGGGAACCTTCCATTCAAGCATGGCTTTTATCTTGTTAGGATCCACTTTAACACCTTCATAAGAGATAATATGACCCAAATATTCAACCTCCTTGATGCCAAAATAAAACTTAGAAGGCTTTGCATAAAGTTGATGTTGTTCAAGAGTTTCCAACACCTTATTTACATGATGCATGTGTTACTCCCATGTTTTACTATAGATTAATATATCATCAAAGAACACTAAAACAAACTTTCATAGAAATGCCTTAAAGATGGAATTCATCAAGCTTTGAAATGTAGAGGGTGCATTTGTTAGTCCAAAAGGCATTACCAAGAACTCATAGTGTCCTTCATGTGTCCTGAAGGCTATTTTATGAATATCTTCACCCATGATTCTAATATGATGATATCCAGAACAAAGATCAAGTTTTGTAAAGTAAACAACACCATGTAACTCATCTAGCAAATCATTAATTACAGGAATAGGAAACTTATCTTTAACTGTGTACTTATTGAGTTCCTGTAATTTGGACACATGCGCCAATTGTCATCTTTTTTTTTGTACCATCAGGACAAGAGAAGAGTAAGCACTTTGACTATGATGAATAAGTCCTGCTTCTAACATCTCTTGAACTATCTTCTCAATCTCACTCTTTTGCATATAGGGGTACTTGTAAGGTCTGATGTTGGGTGGTTGACTCCTTGGTACTAGTTGGATGACATGGTCATGGTATCTTTTTGGAGGTAAACCCTTTGGCATTTCTCTCAAACACCACTGAGTGCTCATCTATAACTGCTTGCATATCTATGGGTATAAATGTATTTGAATGATGTGCTTCCAATGAAAATAGTTGTGCCACAAACCCCTCAACACCTTTTCTAAGAAATTTTTGCATCTGATGAGAACTTACCATCTGTGGGGACTTTGCTCTTAATCCTTTTAGTTTAAAAGTCCTCCCTTCTGATTGGAATTACATGAACAAATCTTGGAAATTCATTTCAATGGTTCCTAAGGAGGTAAACCCATTGAACTCCTAATACAATGTTTGCTCCTCCCATGGAAATGGCATACATATTGCTAGTTAGCAAGTAATCTCCCATGGTGAGATTAATGTTATGGAATTTTCTGAACAACTAACAATTTTCCCATCAACGATCATGACTTGACATTCTGGAGCTGGATAAACAAAACAGTTCAAGCGTACCACCAACTTATGATTGATGAAGTTGTGAGTACTTCCCAAATCAATCAACATTGTTACCCTCTATTTTTTTAAGAATCCAACTACTTTGAGAGTTTGGGAGTGCTAATACCTGAAATTGCATGGCATGATATTGTTGGCTAGGGATCTCCTAATTCCTCCTCTGGCTCTACCTCTTCATCTTATTCATTTTCTTCTTCTTCATTAGGCCCCTCAATGTAGAACAACTTATTTTCAGCACACTTATGTCCTAGTCCAAATTTGTTGTCACAATTAAAACATAACCCTTTGGCTCTCTTTTCTTCAATTTGTTGAGGTGTCAGTCTAACTAGGCCGAGGGAATGATGGTGGAAAGGTGCTATGATCTCTGATATTACTGACAGTTTGTTTCCTACTATGGAAAGAAATTTTTCTCTTGCCCTACGTGTCATGATCATATAGAATCTGAAACCTTACGAGGATTAAACATACACACCTCAGTCTCAATGTTTTCTTTAAGACCCCCAAGAAATAAGTCATTCAGATTCTCTTCAGGAATATTTTCCACCCGTAAGGAAAGGTTTTGGAATTGATGGATGTAATCTTTGACTATTCCTATTTTTCTTAGCTTTGCTAATTGACTGAAATAATTCTCTGACACACTAGAACTATAGTGTAATTGTAACTCTTGGTGAATATTGTCCATGTAACATTGAGGCCACTCTTTTGCCTTTGAGCACATAACCATCGATACCAAATGAATTGGTCAGGTTTGAGGTACAAAGATGCCATGGTAACCTTTTGTCCCGATGGAATCTGATGAAGATCAAAGAAATTATCCATCTAGTTAATCTAATTGAGTGGATCCTTTCCATCAAACTTACGCATTTCCACTTTTGGAATCATGTTACGGGCCTGAGTGTTTGTATTTGGATTGGTCATGCTTGCAGATCCACCTTGGCTAGTTTTTCTATTACTTTGACCTGAAGATCCACCTGGTTAATATGAGTATGATTGAGTTGTGGCTGATTAGGAAGGATATGATGACCCATTATATTGTAACTAAATTGGTGAATGAAATCCTCCAATATTTGTCCAATCTTTTCTACATCTTCTTTTTTGGCCACTCTACCCTCGAGGTTTCACAACTCTAACTCAAGATAGTTGACCTTATGGTCCGTTGAAGTAAACCCTAACCCTGAGGACTTTGTAGATACCCCTTCTAACTCTAACTCCTCAACTATTATCTCATCCTTGTCAGGGGTTTTACCCGGAGTGATGGGATTATTTTTTCCTCTTGTCGAAGGCCTAGCCATGATGCCCCAAAATGGTAGGATTTAGGGATCAAGGTCAAAATTTAGGGTTTGGGATTTCAATAGGAATTAGGCCAAATTTTAAAAACTCAAAGAACAAACTCAAACTAATTTTTAATCCTCTTTTTGGAAATGTAAATAACTTTGAAAAATTCCACAAATTACACCCTAGGTAGCCGAATTATGAAAAAACATAAAACCACTATAACTTTTGCAAACCAAGTCAAAAATTCTTAAAATTTGGAGGGGAGCTTACTTGATTAATTTTACCACACTCAAAAAAATTTTAGAAAAATTACTACCAATTTTGAGATATGGCCGAACCTTCACAATTAGGGTTTGACGTAGTCGTTGGCCGAGTTCAAGCTCTGATACCACTTGTAATGGAATTACTTGTATAAATCTGATTATTAGCAGAAATATAACACCAATGAACACAATATTTTAGATAAATGATCTCAATATGCAAGTAGAATAGCTTAGCCACTTCGAGGGGGCAACCTCCAAACCAAACAATAAGACTCAAATGCTCAATATGATGATCAACTACTACCAACTAACCCCTATATATACTATTCCTATGCTATGGCCAACACCAAGGCCGACCCACTAATGATAATATAACATATATGAAAGAGATACATAATGATAAGAAGTTATGATAGCCACAAGTCGGCTATATACATCCAATGTAAGATATATGATTATTCTTATCACTTTGTTAAATTTTGGGCATAGGCATCTTTGAATTATTCGATGAAGTTTAGGTTTTGCTGATTTCGGGAAAAAGGTGTCCCTTTTGACCCCCTTCTAGCCCCCATCTTTGCGCACTTACCCATCTTAAGGCCATTAATGGTCATATGTCCGAACATCCACAAGATCTAGACTTACTTTTACATGTGGCTTTTGAGGAAGCTACTAATTTGGCATAAAGCAACGGTTCCATGGCTATACCAACCTCTCGTTCACGCTCAATCGCTCGCTTCTACTCTTCCACTTATTTCTACTATTCCTACTTTTGTTACTACTCCAACCAATCATTTTACACCACCCTTAATTTCTCATATATTACATATTTCATCTCGTTGGTAATCAATACTTAACTTCTCTTTATCATGACCTTCAAGATCAAATTTGTAAGTTACAATAGGCCACCTCGCATGCATCATCGTCTTTAGATTCTACCTTATTATTGCATACTCCGTCGCACTTGCCATCTCTACTTATCTGCTTCCTCCTAGCTTTGTCACCCCTAAGCTTCCCATTTTCAATGGGCATGGTGACCCACAGGAACATCTTAGAGAATTTCATGTCACTTGTCTTGATTTCGATGATCATATTCTTTTAGCTAAACTCTTTCCTCGTAGTCTCCACGATTATGCAATGCATTGGTTTTACGACCTACCTGTTCACTCGATAACTTCATTCACGCATCTAGCTGATGCTTTTCTTACTCATTTCTCCATCAATATTGTCTCTAAGATCTCTTACACTCAACTAACACAACTTAAACAAGGATCAAATGAACACCTCACTAATTATGTTTTGAGGTATAAGAACAATCTAGCTAAGATGAAAAATGTGCTTGCAGACTTTGAACTTCGAGATTTGTTTATTCGAGTTTTTTCTTGCCTCTTCAAGAGAGTGTTCTCTTTGAAACCTCTCCTTCGTTTAATCAACTTTGTCATACTCTTAAGCTTCACGAAAACCCAAATTCCTATCCATAGCAAGCTTAATTATCGGGAAATGATTTCATCCTCCACTCGTTTTCCAAAAAAGACGCCTATTCAAACAATCGCAACTAAGACAACTAACACTAAAATCACCATCAACGCATTAATCCTACTAAAGAGGTTCACCACAACAACCTCGACGCACGCATTATTAGAACTATAATATTAAGTGCATCATAATATATAGTTTATATTTAAATAATATAGAATAAACTATATTCATATTATTTAAATATAAACTTTATATTAGAGTTAGTTAATTTATTTAATCCAAAAGAAGTTGGGTGGTTAGTTGGTTGGAATGTGTGTGTGTGTGTGTGTGTGTGTGTGTGTGTGTGTGTGTGTGCACAGGGGGAAATTTCAACCTCGCGTGAAAACTCGAACTCGGAAAATTACCAAGGCTTGGAAAATAGAGGCAAGGTTTATTCTTTGGAGATTTGTGAAAACAATTTATGTGATTAGGTGAGAATTTCCTTTATAAAATTCACTTACTATTTTAGCGTTATTGTGTTTTCAATAATCTATGTGTGTCCTTTGGACCCTTTAATAAAATTTGATTTGAAAAACTATAGTTTATAGTTAATCTTTAACTATATCCTATATAGTTTGAAAACTATATTATTTTTAAATAATAATAATACAGAATAAATTTTATATAATAACTTATATAATTAAATCAATATAGTTTGAAAACTGTAAAACCTAATATTAAAGTATAAACTATGGTTCTATTCAAAAGCGGCCTATATATATTCTAAAACATATATCCTATATATGGTAACTATGTTACTTGTGGCACATATTAAACATAAGAGCTTTAAATAATTCCTAACTACCTAACCTAAACATCTTGCATACTAAACAGCCCCCTCCCACCGCTTTATCTCTTACTTGACTTATTAAATATGCTTCCTTACCTTATTCAAACAAATTATAAAGTAAAACCGTAATGTGTTGTGTGAAGGTAAAATTCAACGGAATTGGAATTATCTTGTCATTGACTATAGAATATTTGTTGGATTATTTTAGGTAAGCATTTTTTAAAATGAAGTTTGTTTGGCTTGTAATGGTTAAATTCACATAAAAATAAATGTGGGCACACATTTGTGATAATCTCATAACGCATGTTAAAAAAACAATTCAAGTGAATACTCGTGGGTACATTTATGTATATATTTTCATACATCTTTTTCTTTTTTATAAAGAGAGTCTTTCCTTTTATGTAGTTTTATGAAGGTAACATTATATAATGTTATTTAGATTCTTAGAGACAATTTTATATATTTAAAAATATAATTAATTTGAAATTCTCTTGATATTTAATTCAATTTTTTTGATTTTTTTATGACTTTAAATAGTCCATGACAAAGAATGATTATTGTGGTTTCGATCACGCATACATCATTTTGTTAGATAGTTCATCGGGCTCGACACTTAGGTCGAAATGATTGTTTGGGATAACTCCCTACTCCACTCGGTTGGTTGACGAGTGGTGATGTGATGTGAAAACTTTCTTGGCTCATCTCATAGCTTAGCGAGCTATATATCAATGTTAGCAATAAGTTGTATAATATTACAATGACATAACTTGATTGCGACAATATCATACAATTCGGTTTCAACTCGGAAAAATAATTTGGTGTTGGTAATATGATGTATAGCCTTTATGGCATGACCCATAAGCGCCTCTATAACTCAACCAACTTGGTTCTAACAAAGAGCTAGGCTCCTCACAATTTTTTATTTCTCATTTAATTAATTATAGGATAACTACAATTAATATTATTTATTTAAATTTTTTTTAGAGGCAATCTAAAAAATTATATTTTTATTCGTTTTTTCTAAAAAAGGAGGAATTTTTATTCATCGATGATTGGTATAATTTTTAGTTATAAATTGGCTCGATGACATAATATAAGTTGGTGATAAACTTGTTTAGTCACCTAGTCAACTTGGTCGAGTTGATAGAGACTCAGATCTATAAAAGAGAAAGATCTCCCCAATTTTTTTTAATTGTTTTTTCAAAAATATATATAAGCTATTGTTTTGTTTAAATTCGAAAATATTAATCATGAAAATTATTTCTTTTGAGATAAAATATAAAAATAATATAATCATTTTTGTTCAAATGACATGTTTTATACGACACGATGATTAGATTTTTGTCATCATTTAGATAGAAAACTAAAAAAATTCACTTACATTTTGATTTATTTTGATATCATACTAACACATTCGTGTATAGATTATCAAAATTGATGAACATCCTTTTTTGGCATAAATTGATCATTTTTTATTGCGAGGATTAAACGACGACAAGGGGATTTCTATTAAACTTTTGTTTTAATCCTCATTAATTATTTATTTCTATTTATGCAAAAATGGTTTCTAATTAGTTTTCAATTGATAAATCTCATATGGGTTAGTGAAAATGAAATAGAAGTAACTATAATTGAAAACAACTTATATGTGCTTTAAAATTTTGCTTCGTTTTTTTATAGTTTATTAAAAAATAGAACTGTTGCTTAATTTTTGGCATGAAAAATTGATCATATATGACATGTTCAGGGTTAAATTTACCACTTACGAAATGTATTGAAGAGTGCTTACATGTCATCTTTTGAAAAAAAATTCATGAAAAGTGTCCACAGTTAGTGGATTATGTTTTCAGTGAATATCGTAATTATTCTTATATGACTTGATCATCTATTCGGATATGTTATCTATAAAGTCTTATCTCTTTTTGGATTAAGGACAATAAGATATATATGGTTTTGATAAAACATTTCTTAGCGTGTAAATATTATTATATGCATATCAAATGATACTTGGGGATGCCATTGTGTTTATATTCGAGACATCCAATACCGATTGCATTTAATATATATTTTACAAGAATAATATGTTGAAATTTCTCAACATATTCTATCATGGTTAGTTGTTAAGGATATTGTTACGTTAGTTATTTTACAACTAATGTTTAACTTTTACAAGATGGTTACAAGTGAAATCAATGATGATTTAGATTTATATGCTCATTATGATGTCTATATGGATATTATAACTCTAACCATGTTGACGTTGTGTTGGATATAGATATGGATTTGTGTTCAAGTTTTTTGGTACAAGCGCCATTACTTGAAACAACAAAATCAACCAACAGTATCCATTTCTTCTACTGAGGCAGAGAAGTACAATGGAAGTAGAAAAGAAGCCATGTGGTTGAAGTCGCTGTTAGAAGAGATACACGTGGAAGCTGAAGGAAGTATTCCTCTTCTATGTGGTGGTCAAAGTTGTATTAGTCTTGCTAAAGATTCCAGTTCAACATCAAAGAATGAAGCACATTGATGTTCATATGTGTGTTATTTGAAAGAAGGTTCTCTCGGTGATAGAGATTTGCAGTTCTTCCAGACTGAAGATTATATCACAGATATGTTTACAAGCCATTGTGTGTTGTAAAATAATGCAAGTGTGTGCAATGCTTGTCCTTTTAGAGTTGTCATTGAGGGGGAGTGTACATGCAATATCACCTCCTAATGACTGGCCGATTGTTGACTCCTTCTCCTCTATATACTTTCTGGTATAAAGCATTGTAAAAACTCTTGTATGATCTAAAAGTAAACCGATAGAGTTTACATGTATACCGATATAGTTTATAGGAAAAATACAGTCTAGTGTGCATCTGTTTGTAAAGGAGAACCTTGTGTTATAAAAGGCTCCTAAACATGCAAGTATAAGAATATTTTCACGAGAAACGGTGAGATGTAGTCTCACAAATCATGCTTAGCCTATCTCATATTGAAACAAATTCTTGAGAGAAATCTTATTACCCTTCCCCACCACTCGAGTTAGACCCATCACGACCAAAAGGTAGGAACTACAATGAGAACTTCCACTGTGATTATCATCGATGCATAGGAAATTCTACAAATAGATGTTTCAAACTCGTACAATCATCCAAGATCTAATTGATGACAAAAACTAGATTTTCCGAGTCTACTAACTCTACCCCGACCAATGACAAGGGTAAACTCAAGCTCTTTAACAATGAATCTCAACAAAATGACAAGAAGACATCCGACTCTTCTGCCAATCATACATATCATGTAGTACCTCCTCCTAGATCAAGAGCTCTGGATTTCTTAGTTGCAAGTGCTGATGCTTCACCGCCGTTATCTTTTTCTCTAATCATGATTATCATGCGAATTTTACATCTAATCATTTACATATCAATGCAAGGCTATTGACTATCCTCCATTGCAAATCGAGTACCCTTTTCAATAAACCCTTTGGTGTTGTTAAGTTACATGTTATTGTTGGTCCTCTTACTCTGCTTGTGCCTTTCCTCATTGGAAACACGGTTGATGAATGCGACATGCTTCGGGTCCGAATTAGATTTTTCGCTCACAATATATCATTTCTATGAATCATTTGTGACTTAAATTTATTCACGAAAATCCCGTCATTTCTATTGATTGTGTCCCCCATCTACTCCATGGTCGCCATCTCCTCACATAGTAGCTACCACAACATCTCGCTCTTTCAAAGCACGCCATATTCTATGTTACTCAAAGTATAGTTTAATCCTAGATCACCTACTTGAGCCTCGTCTACATGACTGCATTGTTCCACTAGTCCTACACATAGGTATAGGCCCATTCCTAGGAAAATCAATACCTCTCGATGTCGATCACCACTTCAGATTATTCCACATGGGTCTTCATCATTTTTGTATTCAGCATCACGTAGATCTCCATCACCGATGCATTTTGTGACGCCACGACCTCCATTATACATTCATCTCTCACATGCACATCGAATTCATTCACCATCACAATTGTCTCCCTACTATACCACCACTCTTAGAGTATGATCATATGTTTTCATCATCACATGCATCAGATGGAGGACCTTTTCCTTCACAATTATTGGTTAGCTCATTCATCTAGAAACCTTGGGGGCATCACATCTAATACATATCCCCACCCATCACCAGATCTACACATCTATCATCTTTATATTCTCATACATCAACGGACTATCATACACATGTTCATTCTTGCTTTAGTGCCATCATTTCCCAATGACACACTCTTATGCTTCATTAACACTTAAGCTGTTGAGGGCATACTACACATGAACCTCACACACTACACATTAGTTACTACAAACTACGTCTATTCACACATCGTGCATCATCTATTCTACTTTTAGTCTACATCATTTTTACATTTACTCATCTACATGTCATACATCATACCAGTCTTCATCATACATGTGTCACACTACCATTGTGCTTACATCTAGTATTACATACCGCTCAACCTACATCAGGGATAATTTTAGTGGCAAACATTCGTAATATGGTGAATATTCCATTTTTGAAAAATTTGAAAAGGTGAATTTTCTGGCGCGGGTCAGTGACCTGTTTGCCTAAAAATTACAGTTTAATTTTTTTTAGGGGTCGGCTTCGCCTACCCTTGAAACTATCCCCTATATAATCCTAGATTATTCACTAGGTAGAACACTACTAACTCACTCATACCACTTGGGGGCATATGTATTATCAAGTACAATAAATGTGTGACAGGAGAGGCAGGAGGTTGTAGATGCACGACAAAGAGTTTTTTGACGCGTGATAGGGAGAGTTTGTTGATGCGCGATAGCGAGAGTTTGTTGACATGTGACAGGAGTACAGAGGAAGTAGATGCACGACATAGAGTTTGTTGACATGCAACACAAATATTTTGTTGTCGCACAACTAGATGACAGAGACCGTAGATGCGTGTGAGATTTACCGCTTGTCGTTAGATAACACCCTCACCGACGTGTGTCAATAAGGTTATTGACGTGCATCAACGAGGTTTATTGATGCATGTCAACAAGGTTATTGACTCGTGTTAATGAGGTTCGTTGTTACGTGACAACCACCTTGTTAACGTGTGACAACAAATCTCTGCCACGTGTTTGCAGCCTTCTATCACACCACTTAAAAATCAGGTAAAAATTTTGTTGTCAGGACTCGACCAAAAATTCACCTTCCCGCAAAACCGGTTCCGAGTATATTTGCTAGGTATTTTCCACCTCTGATTTCTAAGAGGTCTCTTAAAATGAACCATGACCTACATACTACGTAGCACACATCTCTACATTACTAGTCTACCTACACACATTGAATTACATACTATTAATCACATATTAAACATTTCTACACATCATATGGTCATCTATTATCATCACACATAAGTTACATCATCTTCTATACATTGTGTTCACTACCCTATCCCATACTTTAGTTCCTCGGTCCATACTCTCTTTGGTGAGGATTTACAAATCAAATGGACCTTCTCATACTTACACATTCATCATTCAACCTTTCATCATGTAAAATTTCTAGGATAATGACACACGTTATAGGCTAAATTTTCACTTACTCTATCATCTTGTAGTGGTATACGCTTTAGGCTACATCACCACTCCCTACTATTCATCTTGTAGTGATACATGCTTTAGGGATAAATAATCACTCATACATTCATTTTTTCGTGATATACACTTAGGCTATAAGGTTCACGCACATCTCTTCTATATGTCGCATATCATCATCACTATGCATACATACTCATCACAATGCGTTAGACACAACACACACTTCAACCATTTCCCGATGACGCACTCTCGTTTATGGTTCATTCTTGATTGCTGAGGGGACAAACCAAATTAACCTCACTACATACATTTCCATTCACTAGGGGCATGTGGCTCCCATCACTCCATTTTGCATTCCATTCCACCCATCCATAATATACTGCATATTATGGTTTCTTCTACTCTTACTTACTTTTTCTTGTTCATGGTTTCTTTATTACACATGCTAGTTAGATTACTTGTATGCCATTTATCTATACCATCCACACATTCGTGTTCACATATTTTTTTCTATTTGTGGTCCCATATACGGGTCTCTTACATGCAACATGTATGCTTTCCATCTACCCTTCCTACATTGGTTCTTTGGGGTATCCACATTCATCTCTCACAGGTGTTATTGTTTCATTTTTTACTTAGCACATTACATTACTTGGTTATACATGCTTTTGACATACTAGTTATCTTTTTAACATGCTAACGGGTGCTTCATGTACAACATTTGTTATGCAGGATATTTGCTTCCATACTTGTTTGTTACATTGTTTTTCTATTGTTTGCTCTTGTTTGCGAGCCTTGCCCTATGTTTGGTGTGCACACTTGTTTGTTGTATGCGACCATTATGACCTTGTATGTCTTGTGACATAGTGAATGATGTCCCATGTTTGTAGCCCGCTTTGTGTGGATTAATTGTCTTCTTATGTGTTTACATTATTGCTTTCTTTGGTAGCTTTTACACTATTTTCGTAGCTTATACACTATTTTCTACATGCATGCTTGTTTGTACTAACACTTTTATTTGGCTAACCTCTTGCTTTGCTTGCCTTTATTTCTACTAAGCGCTTTCTCTTCCCCATGTAGGGAAGAGTTTCAAAATTCATGTGGCTGGTCCTCTTCGAGGCTACATTATCCTATCAATGACGTCGCATGCGCCCCCAAAGAGGGGGGGCATCATTTGGGGCTTTAGAAACTACACAACGCATTTACACCAGTTCATTTCAGTGCACTTTCTGCCCTTGGCATTGTGGGTTACATATAATGAGTGGGTTCAGACTAGTCTACGAACCTCATACATAACATATTTTACAGCACATTATAGTCCTTAACATTTTGGGAAGCAGTTAAAGGTTAGAGGATATAACAAAATTCCTCCCTATACTTCTTTGGTCAGTGGAGTTAGATCACCCAAAAAAATAGGACGTACATAGATCTCTTCACACACATTTACGGAAGAAGTTAAACGTTGGTGGATACAATAGAATTCCTACCTATACTTGTTTGGCCTATGACGCGAGATCACCCAAAAACCCGATAGTACGGGATATCCTTCTACACTCTCTATCTCAACATGGATCAGGTGCACATGTTTCATTTATGCTTTTTCATTTACGTAGTTTACATTTACATACATATACATACATCTTTTACATTACGTTTTTACACATATATACATACATATTTGACTACTTGATCATTTTATGCTCGTAGGTCTAGCCATATTAGAAACACGCGAGTAAAATACGGGAAACAACAAAAACAACATCAACAAAAAAAACACTTAGCAGCAACACACACCATACTAACCATGTAGGTACATTACACACATTAGTAGTTGCACACGCGTTTCTGCCCTAGGTTCACTCTCATCACTTTTTTGCACTTTTTCATCTTTATTTTCCACACTCCATCATCTTTTTGTCATTCGACGCTTTTCTAGTCCTTTGATCTGTTTTCTACTACAATCTTCATGGACATCAGGTACACATCTCTATTTACTTTATGTTACCAAGATTTCCGCTCACCAACATAAAGTGGTGGCAAATATAGACAAAAAATCATGCACTTTGGCATTATTTAGTCTCGGCCTCATACTACTATTTAGAAGGTTTTTGAGTGAAGAAAGTACTAATTAAACCCCGTATTTTGGCCATATTTTTTTATTTTCTTTCGTCATTTTTGACCTCTTACACCCACATGCCTAGTCATATTTCATCGTTTTGCGTTATTTTAGCTTTGATCTGGGGCACCTGTGCTAGTGTCTTTGGGGCTACCATGGGCATCCTGGTCCCACCAGGCACCCGATCCTTTTGAACTTTTCTACCACCTTTTGGGGATTTTCTATCCATTTCATCTTCTTATCTTTTTGGTGGTTGGCTATTTCGGGGTTAATTACAAAATTAGATCAAGAAAACCCTATAATTATAATGTTATGAGGCCATAATGAGGCACCAAGAACTAGTCACTACTATCATCCACCTAGAGTTTCATCCATTTGGAGATCATTTGCATCCATTAGATTCATCACAAGGAAAAAGATGCTTCAATTGCATAAAAAAGCATAGGGGAGGGATTCTATTCTATTCCATCAACCATTCTACTACATTTTTACATATATTTATTGCTCGCTACTTCTTAAAGTGCAATGACACATGAGCACCTAGGGCACTTGATGAAAACACACACACCAAAACTATATTTGGGTCTGAAATAAAGTGTATTAATCGATTATTAAGCCCACTATTGTGGAAGTCGAGGTCAATCCGACCCATTCATTTGCATTATTTTTTTATAGGATTTTGATACTTCTTGTGGTCTTTTCATAATCTTGGATTATCAGCGACATCGGCATAGTGCAACAAATATGATGCGACACACATTTATGGTTTCGGACCACTTACCATACCACAAAACTCGGTGCCAAACCTTTTACATAGATCGGTGTGCCCATTCTCAGCAGACTAGAGTGCCCCTGTGCACCCCCGAGTCCTTCTCTAAAGGCTCCAGTCCAGAGAATCAATATAGATCTATCCTATTTGGGACCTCTGCATAGTTGATCCTCCTTCCGATTATTTTATTCACTTTATGACATAGTCCAGATCTTCCTCTCGAATCGATAAGTCAATTCCTTGTTCTCATTGCATATTACGGTTTCTACTTTCATTAGATAAGTTTCTTGCGTCATTTTCTATGCTTTTTTATTACATCCATTTCTTGTATTAATATGTCATTCTAGATTAGATTAACTACACTTATACCTACATTTTTAGTTAATCAAGAGAAAAAAAGATATTTGGAAGAACATCAAACATGTGAAAGATCAAGAATCACATCACTTTTCTCAAGCTCTTAAGCATGTTAAGACTCCTTCTAACACATCTACTTCAGATCAACCTTTTGGTGGCTAAACAATATACATTATACAACGTTAAATTTAAATAAATACCTATTTTTGAAGGAAACACATATGCATGTCTTTTAGATGGTTGTATCTAATTGTAATTATATTACATGGTAAATCAATTCTCGAAAAATGGAATATAATATTTGTTCCTCTGGAAGTTTATTTATCTATAAATAAGTGGTGGGATAACTATTGTATGACACTTGAAAATGACAACTTGGACCCTTCCATAGATACTTGAAATGATTTCAAAAAAGTAGTGAAAGTGACCTATTATCATGTTGGGAATTGTAATGACTAGTGCATCAAGTTTTCACAATTATATTAAGGTTGTGATTAATTAGTTCAAGAACACATAAAATCTTATATGAATTTAGGTTTCCAAATTGAATGTTCAAGTACAAACAAAATATCATTTTGAAATATGAGTAGGCTTGAAACCATAAATTCAATCTAACATGGATTTCTTTAGAACTTTTTTCTTGGAGATGTGTACATATTTTCTTATAAATTCAAATTAAAATCTAAGCAAAAGTCTAAGAAAGAATATTTCATCTCTTTGTATAAAGTATAGTTTAAGAATTCCAAGTCTAGGATTAAGAAGAATCCAAAGAAAGGAAACAACCCTTTGTACCATCTTTAGAAATAGAACACATTTTCAAGTAGTCAAAATAAAAGGTGTAAAAAATGACAAGTGACACGTAGTTCATAAATCTACCTTTTGGTGGTTAAACACTATACATGGTACAATGTTAAATTTAAATACATCCCTATTTTTCGAATGTGTTTTAGATGGTTGCATCTAATGTACTTGATATAACATGGTAAATAAATTCTCAAAAATGAAATATAGTATTTGTTCTTCCGGAAGTTTATTTATCTATAAATAAGTGGTGGGATAACTATTGTATGACACTTGAAAATGATGAATTGGACTCTTCTATAGATACTTAAAATGGCTTCAAAGAAGTAGTGAAAGTGACCTATTATCATGTTGGGAATTGTAATGAATAGTATATCAAGTTTTCACAATTATAGTTTAAGAATTCCAAGTCTAGGATGAAGAATAATCCCAAGCAAAGAAATGGCCCTTTGTACCATCTTCATAAATAGAACACATCGTCAAGTAATCATATTACATGGTAAACCAATTCTCTAAAAATGAAATATAATATTTGTTCTCGGAATTTTATTTATCTATAAATGGCCCTATATAATATCTTTAGAAATAAAACACATTATCAAGTAATCATATTACATGGTAAAACAATTCTCTAAAAAGTGAAATGTAGTATTCATTCTTCGGAAGTTTATTTATCTATAAATGGCCCTTTGTATCATCTTTAGAAACTAAGCACATCGCCAAGTAATCATATTACATGGTAAATCAATTCTCTCGAAAAATGAAATATAATATTCGTTCTTTCGGAAGTTTATTCATCCATTAATGGCCCTTTTTACCATCTTTAAAAACAAAACACATTGTCAAGTAATCATATTACACGGTAAATCAATTCTCTCGAAAAATGAAATATAATATTCATTCTTCGAAGGTTATTTATCTATAAATGGTCCTTAGTACCATCTTTAGAAACATAACACATCATAAAGTTATCATATTACATGGTAAACAAATTCTCGAAAAATGAAATGTAATATTTGTTCTTTTGGAAGATTATTTATCTATAAATGGTCCTTTGTACCATCATTAGAAATAGAACACATTGTCAAGTAATCATATTACATGGTAAATAAATTCTACGAAAAATGAAATATAATATTTGTTCTTTCGAAATTTATTTATCTATATGTGGTCCTTTGTACCATCTTTAGAAACATAACACATCGTCAAGTAATCATATTACATGATAAATCAATTCTCGAAAAATGAAATATAATATTTGTTCTTACGGAAGTTTATTTATCTATAAATGCCCCTTTTACCATCTTTAGAAAAATAACACATCATTAAGTAATCAAAATACATAGTAAATTGATTCTCTGAAAAATGAAATATAATATTCGTTCTTCTAGAAGTTTATTTATCTATAAATAAGTGGTGGGATAACTATTGTATGACACTTGAAAATGATGAATTGGACTCTTCTATAGATACTTAAAATGGCTTCAAAGAAGTAGTGAAAGTGACCTATTATCATGTTGGGAATTGTAATGAATAGTATATCAAGTTTTCACAATTATAGTTTAAGAATTCCAAGTCTAGGATGAAGAATAATCCCAAGCAAAGAAATGGCCCTTTGTACCATCTTCATAAATAGAACACATCGTTAAGTAATCATATTACACGGTAAACCAATTCTCTAAAAATGAAATATAATATTTGTTCTCTGAATTTTATTTATTTATAAATGGCCCTTTATAGTATCTTTAGAAATAAAACACATTGTCAAGTAATCATATTACATCGTAAAACAATTCTCTAAAAAGTGAAATATAGTATTTATTCTTACGGAAGTTTATTTATCTATAAATGGCCCTTTGTATCATCTTTAGAAACTAAACACATCGCCAAGTAATCATATTACATGGTAAATCAATTCTCGAAAAATGAAATATAATATTCGTTCTTTCCGGAAGTTTATTCATCCATTAATGGCCCTTTTACCATCTTTAAAAACAAAACACATTGTCAAGTAATCATATTACACGGTAAATCAATTCTCGAAAAATGAAATATAATATTCATTCTTCTCGGAAGGTTATTTATCTATAAATGGTCCTTTATACCATCTTTAGAAACATAACACATCATAAAGTTATCATATTACATGGTAAACAAATTCTACGAAAAATGAAATGTAATATTTGTTCTTTTGGAAGATTATTTATCTATAAATGGTCCTTTGTACCATCATTAGAAATAGAACACATTGTCAAGTAATCATATTACATGGTAAATAAATTCTCGAAAAATGAAATATAATATTTGTTCTTCTCGGAAATTTATTTATCTATATGTGGTCCCTTTGTACCATCTTTAGAAACATAACACATCGTCAAGTAATCATGTATTACATGATAAATCAATTCTCTACGAAAAATGAAATATAATATTTTTTCTTTCGAAGTTTATTTATCTATAAATGCCCCTTTTACCATCTTTAGAAAAATAACACATCATCAAGTAATCAAAATACATAGTAAATCGATTCTCGAAAAATGAAATATAATATTCGTTCTTCCGAAGTTTATTTATCTATAAATAAGTGGTGGGATAACTATTGTATGACATTTGAAAATCATGACTTGGAATCTTCTATAGATACTTGAAATGGTTTCAAAGAATCAGTGAGAGTGACCTTTTATCATGTTGGGAATTGTAATGACTAGTTCATCAAGTTTTCACAATTATATTAAGCTTGTGATTAATTATTTGAAGAACACATAAAATCTTATAAAAATTTTGGTTTCCAAATTGAATGTTCAAGTACAAACAAAATATAATTTTGAAATATGATTAAGCTTGAAACCATACATTCAATCCAACATGGATTTCTTTATAACTTTTCTCTTGGAGATGTGTACATATTTTCTTATAAATTCAAAGTAAAATCCAAGAAAAGTCTAAGAAAGAATATTTCATCTCTTAGTATAAAGTATAGTTTAAGAATTCCAAGTCTAGGATTTATAAGAATCACAAGCAAGGAAATGGCCCTTTGTACCATCTTTAGAAACAAAACAAATCGTCAAGTAATCAAAATAAAATGTGTAAAAAATACAAGTGACACATAGTTCATAAATCTACCTTTTTGTGGTTAAACAATATATAAGGTACAATGTTAAATTTAAATATTTCCCTATTTTTTGAAGGAAACACATATGCATGTGTTTTAGATGGTTGCATATAATGTACTCATATTACATGGTAAATCGATTCTCGAAAAATGAAATATAATATTCATTCTTTTGGAAGTTTATTCATCTATAAATAAGAGGTGGGATAACTATTGTATGACACTTGAAAATGATGACTTGGACTCTTCTATAGATACTTGAAATGGTTTCAAAGAAGTAGTGAAAGTGACCTATTATAATTTTGGAATTGTAATGAATAGTACCTATAGTTTTCATAATTATAGTTTAAGAATTCCTAGTCTAGGATTAAGAAGAATCACAAGCAAGGAAATGGCCCTTTGTAACATGTTTAGAAACAAAACACATCGTGAAGTAATAATATTACATGGTAAATATATTATCTAAATAGTGAAATATAATATTCATTCTTCTAGAAGTTTATTTATCTATAAATGGCCCTTTGTACTATCTTTATAAATAAAACACATTGTCAAGTAATCATATTACATGGTAAAACAATTCTCTAAAAAATGAAACATAATATTCGTTCTTTTGGAAGTTTATTTATCTATAAATGGATTTTTGTACCATATTTAGAAACATAGCACATTGTCAAGTAATCATATTATATGGTAAATCATATATTTGAAAAATGAAATATAATATTCGTTTTGTTGGTGCTCAATTTGATCTCACCCCGTTTGTTCTTGAAATTCTTAAATTTACGGGCCCTGTCGTCTTTTTCTGTCTCCTCGTATTGATGCATGAAAAATATGTCTTCTATTTGGTTGTCATGATCAGTCCCTTCCTTGGTTGAGGATCACTTTAAATCTAGAGTTTGTTTTTCGTTCCTCTGTCCATGTGAAAAGATCTGTAACTTGGGTGAAACTCAAGTTTTCTTCCCTTCCTTCCATTTTCCACAGTCATGTTTTGTTGTTCTTGTCATTTTTGTCCCAAATATTTGTGGAAATGTGATTGGATGCAGCTTGGAAGATCATATTTGGGCCTTTTATCATTTTCAAATTCTTTGTCCTTGAAGAAGGATTCATTTTCGGGCGCAAATGGTGATTTTCTTGCATTTTACGGTTTGACGGGTGTATTTTTCTCGGTCAAATTCATATCTTAGCATCTATGGAAATGTGGCCCTTTCTAGTTGGATTCGGCCTAATGGGGCACTTTGAAACTCTAGGGTCCACTTCAAACTCAAAACTTGTCCATGTGGAGGGCCAACGCTCATATGAAAATTCACCTTTTGGTTTGGCCTTGGAGTTGCGCCGAGGAGACATGTGGAGGTTTCCACTGCCTTGCCCAGACTTAGACAATTTTTTGATGCAGCCGATACTGATTTTGGTGGACCATGGACATGTGGAGGGACCGTGCTCATTTGAGGATCCACCTCAAGGTCCCACCTTAACAATTGCAACAAGGAGACATGTGGAGGTTTCCATTGGCTCCACTCTATACTTAAACTTTTCAAAGCAATTTTCTAAGGCCTGGGACACGTGGAGGGACCGCGCCTATTTGGGGACCGACCCCTAAATTTTATTTTGAAGAAGTTCCAGGAGGACACTTGGAGGCTTCCACTCACTCTTCCCTTACTTGGAATTTTCAACGGCCAAGGAAAACTGTCTCGGACCCTAGACACATGGCACCTTCTGCTGATCCTTTAAATTTTTTAACAACTCTACCAGATTGAGACATGTGATGAGCCCGTGCTTGTTTGGGGTCTCCGATTTAGGGACCTGTCTCAAAGTGCGCCATTAAGACATGTGGAGGCTTTCGCTAGCTCCCTTTTTACTAAGAATTTTCAAAGGCCAAAAGGAATTTTTTTGTTGGGCCTAGGGCACGTGGAAGGCCCGTGCTTATTTAGAAGCTTGCCCCTATACTTCTCCTTTGCGGTTGCACCAAGGAAACATGTGGACGACTCTAATATAAAGTAGAGAAGGGGAAAAATCAACGATTCTGTGCATTGCGTTTGTTTTTCGCCATTTTTCCCAAGACTCTTGGAGATGCAAATACGCACTATTTTTCATCATTTTTGATGAAATTCCTTGTCATTTTTGTCTGCAAAGTGCCATTGAATGGATTGAACTTAATTTGTGAGTTCAAGGATTGTTAAGGTCGATATTTTGTAGTTGGAATTGCTCGAGGCATTTGTAAAAACATGAATTACGAGAGAAGATGGATGCGGGGCAAGAGTTGCGCAGAGGAAAGAGAGGGTAAAGGAAGAAATGATGAAGATTACAGTGTAAAAGATGAAAAAGGTGTTACCTCGAGGGTGAAAAGGATTACTGTTAGATCCAATCATGTCACAGAGCCTCCGGAAAATGATTAAAAACGGGATTTCTAGCATGAAAAAATCAACAAATTTAAAAGGATTGTCAAAAAGGTTGTGGCATGGCATCCTAGTCATTAGTCGAGGGTTTGAGAAACGTGATCAGTTCATAATTGGTCCACATGATGACTTTCGGATGTGAATTTTTAAACATCACTTTTTAAGGAAAATTGGTAACAAGCAAAGGTCCCTTGAATATTATTCTCTTTTGGGGGGAAAATTGAGTGAGTGAAATGTATAAATGCAATGAGAATACTCTTGTAAAAGGTCGGGGTTGAATTTTTAAGAGAAAATTTGAGAGAGCCCATCTTCCTGAGAGACCAATCCAAGATACATGGTTAATTTATTTTATGTTATATTTTCTATCATGTCAATTTGGTTGCAGATGTATAACCATTGACGAGCACTGAGATTTCTCTGGAAGCTTTCCCTATTGATGAATCTAATCAATTTCGAGTTAATTTGTGTCAATCTTGGAGCAATTTGTGTCTGCTTTGTTTCAAAATTTATGTAAGTAGTTTTTCTTATTCCTATTAAAATCTTATGTTAAAGTCCCTCCGAATCACACAGGATCTCGTCCTTGTGATAGTTTAGTGGCATTTGCAATTTCATTTCAAGAAGAGCTTTCATCCTGTGATGAGATAAACAATTTAAAATCACTTCACTGTCATTTGTTGATAAAGATTGTCTGTAAGCCTTCGAGTGTATCTTAGGCATGAGGAACCAGGGGTCTTTGATGTTTTATTAAGTCTCTAGCTCAATACTTGGTGTTAGATTCTTAAAGATTGTGTGAAACGGTGCCAATCTAGGCCTCCATTGAAGCACACCTTTTGGTTGAAGGAACACATTAACTATTCTCAAGCTTTGTGTCATTTAGCTTTCCAAATTTTTGTGAAGTCTCTCAAAGATTTGGTATGATAAACTTCATCCCGCTTTAATCTCCCACCAAAATTATTCAAAACCATGAATCCATCTTGAACTACTCCTGTTTTCCCCGTATATCAACAAAGGAGCAAAATCTATTTACTAAAATATGTAGAACAATCGGGATTTCATAATGACTTCAATAACCTTATCCTTGTTTTGAAAGTATCTCCATCTTTTAGAAGTGACAAATCTTGAGAGTTAAATTATGGAGTATTTATCATAATTTCCCAAGGTTTTCTTCAAAAAATTTGTGCAAAAGAAGGATATCTCCATCTCCTTCATCAAATAGAGGTTACACTATGGGTCCTCTCATCCTGGTTGAAAGATACGACCTAAAGTAGTGAAGATAGGTCAAATCCTCTTGAAAGTGTTGTTATCTCTCAAAAGTGCACCTCGTAGAGAGATGGATACATGTTTTTCTAGGACTTGCACAATTGATCTCTCTTTCGTAGATACAATGGAAACACCTCAGGTTTGTGGGTATACCTATTTTGAGGTGAGTTTCTAGGATTAAAAGGCCGGTTCCTTATTGATGTATCCTAAATTGATTTTCTGGGATTAATGGTAAAAGATGGCTGTGAAATAATTGGATTAGGGTGATACACCAAATTTATATGAGGGATTTGACTGAGTATATGCACGATTTCTATGAGAAGGATTCTTGATGCACGAGCCAACAATTTTCTATAGAATGTTTAAGGGAAAACACTTGGTTGTACTAAGGGAAAATCACAACAGTACTGATAAGTTAACATGCACATTAAAATTTAGCAGAAAATACTAAATTTTGCAGCAGGGTAAGATGATTGGTCAGGGAATTTGCATTCACAAGACTAATAGAAACATACACAAGACTGCAAATAATTGGAAAGGTAGAAAATACTTCACACACAGAAGGCAAAACTGGCAAAAATTGCTTCAGTACTCCTATATCCAAAAGTCCTCCAGAATTCCCCTTGTGCTTTGCAAAGGCACACAATATATAAAAAAAAAGTTCACCCTCTTCCTAAAAATAGCCTAAGGTTGTACTCACCCATGCATCCTAATTTTATCCTTTATTTAATAATAAATAAAGGGATAAAATAATACAAACTAGTACAAGAGGCATTAATAGCCATTGATTACATATTAGTCAACTGAAGTTGATTGTTCTATTTTTAATAAGGTGAGTGAATAATTTTGCCAAAAATAGATTGCTTGCTAGGCAAGTTCCTCTCCATGAACATGCAACTTGTCTCTTCTCTATTCTATCTTCTTGTGAAGCATGAAAAAATCAATTCTCTACCTATGAGCAAAATAATTACATTAATTACAATACTTTGCAAAATAATTCATCCAAATATCAATATGACTTGGAGTACCTTTGTCTCTAATGTTGACACTCATTCTATTTTCTAGTGATCACATGGATAACACTTGCAACTCCACTTCAACTCCTTGGTTTGGGGACCACCTTTGTCTTATACTTGGTTTGGTCACCTTGGTGGGCTTAGCAATATAAAAGGGTCAAACATTTTTCATGGCACATGCCACTATATTCTCCACCACCTTTTGGTAAATACACACATGTATATACTTGTCGGCCTTTTGCATGTTTGGTAGTGTATAATTTGAAATTCACCTTTTCAGTGATCATTTGACATAATTTGGTTAGATTTTGATTATTTGTTTGATGGACATGTCGGCTATCCCATTCTCCATGGTGACTCACCCTCTATGCATTTTGTAGGTGGCATTTGTAACTTGAGTTGAGTTTGATTACAACCCTGGCGGTTTACTTGGAAAGTTGGTGATGCTCCTGGGCCATCGATCTCTGTACCTCTATCTTGATGTCGTTGATCCTTGGACTCACGGTTAGGGTTTCTGACTACACATTAATTATGGTCAGTGGGGAACTAACCATGGTTATTTGTCTTGAGTTCGAGCATGATCCTCGGCCATTTGATCTTGGTCCTTGATTTGTGATCGTCAATTCTTGAACCATGGTTGAGTTCAAACTTAACCCATACTTGGGCTCGGGTGGTAAAAGGAAGCTTGGGTTTGATGATAATTTCATTCGGTTTTCTGGTATGCGGCAAAGCCCTAGCAAATTTTTTTGATGCCATTGTTGTTATTTTGGAGCTCGGCCTGTGATACTCTTTGCATGGCCTTCATGGTCGTTATGAAGCTCGGTTTCTCTCTGTTTTCAGGTCCCTGTGAGTTGTTGGCCACTATTGATGTTTTAGAGCTTGGCCCTTCTGTATATTTTGTCCTTCTGAGCTCTGTGATGTTTACATTCTTGTAGTCCCTTGTTGGTCTCGGCTGTGCGACTTTCTCTCTTGGCCGCCATCGTTGAGCTTTGTGAGATGACTATGCAAAAGGTGTTCGAAGTATGGTAAGTTTTTATCTCTGATTTTTTACTAGTACTTGATCACTATCACTTTGATTTTAAAACTGGATACCCATTTCCTTTTACTTGATGGTGTGATCTCTTGGATGACCTTGGTCATTTGCGAGTTGAACTCATTCTGGGTTTGCTCCTTTTAGCTCTGAGCTCGATGAGATCTCAAGAGTCTTCTCGGCTTCGATTTTACCAGTGAGTGTTTACTTCTCTTCTGATTCGGTAACCTCTTAATGGGTCTATGATTAAAATTAGGATCTGTACTTTACTTGTTCAAAATTCAAGATTCGATATGTCATTGTAATTGATTGTCTTTGTTTGCTAAAACCTTGATGACATTTGTTGAGCTCTTGAGTTTGATGGAGATTCTATCTCTATTTTTGAATGTGCTTATGGTATGAATACTCCATTTTGCTTAATATTGATAAGCTTGTATCACCGTAGCTTACCTGGTTATCACTGTTAGCTTATTCGAACTGACTGTGGAGGGTTTGCTAGATAATTTACGTTCTAGGTATTCCATCTTTTGATTTGCTATCTCTGGATCTGGATTTTTCACTTGTGAGTTCATCTGTATAACTTTGCGGCCTGCGTTTTCTTAGTACTTTGACTTTATTGACCTTAAGATGGTGACTATAGGTATATGTTGAAAAAAACTCTACTCATACCCTGGTTAAGTGCTTCAAAGTCAACCCAGAAATTTAATTCTCCTAGCCAAATTTGTGTAAATCTTGTCAAGTGTTGTGTTGAAACGCCATTCTCGAAGAAGTTTGAACTGGGATCTTTTCGGGTAGATGTAGATTTTCAGTTTCATCCCCTCTTTGATAGTTTTATGTTTCACATAAACGCCATTTGTCGAAATCTAGGCTCGGTCACTGTATGTGTTAGTTTGCTTCTCTGTAGCTTACTTTGATCTTACTGATATGATCAAAATCTGCCCATCCGAAAAATTTCTGTCATTTTTTCCTTTGTCCTTCAGAACTAGAACAATGGTTTTGCTCTGATGATTGTCTCAAACTATTACACCACTTATTATGTGAACCCATATTTGAACTTGATGAGCCTCAAATAGTTTTCTAAAAACTTAAACCACTATTTGAGAATTTTCTTTTCTGGAGATGCATTCTTCTTGTTATGCAGACATATGTGACTGTACTTTGCAAGTAGTATTGGTTACATGTAAGGATTATTCATTTGAAATGTGAATTCTGCTAGTAATTTCATGATATTACAGTTGCATACTTCCTTAGTCATCACTTTGTAGTAGCTGCAGTTGCATTCTTTGATTCGAAATTGATTTTGTAACAAAAAAACTTGAGCTTAAGATGTTTTGTATCTTGTAAGCAACTTTCTAGAAAGTTTGTAAATAATTCTTTATTTGCTGTAACACCATTTTCAGGCATAAGCCTTGATTCAGATGCTTTGTTGACATACAATAACTTATTTCTTTTACTTAGATACTTCTTTTCCTTGATAGTAGTATTTCGACATTGCTGAAAAATTTGAAACTTTGATTTTACATGGTGAAGCCCTGGCAAAATTTTTCCAGAATCATTTTTATAATGCCTTTTCCATAAATAGTAGTTGTATTTTCTGATCTAGAATACGGAAAGTAACACTCTTCTTGCTGAACTGATATAGTAATTTGAGAACTAAAAATATGTTAGCTATTTATCTTGATCATGTGATGCTTTTTCTACTCCCTGTATCACTTATTTGATTTGCATAGTTCCTTTAAAGCACGTAGTAATTGAAAACAACATGATGAAAAGTTGTAAATGTCCATTTTACATGGTGAAGCCCTATCAAAATTTTCCCAGAATCTTCTCTCTCATCCTGTTTCAGCTATAATCCCTTCTTTCCATTTAGCTTCAACTTCTTGAAATCTGATTCTCCCTCTTCTACTACAACTAAAACAAGTGTTTCTATCTTCCACTCTCTCTTTTGTACTATAACCTCTTCCTATTTCAGAATAGTTATTGGAACCTTTAGTTACATTCTTCCTTTTATTACATGCACTTATGACTTGTCTATTTTCATTTTTAGCTACAACCTGTACTTGCACACTTAGGAAAACAGTTAGAAAATAATTAGGCTTTTGGTCTCTCTTATGTCCATGTTTTCTTATTTCTTTTCACTTTCTTCCTTTTGAGTGAATAAAGCATGTATGTAGTTTGTCCTTCAAGTAGAATACATCTCTGTTAGGGGAAGATTCATATGCATGAAGTAGGATAGTGTAGGAATATGGTTTGATCCCTGAGCTCATAACTGATAGTTAACTTTTCTTCTTTTCAGGTACAATGGCTTCTATAATGAAGATGAAAGAGAAACAAAAGATGGAGATGAAGATGCTTCAAATGCGAACAAAACCCCAAGGCAATGATGGGTTCACTCATACTCCTTTGCTTTCTCTTTCATGCATGTGTATCTTTCTTTTCAGTAGCTGTATTTTAATTTTCAGTTACATCCCACGGCTTGTGTGGGAAACATTTCAAAACTCCTTATGAATATAACATTGAATTATGTAAATGAGTTGTATATATCGTTCGCATTTTTGCTTTATGTATGGATTGTATAATGAACTAAATAACTCAAGTAACATAATTGAATGTATTAATAATAAAGGAAAGAACATTGAATAGAACTTGTAACATTCAATAACAAACTCTTATTTTTCGTGATTTGCACTTATGTTTGTTGTTCCAAAACTTTACACCGAGAAGACTGTTTAATAAAAGATTTAGCAAAACATTGAGAAGGCGCCTATTAATTTGAGGCCATGTGATGAATCATGTCTGATAAAGTATTCAGATGCATTTGATAAGAAAGTTTCTTAATATTTGAGGGATAAGAACCCTGGAACTTTGAGGCAGGCCTTTACCATGGCTCTGCAAATTGAGAACAACATTAAAGTAGTTGGAAAACCTCATAAGAGGGAGGGTGTTATCTTGATCAACTCGAGAAGCCTCAATCATTTAAGGTGGATCTTGAGGAAGTTGTAAAGACTTTGGTTGGAGTTGCCAAAGAAATCTCTTACAAGCTAGCCATGGCAGAGAATGGAATTGGACAAGGTTCTCAAGGTCAGCATAGGCAACAAGGACAAGATAGATTTGTAAATCATTTAAGAAATGATCAGAGATTTGATGACAGAGGTAAAGGACCCATGGGAGCTAGACAACCCCAAGATAGGGAAAATAGAGTAGTGCTTGATCCTCTAAATGCCAGAGTTGTTGTTGTTAGTGAAGCTCATGAAATTGAGTGGTGTGATAATTGTTTCTTGCCACATTCTCCATGTGAAGTAGATCAACAAGTTGAAGAAGCTGATGATGATGATAACACTGATGATGATGCATGCATGGTGGATTCCTCTACAAGTTCATAGTAGGGAGAAACCTCAACTGAGTTGATGAGTGCCACAACTGTTAAAGATTTCTGGGATTGCATTCATTGGGTATTACCCCTTCCTCTGTAGTGCCCACAATATACACATACAAGTACAATAGTAAAAAACCGGGATATTTTTTTTGACTTACATTGTTCACTACACACAACACATCAAGGGCTCCAAGAATAAAAACTCGACTCGCATACGAAAATTACAAAAGTCATCAATTCACATAGACACAAGAAAACAACATAGACATGTTGATGCCACACTTTTCCCAATGAACGAATACTAGCAATGCCCCAACCACAAAAGGAAGACTCAAGGATAGGAAAACCCACAACACATCTTTTCTTTAATTGTATTTTAGTTACGATTAACATTCTAAGAACATTATTGTGCAAGGATAACTTTCTCCTTTTTCCATCTACAGAAACTTTAAGTTCATTCCACATTTAATTTGCAGTTTGACCATTTTAAGTTGGCTTCTTATTCTTTACAAAATTTTCCATAACTTGCTTACTTATTTGGGCATAATTCGAATGCATATAAAGTACTTAATTATCTTGTCCTTATGTTAAGAATATTCTTCTCAAACATATATTCAATGTCTACCTTTTTACTCTTACAACCTAAGTGGATGTGACTTGGTGTCCATATAGCGATATTAGGTTTTAACGGAGATTTAGATGTGAGATAGCTTTTACCGAAAACATACCTTGATCACGGGTTAGTTATTTCCCTACCATAGTTATTCCAATTCAATGACTTGAGGAATTCCACTTTGATTTATATACGTATTTTGTTTTTGAAGGTTGATTACACCAAGGCAATTCATATTCTTTGAAACAAATGCATATATTTAATTGAGCTATAAGGTCTTCAAGAGTGGCATTATTTCGAACCTCCACTCTCATTTTTACTCTTACATGCTTAATTTTCTACATCACATTATGGTCTTATTACTAGCATTATCTTGTAAAAAGGGGTTACGAGATGGTTTGTCTAACCTCTTGAAGACATACATGATTTGGAGACTTGAAGTTACACCGAACCCTAAGTTAACATCTAAATCAACTGATTTTTTGATTAATTCCAACTTCACCTAAGGGTCTACCCCTCAACTATATATGTGTTTTAAGCAAGAGGAAAAATTTATGCTAAACCACCTTCAGAAGGGGCCAAGGTGTTATGTTGAGAGGAACCAAGGTAACACATTTGACTGAGCGGAGCTAAGGGGTTCATTAACAAGAGTTTAAGACCTGGAACAACTAAGTCACAACCTCCATCCATGTCGTCTGGATCCAACAGGGTTTTCACTCGATGAAGAACTTTAATTTTAAATCTATCTTTGGATGACAAGGTAGTCTCGCTAGGCTACGAAGGAGGAGTTAGCTCTACACACTCCAAGAAAAGTTTGACTGTGTCACTCCTATCAGACGGGTTTAAGACAATGTCACTAAACATACTGACTAAGATGATAAGCCCATTCTTGAGCTCTGATTTGCCTAAATTAGGACGTTCCATCGAGAGCAAAGATTAAGTTCATCCTATGGTTTTCAATGTCTTCTACGGTAAGGAGTATCACACATGAAAAAAAAGTTATGTCCCGATGTTGAACAAGGGTAGAATGTTTCGATTTAATTCTCTTTATTACATTTACAGAGTATGAATGCACAAGGTAATCTCATTAATAAGTTATTGAGCACTAAATACCCACTACAAGATATTACGTCAAATTCATTTACCTTATATAAGTATCAAACCTTTTTCTAGGTGTACTATGAATCAAAATTGAACCTAAGATTAAATGCACATTTCCTAGATGTCCTTGAAACCAGCATCTCATACATGTCAACAAATTATCAAATATAACAGTCTGTAACATGAGACAACATTATGTAATTATTCAATTAACAATGAACTATATAAATTGCAATGACAATTAATGAATTTCACATCACCTTTTGTCGTCATTCTTTCATCCCGCAAAACCAAGTGAGCATGATATCAGCGATAATTTGCTAGCATGGCATCCACCTAATCTAACGTAATTTTTTTTTTTAGTTTTCCCATTTACATATAATAATAACAACAATTTGCAATCGAAATAAAAGGTTTAGAGACATGTATTCATTACATTTCATTTTACTTCTTTTGTAACCTAGAGAGAGAAAAAGAAGGGAAGAGAGAGAAAACACCATTTATCAAAAGTTCTATATCACACAAAAAGTTCCACTATAGAGTTCTACATAGTTTTTACATGTGTCAAAGTTTCCATGTGGCTTAGCAACCCGACGGGTCCCATGACTTCCTATTTTTACTTTTTCTTACTAGCTACAAAAACGCTCAAATGGGCTCGGAGGCTAAGAAACCACTTCCAAAAGTTGTCTTCTGATGAGAATGCACACCATGATTAACTTTCTACGTGTCCCTAGATATACCAAGAGTTCATAGCAACTGACGGAATTGGGAAAAAGTGAACGGTTTGCGTTTGGCGGCTAGTTTTCCGGGGCCACTGGTCATAGTTGACCCAATTGTAAATGGACAAAATTTAGCTTGAGGGCTCAAAAAACCACATCCAAAACTGACATTCAATGGATGAGCACACAACGAGACACTTCCTACTAGTTCCCCTATATAAGGAGAATTCATCAGAGTCGATGGGACTGAGAACTAGAAAACCATTTTCAAACAAGGCGACAAGTTTTCTGAAGCCACTGGTCCTAATTGGTCTAGTTTGACCTTGTCAAACTGTGACCAAAGGCCTACAAAATGTCATCATCAAAATATCCAGAAAAGTGTTTTTCCCTAAATTGAAGGTTCCATGCAATTGTCTAGTATAAACACTAGAGGTTTGCGAAGACGGGAAATAATTTCTCTATCTAGGTTCAAATGGCGTTCAAAATGAAAGCCAACTTTCTAGATTTAACAACTTTCTACTACTATAAAATAGTGTAACAGGCTCCTATAAGAGCGTTAAAAAATATCTCATATGTTCGTTCGGGGTCAATCCAGAGGTCAAGGTGACTCCTCACATAACAAGGTACACGAATGAAGCTTAACATCTCGTTTTCAGAGTTATGAAGGGTACTTAATGAGTCTCCAAAAATGCAAAAATTAACTATTTAAACCGGGAGATGATCAACATTATTACTAGGAAGTCAATTTTTCTGGTCGATAAAACAATGTTGTAGCGATCCAGTTGGGTAGGAAGTTTTCTACATCACCTCAGAATGAGGGTGGAAGTTCATGTTTTAATGCAAACAAGTTATTTTGACTTCGTGAGTTATGACATGACATTTCATTATTTTGCAACGAGTTGAAATAAAAATTTAACTGTATTATAATCCTAATATTTTAAAATTATATTAAGTTGCAAATGAAAAACTAAAATACAAGAGTTATGAAAGATGAGGGGAGGTGAACCATGCCTGGAAATGAAGCCGGTTGAAACTCGGAATTTGGTTCAACATCTCCCTTACGCATTTTACATACCACTGCACCATTCAACACATGTCGTCCCACTCGAGGCTCCACCAGAAATCTCCACGCAGCCAGACAATATGATGAGGGCAGGTTACAGTCAAAGCTAAGGCATATGCGCCCTCTACCACCGTGAAATCCTTTGCTCGAATTCCTTGATTTGTGCTAGGTCCTGTCCATGTGCATCAATCCACTGCACTTTCCTCTTCCTCTTACAATCAGTACCATGTTCATTGTGGCTTCGTCCTCTGTGCCTGCTTCAAACGCACTGGGATTTTTTAGACTGCTCTTCATACACACCTTCAGGACAACTTTGACATCATTTTCCTTGTTTTTCGCCAAGGGGGCTGAAATGGGAGAGGCAGGCGGTCCCATTGGTGAGCCATCCATATCCCCATTAGAAGAGGGATGAACAACGTCCTCCTTTAATGATGGTGATCCAACTTTCCTAATGCCCTTGGAGGAAGAGCCGCACCATGAACTGAAAAAAAAAGAGGCACAACCACTAGAGCCCCTCTCTTGCCTTGACGAAGCCAGTGGAATAAACTAATACCTACCTCAGCCCCTGCTATTTCAATACATAATAATAGCACCACATTCCCCTACTATATATCTCTTATCTCTCCCTCCAAAACTACACTTTGATGACCAAGGATAGTTGCTAACTGTTATGACACACTGTACATAGGATTTTCTTTGTGGAAATCAAGATGTAATGCAAGGTTTCAGGTGTCAAGAAGACCCCTCCGCGAGTTCAAAAAGTAAATCCAATGAACATCGGTAAAAGATGTTGAGTAATACCTCTAGGGGCAAAAGACTCGTGTTTTACATGCGTTTTCTTTTAATGAAGAAACCTTCCATGTTTGGCGCCCAAGAAAAGAGACTCATTCTTCCATTTGGTTAAACACTCTAATAGCATCTAACAGATTTACTATGACTACCCACGCGAGGAAATCCATGTCTTCTGTATGCTGCAATAATCACATTCCATGAGAAGTTTTTTCGTTCTTTCATCTGGTCAACCATCTGTAGCAACGTCCACCAAAGCATTTGCAAATGCGTTTCAGTCTGTACAAATGACCAACAATTGTCAAACCTGATCAGTTCACCTTTACCAATCACACACAACCAGTGCTAGCAGGGATTTTTGACAACGGTATAGATGTCCTCCATCAGCAAGAAACTAGAGAACAGGTAGAGATAACATCCCAGCTAACCGAAACACTGTGTCTAACCTCCATAAGGGTTCCGAGCCACCATAAGAAACCAATGCATGGTATTTACAAGCTACAGAAAACCCATGCAGAAAACAAGGGACAACAATCCAAAAGGAAGTGGTGAGAGAATTAGAAATGCATTCCATCCCGCACAAAAGAAGGCCCCAATCCAAATGTGCACATCCTCCTAGAGCAGACAGAGTTGTAGTCTCATTAATACACGCCTTCTCCTGACAAAAATTAATGGAAATGTAGGTTCCCATCCTCCAACTCACTTCCACAACTGACCAGAATTTAATAAACTAACATGTGCAACTCACAAGGAATAAAAGATGGTGGAGGGGTTTTGCATGGTGCCTCCATACCAAAAAAGTCTAAAAAAAATGCATGACAAGGAACAACCACAACGTCACAATAGGATACCCTCCTCTTGCACAAATCGAGGCTCAATCCACAAAGTGACCAATCCAAACAATAAAATCACTTATCGATAATTAACAATAAAGTTGATAACAAATCGATGATCGATGATGGAGTTATCGTCCATCAAAAATTAAAATAATAATATTATTATTATTTTTATTACAACTCATTAATACTTATTAATCGTATTAACAAGGACCCACTTACAAGCTTGACCAAAATAATAATAAGAAAAATAATCAACAATTCAAAATAATAATTATAATTATGTAGATGTTCCCTCTAGCTAGTCACGCCCTAACAACATCAAGTCATCATTCAAACCACCTATCGAATTCGAGAAAGATATTTTTCCGTAACAGGGTAATCGAAAAGGCGAAGCCAACAAGGATCAACATGAGCACAACAACGTTAAACACTTAGCAACACGGTCATTGAAGAAGAAAAAGAAGAATGAGGAATGGGGCATTACATCCTCCCACTCATACTTCTAAAATTGATATGGTGCAAGCTTTTAAATCGCCTCATAATTATTTTGAATACTTAAGGGCATTAATGATTGAGAAGTATGATGGAGGAATCCCTTATGAGGAGGATAGGAAGTTGTTAATGAATTGTGGTTGGCCATGAAAAAAATATAATACTAGGAGTAAGGTTGCTAAAGGGGCGGGGCCTCAGGCCAAACCAAAAATTCTAGTGCTTACCAGTATCCCAAAATAGACTCCAAAGAAAGATGCATCTAGCAAAGGCCTTGTTGTCTCAAGTAGAACTTGTGTCCCTCCCTATGCTTATTTGCATACAAAAATCTTGTTCCATCAGATGAATTTGTAAACCTTCCTCCTAACACTACATTACCCAAATATGTTCCTTATGACATAGCCCAAATCTTGAGTCAGATCAAGATTTATATTCCTATTGTTGAATTTCTTAGAATCCCTGAGCATAGGAACAAAGAATTCGAATATTTGGGGTTTAGAGAAGAAAAGGTCACCAAAGGCAGAAATGTTGAGACTCCTCCTACCATTTGAGTTGAAAAAACCCCAAGTACTGGAAGAACTAGGTGAACCACCTAAATTTTACTTGGGAACATCTTTGGTTGAGTCTTAATTAAATGTTGATCCATTTTTACAACGCTGTTTATTAAGGACAGACTACTGTACAATTGTATGTCTGATTCCGAAGCATCATGCAATGTTATGCCTCTAGAGGTCATGAATGAATTGAACATTAAAGTGATAGCAGCTTATGGCAAGTGTACTGCAATGGATTCTAGAGAGGTGCCAGTTGTAGGATGTGTAAAAGGTTTGGTGGTATAACTTGCATCTTATCCGGGTAAGAACTTGAAACTTGATGTTGTTGTTGTTGATTGCCTGCCAAATGGGGCATGTTGTTATCAAGAAAGTGGGCTACAAGTGTTGGTGGAAATGTTCAGATGGACATGTCTTATGCCACCATACCAATTGAGGGAAACCTTGTGAAGTTACCTGGTGAAAATAAAATGTTATATCTTATTGAGGACCCCAACAATGCTTCTTATGAAGTATTGCATGTAAATATTGATATTGATAACTCTGTGAGCTATGTTTCTTTCAAGGAATATGAAATTGATCAATGTAGGTATCATGAGCAAGATGATTTTCCTGAGACTTTGATGTTTGATGCAGCCTTGAAAGATGTTAAAAAACTTGACCAGGCACAAAGGGTAAGCCTGAAAAAATGTGGTCAGATAACGACTTGGATGGAAAAGAGAGACAATCATATGACCAATTGTTAAAGACATATCGAATTGCTTAGCATGGTCATATCCGAATGGTAGGCACTTGAATATTTTCCTTGATTGTTTTCTTTGAATCAAGGTATACTCCATTATACAGTGTATAGTATTTTGGTTTCTTTTTGCTTTCGTGTTTTTCTATTTTTGTTTGTCCTGGTCCTTGGCGACCATTTTGTTAGTTTCTCGGTTTGTCCTTGGGGAAGTTGGTTATTATTGTTCGATTTGTAAGCTTATTATTTAAATCCGTTTCCTAATGGTTTGTTTTTGGCACTTTGTTTGCTATTTGTTCTTGTGACACTCACAGGAGTGCCCATCCCCGAGTCGGAGCCGATGTTGGTGCTCAATTTGATCTCACCTTGTTTGTCCTTAAAATTCTTCAATTTGTGGGCCTGTCATCTTTTTGTCTCCCTGTATTGATGCATGAAAAATCTATCCTCCATTTGGTTTCCATGATTATTCCCTTCCTTGATCGAGGATCACTTTAAATCCGAGTTTTTTTGTTCCTCTATCCATGTGAAAAGATCTATAACTCAAAGTAAAACTCGATTTTCCCTTCCTTCCATTTTCCACAATCACGTTTTGTTGTCCCTGTCATTTTTGTCCCAAATATATATGGAAATGTGATTGGATGCAGCTTAGAAGATCATATTTGGGCCTTATATCATTTCCAAATTCTCTGTCCTTGAAGAAGGATTCATTTTGGCGCAAATGGTGATTTTCTTGCATTTTACGATTTGACGGGTGTATTTTTCTTGGTCAAATTCATATCTCAAAGCATCTATGGAAATGTGGCCCTTTCTAGTTGGATGCAGCTTGGTGGGGCACTTTGAAACTCTAAGGCCCACTTCAAACTCAAAACTTGTCCATGTGGAGGGTCGGCGCTCATATGAAAATTTGCCTTTTGGTTTGGCCTTAGAGTTGTGCCGGGGAGACATGTGGAGGTTTCCATTTCCTTGCCTAGAATTAGACAATTTTTTGATGTGGTCGATACTGGTTTTGGCGAGACCATGGACAATTGGAGGGACCGAGCTCATTTGAGGATCCACCTCAGGGTCCCACCTTAACAATTGTGACAGGGAGACATGTGGAGGCTTCCACTGGCTCCACTCTATACTTAAACTTTTCAAAGCAATTTTCTAAGGCTTGGGACATGTGGAGGGACCACGCTTGTTTGGGGACTGACCCCTAAATTTTATTTTGAAGAAGTTCCAGGAGGAAACTTGGAGGCTTCCGCTCACTTTGCCCTTGCTTGGACTTTTCAACGGCCAAGGGAAAATCTGATCTCGGACCCTAGACACATGGCACCTTCCACTGATCCTTCAACCTTTTTAACAACTCTGCTAGATTGAGACACGTGGTGAGCCCGTGCTTGTTTGGGGTCTCTAATTTTGGGGACCATCTCAAAGTGCACCATTAAGACACGTGGAGGCTTCCATGCTCCTTTTTTACTAAGACTTTTCAAAGGCCAAAAGGTGTTTTTCTTGGGCCTAGGGCACATGGAAGGCCCACACTTGTTTATAAACTTTCCCCTATACTAATATAAAGTAGAGAAGGGGTAGAATCAATGGTTGTTGTTCATTGCATCTATTTTTCTCGCCATTTTGATCCAAGACTCTGGAGATGCAAATATGCACCTGCTTTTTCATCATTTTTCATGAAATTCCTTGTCTTCTTTGTCTACAAAGTGCCATTGAATGGATTCAGAACTTAATTTGTGATTCTAAGGATTGTTAAGGTCGATATTTTGAAGTTGGAATTACTTGGGCACTTTTAAAAATGTGAATTACCATTGAAGATGGATGTGGGGTAGAGTTGTAGAGGAAAGAGAGGGAAAAGGATGAAATGATGAAGTTTGTAGGTGTAAAAGATGAAAAAGGTGTTGCCTCGAGGGTGAAAAGGATTACCTATCAGATCCAACTGTTTAGAGCCTCGAAAATGATTAAAACAGGGATTTCTAGCATGACAAAATAAAAATGATTAAAAGGGCTGTCAAAAGGTTGTGGCATGACATCCTAGTCATTAGTTTAGGGTATGAGAAACGTGATCAGTTCATAATTGGTCCACCTGGAAGCTTTCAGATATGAATTTGTTAAACGTCACTTTCTGAGGTAAATTGGTAATAAGAAAAGGTCCCTCAAATATTCTTCTCTTTTGGGGGAAATTGAGTGAGTGAAATGTATAAATGTAATGAGAATACTCTTATAATAGGTCGGGGTTGAATTTTTAAGAGAAAATTTGAGAGAGCCCGTCTTCATGAGAGACCAATCTGAGATACTTGGTTAATTTCTTGTGTGTTAGATTTTCTATCATGTCAAGTCAAGTTGCGAGATGTATAGCCATTAATGAGCACCGAGATTACTCTAGAAGATTTCCCCTCTTGTGAATCCAATCAATTTCGAGTTAACTTGTGTCAATCTTAAAGCAATTTGTGTCTACTTTGTTTTAATGTCTCGTAAGTAGTTTTTCTTATTTCTATTGCAATCTTGTGTTAAAGTCCCTCTAAATCACACAGGATCTTGTCCCTGTGACTGTTTAGTGGCATTTGCAATTTCATCTCAAGAATAGCTTTCATCCTATGATGAGATAAACAATTTAAAATCACTTCACTATCATTTGTTGATAAAGATTGTCTGTAAGCCTTCAAGTGTATCTTAGGCATGAGGAACTAGGGGTCTTTGATGTTTTATTGAGTCTTTAGCTCGATCCTTCATGTTAGATTCTCAAAGATTGTGTGAAACCATGTTGATTTGGGCCTCCATTGAAGCACACCTTCTAGTTGAGGAAATGTCTTAACTATTCTGAAGCTTTTAGTCATTTAGCTTTCCAAATTGTTGTGAAGTCTCTCAAAGATCTGGTATAATAAAATTTATCCTACTTAATCTCCCACCAAAATTATTCAAAAACCATGAATCCATCCTGAACTACCCTGTTTTCCTTGTATATCAACAAAGGAAAAAATCTATTTACTAAAATATGCGAGAACAATCAAGATTTCATTATGTCTTGATAACCTTATCCTTGTTTTGAAAGTATCTCCATCTTTTAGAAGTGACAACTTTTGAGAGTTAAATTATGGAGTATTGATCATAATTTCCCAAGGGTTTCTTCAAAAAAATTGTGCAAAAGAAGGATATATCCATGTCCTTCGTCAAACAGAGGTTACATTATGCGTCCTCTCACCTTGATCGAAAGGCACAACCTAAAGTAGTGAGGATAGGTCAAATCCTCTTGAAGGTGCTATCCATCTCTCCAAAAATATGAGGCCAGTTAGATCTCATCCCGGCTACAAAATGACACACATTATGATCTATCTGTCTCTAAGCTCCATGTCAAATCTATGATGCTGCTCATCTTGAAAAGGAGAACAAATTTGGATACCAACACGTTCTTCTAGAACTTTTTATCTATAAATGGCCCAAGTTCGTAACATATTTACATATAGAACACATTGTCAAGTAATTATATTACATGGTAAATCAATTCTCTAAAAATGAAATATAATATTCGTTCTTCCGAAGTGTATTTATCTATAAATGATCCTTTTTACCATCTTTAGAAACATAACACCTCATCAAGTAATCATATTAAATGGTAAATCAATTCTCTTAAAAATGAAATATAATATTCGTTCTTTTGGAAGTTTATTTTTCTATAAATGGCCCTTTATACCATCTTTAGAAACAAAACACATCATCAAGTAATCATATTTCATGGTAAATCAATTCTATGAAAAATGAAATATAAGATTAGTTCTCTCGAAAATTTATTTATCTATAAATGGCCCTTCATACCATCTTTAGAAACAAAATCATCGTCAAGTAATCATATTACATAGTAAATCAATTCTCTAAAAAAGAAATATAATATTTGTTTTTTCTGAAGTTTAGTTATCTATAAATGGCCCTTCATATCATATTTAGAAATAAAACACATAGTCAAGTAATCATATTACATGGTAAATCAATTTTTTTGAAAAATAAAAATAATATTCGTTCTTCTAGAAGTTTATTTATCTATAAATGTCCGTTTGTACCATCTTTAGAAATAGAACACATCATCAAGTAATCATATTACATGGTAAATCAATTCTTTGAAAAATGAAATATAATATTCATTCTTCTAGAATTTATTTATCTATAAATGGCCCTTTGTACCATCTTTAGAAAAGAAAACATCGTCAAGTAATCATATTACATGGTAAATCAATTCTCCGAATAATGAAATATAATATTCGTCTTACGGAAGTTTATTTATCTATAAATGGCCCTTTGGACCATCTTTAGAAACAGAGCACATTGTCAAGTAATAAAATTACAAGGTAAATCAATTCTTTGAAAAATGAAATATTATATCCATTCTTACGGAAGTTTATTTATCTATAAATGGCCCTTTGTACCACATTTTGAAACAAAACACATCGTCAAAGTAATCATATTACATGGTAAATCAATTATCTTAAAAATGAAATATAATATTCGTTCTTCCGGAAGTTTATTTATCTATAAATAAGTGGTGTGATAACTATTTTATGAAACTTGAAAATGATGACTTGGAATCTTCTATAGATAATTGAAATGGTTTCAAAGAAGTAGTGCAAGTGACCTATTATCATGTTGGGAATTGTAATGACTAGTACATCAAGTTTTCACAATTATATTTTAAGAATTCCAAGTCGAGGATTAAGAAGAATCCCAAGCAAGGAAATGGCCCTTTGTATCATATTTAGAAAAAAACACGTCGTCGAGTAATCAAAATAAAAAGTGTCAAAAATGACAAGTGACATGCAGTTCATAAATCTACCTTTTGGTGGTTAAACAATATACACAGACAACGTTAAATTTAAATAATTCCCTATTTTTGAAGGAAACGCATATGCATGTCTTTCGGATGGTTGTATCTAATGGTACTTATATTACATGGTAAATTAATTCTTTGAAAAATGAAATATAATATTCGATCTTAGGAAGTTTATTTATCTATAAATAATTGGTGGGATAACTATTATATGACACTTGAAAATGATGACTTTGAATCTTCTATAGATACTTGAAATGGTTTCAAAAAGTAGTGAAAGTGACCTATTATCATGTTGGGAATAATAATGATTTGTACATCAAGTTTTCACTATTTTATTAAGGTTGTGATTAATTAGTTCAAGAACACATAAACTCTTATAAGAATTTTGGTTTCCAATTGAATGTTCAAGTAAAAATAAAATATCATTTTGAAATATGATTAGGCTTGAAACCATAAATTCAATCCAACATGGATTTCTTTAGAACTTTTTCTTGGAGATGTGTACATATTTTCTTATAAATTCAAATTAAAATCCAAGAAAAAGTCTAAGAAAGAATATTTCATCTCTCGGTATAAAATATAGTTTAAGAATTCCAAGTCTCGGATTAATAAGAATTCCAAGAAAGGAAATGGCCCTTTGTACCATATTTAGAAATAGAACACATCGTCAAGTAATCAAAATAAAAGGTGTAAAAATGACAAGTGACATGTAGTTCATAAATCTACCTTTTGGTGGTCAAACAATATACATGGTACATGGTTAAATTTAAATACATCCCAATTTTTCGAAGGAAACACATATGAATGTGTTTTAGATGGTTGCATCTAATGTACTCATATAACATGGTAAATAAATTCTCAAAAATGAAATATAATATTTGTTCTTTTGGAAGTTTTTAAATCTATAAATAAGTGGTAGGATAACTATTATATGACACTTGAAAATGATGACTTGGAATCTTATATAGATACTTGAAATGGTTTCAAAGAAGTAGTGAAAATGACCTATTATCATGTTTGGAATTGTAATGATTAGTACATTAAGTTTTCACAATTATATTAAAGTTGTGATTAATTAGTTCAAGAACACAAAATCTTATAAGAAGTTTGGTTTCTAAATTGAATTTTGATTTCGAAATAAAATATCATTTTGAAATATGATTAGGCTTGAGACCATACATTCAATCCAACATGGGCTTCTTTAGAACTTTTCTCTCAGATATGTGTACATATTTTCTCATAAATTCAAAGTAAACTATAATCAAAAGTGTAAGAAAGAATATTTCATCTCTCAACATAAAGTACAGTTTAAGAGTTCCAACTCTAGGATTAAGAAGAATCCCATGTAAGGAATTGGCCCTTTGTACCATCATTAGAAAAGGAACACATCGTCAAGTAATCAAAATAAAAAGAGTTAAAACTAATAAGTGACACATAGTTCATAAATATAGTAGTCACTTAAATGAAGAGTCTCATGCTAGGAAAAATATACTCATAAAAAGGTAAGTCGATGATGGAATTTGAGCCTATTGTTACGGTAAGTTTCATAAACAAAAAAATTCCCTCTCAAAGGAACTAGATTTTTTTTTCATTCTTAACACAATTTATGATTGAAATGATTCTTCTTGAAGAAATTTAAAGATTGAAATTGTTGTTAACTTAAATGAGACCCCTTCGTCTTTCATTAACATTGTGCTCTTAAGGATAAAAAACATGAGTACTTGTCTCATTTTATAAAAGCTGAAGCAATTTCTTGATCAATGGGATGCGAACTACTATGATTTTCTATGAATCATTCCCACATCCTTCCAAATCCTCTCTTGATGTCCCAAATTACTACTAAAAGTCACAAACTATTGTACAAACTCACAACTCATTACTCGAGCTATGAATTTCCTTACTAATCTCCACCGCCGAGTTTCTCCAATTCTCCTATCCACACTAAATTTTGAGCCAAAAATGACACACACATCTACATCTTCCTCCCTTATTCTTTCCCCCTTATTTCCTTTTCTTCTTGTCAACGTGCTATGTTGAAAAGCTATGGAGTGCCATGATGTTACCTACTAGATACACAACACTACACTTTTTATGGTGGCTCTCTTTAACATTGCAAATAGTTTAGTGCCTTATTGTTTTGGATAAATTAAAGTGTAACATCACCTCTTCCACCTCCTTCCCTCTAATTGGATGCTCTTCGCTTTTGGCATCCTTTCTTGCCATAGAACACTTTGTCACCTAACACTACCAATTAATTATTAGTGTTAGGTGATAGTGTTAGTGTTATGCCCCTACATTCTCTTCCTCCAAGACGTGGAACATTGTCACCTAACACTACCATTTATTTAATCCTTGAGCTACTATGACTTTATAAGAACTCAATGGCATTCTTGGGAATTTTTTTATGATTCAAGTAGTTAAAAAGTTAATGTTTTTTACCAATGCGTGCAAGTGGATTCTAACAAGACATCCACTATCTAGAAGGATGAAATGTCACCCAATCATAAACAAAATTTTTGATCCAAAATCCTGTATTTTTAGTGATTAAAGGAAAATACACCTCCTCTCTGAAATATCTTTGAATTTCTTTTCAATCCACTTTCCTCCTCTTTCTTCTTCCTTCTTAAACACTTATCTATTTTCCTTATTTGCACCACTTAGTTTATCCAATTCTCTTATCCACACTAAATTTTGATCCAAAATGACACACAAATCTACTTCTTCCTCCCTTATTATTTCCCCCTTCTTTCCTTTTCTTCTTTCCAACTTTGCTATGTTGACAAGTCTGTGGAGTGCCACGATGTTACCTACTAAATACACAAAACTACACTTTTTTAATGGTGGCTCTCTTTAACATTGAAAATAGTTTGGTGCCTTATTGTTTTAGTTAAATTCATGTGTAACATCGCCTCTTCCACATCCTTCACTCTAATTTAATGCTCTTCAGTTTGTGGAATCCTTTCTTTCCGTAGAACATTATCACCTAACACTACCAATTAATTATTAGTGTTAGGTGACAAAGTGTTAGTGTTAGGCCCCTACGTTGTCTTCCTCCAAGCCGTGAAACATTATCACCTAACACTACCAATTAATTATTCCTTGAGCTACTATGATATTATAAGAACTCAAAGGTATCCTCAAGACTTTTTATGATTTAAGTAGTTAGAAAAGTTAATGTTTTATTGCCAATGCATGTAAGTGGATGCCAATAGTACATCCACTATCGAGAAGGATAAAATGTCACCTAATCATAAATAAATATTTGAACCAAAATCATGTATTTTCAGTGATCGAAGGGACAATCCACATCCTCTCTCGAAATATATTTGAATTTCTTTTCAAGCCTATTTCCTTCTCTTTCTTAAACACTTATCCATTTTGGGAATTATCAGCGATCTTTTGGGCTCTTTCCATCATGGTTTGAACTCATTTCTTCTTTTATCAAATTTCCTAGTCTCCATGTTAATGAATTCAATGCGCACATGACCTCTTTTATAGTTTAATACAATTGCACATATTTGAAGTATCAATTTAGTTCTTGTGGATTATATCTGGCCCTACTATTTTGTCTTTTGGTCTTTTATTTTGTTTGTTATGTGATAAATGTGTGTGTGGATTATACTTGCAATTGCTTCAATATATTGTTTTGTTCCAAACATAGATTTAGGAACTTGGAGATGTATGAGAACTAGCTCATTTTGGAGGTTTGTTTCATTATGAAAGTCTTACAATTTGTGAAGTAATCTCATGTTGTGTTGATAAAAACTCGGTTTACACATCATATGCTTTAACCTCCAAAACTTATCATTGATGCCTTAACCCCAACCATACTTTTGGTTCATCATGGGCTCTAAGAAATGTTTCACTCAACAAATTTAACAAGTGTACAAATGAAGCCTTTTCAAGACACATTTGATTATGATGTAGTGTCATTAGAGGTAGTTGATGTTTTACTTGTAAAACCATATAATTTTCATTGGTGTACAATATAATAACAAAAACATAGAAGTTTTATTATAGATGTTGTTGACAAGAGATACACCATACTATTCTAAGTAGTCCCTAAGATTTCACTTATTAGTATCAAGTAGTGCAAAAGTTATCTTATTCTAGTAAGAATGTTTTACTCTTAATGACATGACCTGAACATAAAAGCATCCTTGCAAAAAACCCATACCACGGTTCCTTTTGTGGATCCTAAAATTTATTGCTAACATATTAAGATATATTTCATTAAACTAAATAATTCCTTTATTGCAGTGTGAATAAATTTGTGAATAAATTTGTTCATTTTATTCCATATCTAGTTCTACCTTATATATATATATATATATATATATATCAAGAGATCAAGAAAATATCCACGAACTTATGGATAAAGGACATCTCAAGGAAAACTCATCATATTCTACTAGTATCATTTTTCTATTTCCACCGAAGGATGACACATGGAGTTTGTGCGTCTATTGTAAAACTATTCCAAGATAGGGTTTCATTTGGACATCTCTATAGTTTAAAAGTATTTACCAAAGTTGATATTAAGTATTTTACCATCATATATTGTTTTGCACACTCAAACATTTTTAAGACAACATTAAAAGTAAAGTAAGATAGTTTTGAGTGGTTGATTATTCTCTTCAAATTAATGAATACACTTGTAATATTCATAAAGATGATGAATAACATCCATTCACTATTCATGCCTTTAGTTGTTGTAGTCAAAATCAATCGACATATTACTATTCATTAAAAAATGCAACGAAAATTTAAGCCATATTCAACAAGTTCTTCATAATTTAAAATAGCTAAAGGTATATGCTAACATGAAGAAATATTTATTTTCCACGTTGCAGATACAATTTATAGGCTGCATTATTGATAAACAAAGAGTTCATGTGGACTTGGCCAATATTTACATTGTCCATCTAAACTTAACAATATCAAAAATATTGAAACTTCTTGGCATGAGAAATTTTCACAAGGGATTCTCATTTAAAAACAATGTTATATCAAATCCATTTATAATAAGGCTTTAGATATAGATAATTATTGAGCCAATATATTGACATTTATAAAGGGGGTAGGGTACATGGGGAAAAAGGTGGGGGAGGGGTGGGATGCTTTAGAGAATTATCTCTTTTTGTTTTCTCTATGGGAATGTGATACACTAACATGCACGTCCATGTATCATATAATGTTATAATTTTACCTAATTGGTATTAAGCAACGATGTTGATGTATTTTTATTGAATCTAATCACATTAAAATATTTCAAAGGAGTTATATAAAAACTCAGTCCCCATCTTAGATCGTTTCATGTTTGATTTAGATGGCATAATCCCACAATACTACTATGTATAAGTTTTTAGTGTTTTGAATAATATTTAACTTCTCTTGTTTCCTTCGAGAGTCCAAGATTTGGATATGGTCTAGGAGTCCTCTAAGTTTTCTATGTTACTCCATGAGTTGAATATTTTACATTAAATTAATAGAAACTCTCATCCCATTGAGACCTCCATCTCTCTCTTTACTCCACCTTAATACAAAAGCATCCTAACACATAAACACTATATGTGATTTTACACCGGTCAATGTGGGACTAAAGGCACAAGGTTATCCTCAAAACTTCACACTTTTGTTATGAAGCTTCTTTCTAGATTATGTTTACATTTGAAAAAATTTATAGTCCTTAAATATATCAAATAAATCATATTATCACCTGTAATGTGTATAAATTTGAAGTCATGTTTTAAATAGTATTTGAAAAAGTTATGTTACAACTACATCTAATCAAAACACCTAATAGTCATGATATGCATATATAAAAGAATAGAGGTGATGTAACAAAATATGCATGTTAAGACATTTTATTTGAAGCCTAACATCAATTTCAACACAAAATTAACTTACAACATGATTGCATGTTGTGGCGGATGTCAAATATTGAATTTGACATAAAAGAGTTATAAATAACAATGAGAGGTACAAATTATAAGGGGTATATAACATGTAACAAAAAAGGTATATTGCAATGGAATGTGTAATTTATAATAGTAATGGTGTATTTAGAGGGAGTATTAATAATCAAACTAAAAATAGAGGCATTATTTAGTATCTATCTTATTTAATATAAATTGAATTAAGTTTAATTTTATAGTAACTTACCGTGATAAATGATATGTACATGAAATAAAATACAATAGTGCACAAACAAATAAACATTCAACAATGTAAAGCCCTAAGCAAGTGAGATGGGAATGATGAGTTATCTATTTTTGTGTAACTTGGAATTGGTCGAGATTGAGTATCTCTTGAAACATGTTGGAAACAATGTCAAACAAGATTGATGAGGGTATAGAACCCTATGAATATTAGGGACATAAGCACCCACGAGGAGGACATGAGGGCACTGTGTCCATTTAGATGCTTAGGTCTTTGTCTTTTTGGGATAAAGGAGCTTCATTGTTGATCTTGTTTTTTCACTTTGGTTTTGTTGCTATGTTGCCAATTGTGACTGTAACCTACAAAATAAATAACTAGTTACACATGCCCACAAACCACATCAAATCTAATCAAGAAGATGTAGAATATGGAGTTGGAATGACCTCGGTGGTCACCCGAATAGTGAAATTACGATTGAGTGCTGCAATATATTTTAGAATCCATGTACTTTTCCATGCTTGTGTATGTAAATATGCCCTAGGTTTCCTTATGCAAGTTGCGCATGATGATAACAGAGCTAGATATAGATTATATCGAGTATGCAAAATGTGTGTGATGGAATAGAATGAACTCCCCCTCTTATCCTATGCATGCAGATTGATGCAGCCCAAGTACCTTGTGTGGATGCACTAGATGTATGCTTTATGATGCTTTTGCACCTTTATGCAAGATTAGGTGAAGCTAGATAATGCTTATAGTGCTTGGGCCTTTATTTGAGAGTAATAAATAAGTATATATATGATTCCCTTGTTTGAATAACAAAATTAATAACTAAAATGCTGACCCAAAGTGTAAAAAAGGTGACCAAGATGTGAAAAGGGCCCAAAAAGGGTAAGAAGAAGATAGAGAAGGGACAAGAGCACCCAAAGGGATAGGAGCACCTCGGTGCTTCTATCCTACCGGGCACTAGTGTCCGAGGTCATCAAATGATAAATCAATGAAGTATCGACAGAGCTATAAGACGTGTAAAGCCACTAAAGTGTAATAGATAAAGAAATCAAAGAGCAAAAAGGAGTTATCTACCAAGATTTTTCTTTCTTAAGAATCATGTATACTTTAGGACCTAGAAATGTACCCAAGTTTATAGATTTTCACCCACTTTATGTTGTTGAGTGAATACTCGATGACATAAAGTAGATGGAATATACGTACCTTATAGATCAAAGAGTAGTGTTGCCAATAGTGTGATGAGTGGAAAAGTAGCCATATGAAGCATGGAGTGATTGTAATGTGAAGCATGACAACTAGAAAAGAGAGGTAGACCCTAGGGGTGAAGTGTATGCGTAGTAGTGTCGATGGAGCTTGTTCTTGTTTATGTGAGCTACTTCTTGTAAGGAAGGGCCCACAAAAGAAGATCAAAAGAATTTTCAAAGTCCCATATATGAAAAATAAAAGTAACATATGAATAAGTAGACAACGTTAGTATGAAGTAGTAGATAAGGAAAGAGTCTACCTAATGTATGAGAGAGTAAAGAATATATAGTTATCCTATTTGCTTTGGATATTTTGCTGCATTTGAGTATCTTATTGCCAAAGGTGAGGTTTTGGGCGATCTCATGCCAAGGATGAGTTTTTGGGTGATCTCACACTAAGGGAAAGTTTTTGGGAAATATCACACCAAGAGAAGAGTGTTGGAGAGAGAGGTATGTTTTTATCTCCTTCCATTATGCTTCCCAATACATGCCACTATAGATTGACATGTCCCGATTTGTAATGAATTGTAAATAATTGAATGAATTCTCAGAATTGTACCCAAGTGAATGATACTGTGGATATATATCTAAATTGCTAGAATTTGCGCTAGATTGAGAACATGTTTGTTTTTACCCCAAGAAACTACCACCCATGTGGGACAAAAATGACCACCCTTCTGTATGATATTGGGTGCTAGTGTTTTCTCGTGTTTTTGGTCCATGTCATATTTCGGACTAGTTTGTGAGTGTGCGATCTTTCCAATTCTATATTATTCTGTTTTTCTCTAGAGATGTGTGTCGTTGGAAGGGTGATTTGTTCACCCAATAGATGTCCCCCTCATTTGGGGTGTATGCGATAGATGTAGGAGGAGGTGACCCAAATGATAGGAGAAGAAATTTATATGCATATTTGAGAGTGAATACCTACAGAGGGTAGGGGATGTGCATGGTAGAAACCAAGGCACATGCAAATAATGTAGGATATAAACAAGTGTTAGTAAAAAGAGATAACATGAAATAGAAGACAATGCAACAAGAAAATGTGTAGACAAGAGAGACCACAAAAAGTGGGTTACATACATGGGACATCACTCACAATTTCACAATATAATTAGGGCCGAAGCGTCCAGTAAGAAAATAATGATCAAGCAACACATAGGTCATATCTCGTAAACAATGGAAAGTATAGTAAACAAGTAGTAATAGATAACCATGGTTGTATAGAGTGTTGCAAGGAAAATTATACACATAAAGCACTTGTTAGTATGTTAGAAAGATAAATAGTATGTCAAAGCATGTATAAATTAACGAAAAGTAAATGATAGTGACAAGAAGTAGTAAATATTATAACAATAGGACCTGTGATGTGTGGAGTATGAGAGTAGTAAAGTTAGATGCCCCTAAGAGCCTCGGTGTGACTAGAAAAGAGTTGTGTTGAGAATCATGCATCATGTATGAATATATAAAATTCATGCATTCACCTTAAGATACCACGTGAACGAACATGTGTGTATAAAAGCGAGATAATTACATACTAATTATTCAAACGATTTAATGTAAATTGTTATTAAAACTTCAATTCAGAGTAAATTTATCGTAACTAATGATATTATGATGATAAAATACATTAAGAAACAAACAATAAAAAATAATAATATGAAACCATAAGCAAATGAAAGAAGATGATGAGTTAGTTGATTTCCATCCAATATAGAGATGATCTAGAATGGATAATTGCTAGAACAGGTTGGGAACAATGTTGAATAGGCTTAGTGATGGTATTGAAACTTAAAATTGTGCCAGATAGAAGCACCGAGAGGAGGACAGGAGTGCATGGGTGATAATGATTGAATTGGGAGTTAGTGACTACTTAGATGCTCAAGATCCGATCTTTCTATTCCGGAGGAGATTCGTTCTGGTATCTATTTGTCACTATGATTTTGTTATTAGGCTTCCAATAGTACCTATAACCTACAAGATAGATAACTAGCTAGACATGCCCACAAAGCACATCAAACCTAACAAAGAATATGTATTATGGGGAGTTATAATGACCTTGACAATTAACCAAAGAGTGATCTTACGGCTGAGCGCTACACTATATCTCAGACTCCATGTAGTTATGTGTGCTTGTGTGTGTGATGATTCCCTAGAATGCCCTTGTGCAAGTTTCACTATGATAATAGACTAGATCTAGATTTCTCCAAGTATACAAATGTGTGTAATGGAATAAAATGAACTTCCCCTCTATGTTGTGTATGCAGATTGATGCAACCTTTGTCCCTTGTATGTATGTGCTAGATGGATTATTTGTAATGATCTTTTGCCTTTGAATGAAAACTTAGGTGACAATAAATAATGCTTCATGCTTGGCCCCTTATTTGAGAGCAATAACTAGGTATATATGATTCCCTTGCATGAATTTCACAATTAACGGTTGAAAGGATGACCTAGAGTTCTAAAAGGTGACCAAAAAGTAAAAGAGACCCAAAATAATAAGAAGAATATAAAGAAGGTGAGGAGCACCTAGGAGGGACAAGAGTGCCTAGAAGATAGTGTTTGAGGCCATACAAGATAAATTAATAAAGTTCCGATAGGGATGTAAGGCATGTAAGGCTAATAAAAGTGCAAGAAATAAAGTAAAAGACCCAAAAATAAGTTCTCAACCACTAATTTTCTTACTTAGGAATATTTTGTGTCTACATTTGCCATTACTTTATGCTATTGAGTGAATACTCAATGACATAAAGTAGATAGATGATGTGTACCTTATATGTTAGGGTAATAATTTCAAGTGGGGAAACCATTTGGTGGACCACCACTTACGACCATTTTTTAAAAGTTTAGTTATAAACTTAGGTTGGTCTTTCACAACTAAAAGAGTGAGATGGTATGGCCATTCACCCATCATATATATAGGAATATCCTCACTGTGATTGGTATCGATTAAGATATATACTAAGTGCGAATGATCAAACTATTTTTATATAAGCGAATTATATAATTGCAAGACACATGTCTGCAATTGTTTGATGTGAGACCGAGGAGTGAAGTGGAAGTGCTAGGTTAAAGTGTTGATAAATTCTTAATAAAGGCAGTGCTTTATTTTAATGGGGTTTTTTCCTTTGGGTTTCCCCACTTTATAAATCGACATCTTTTGTCTCATTTACTTTCTTGTTATCTAATTTTAATTCTTATTATTACATTCTCGTAATCTACAAATATAAACATCTCAATCTATTTTTAAATTAACTACACAACATAATCTATAATCTTCATAAATTACTTTTTGAATTTATAATTCATTAATTATACATTCCTCGAAATCCTAACATGGTATCGAGCGGTGGTTATGCTCATGCGAGAGATATATATGGATGTTTTGATTCACAGGAGTGAAGAATCTTAAAGTTTATTTTTCTATATGTGAAACCCTAATAATTCTATCATTGACTTTAAGATATTCAGTTCAAATTTCCAATGCCCATCCAAAAATTATATGAATATTGGTTGATTTTTTGATTAGATCTTGCTTATAAATTCGTGTGCATAGATATGTGTTTATTCTCTTTCTGCGACCTTGTTTCTTTGATTTTTGGTTCTTTGTAGTCATCTCTAACTATTTCAAATATTTCACGCTTTTTTTATATAGCCATTATAGTTGTGTGACTTACTTAAAATAATATTTTTTTGGGCTTATTTCTTTTTCATGGTGGTCTTTAAATTTCTTTGTTTTTTGGCTTATTCTAGGGACTTTAAGTCTGCCCAAAGCCACCCCTTAAAATTTTGGTGGAAAAGTTGCTACCGAGTGTCCTTTTTTTGGTCGATAGATTTTCGCCAAGTGGCATCATTTGATTTGTATTTTTGTCACATATTTTAACTTTGTTGTGGAATCGCTAATCTATCTATTTTAATTTGTTCCAAGGATTTACATTTGCCATGGGGATCTACTATAGAATTTTCTAGAAAGGCGACATGAGCCCCTCTTGATATTGTTGATTTATACCGTGTATCACCCCTTGCTTATTGTCCTTTAATTTTTTATTAGTTAAGTGGCTCGTTTAGAGCTCGCTTAGCTTGTTTATGAGCTCATCCTGCCGAGTTGCAAAATATCTCACCAAGGTAATTTTTTTCCTAACCCCTTCTCTAGATCCATAATTTTATTAACTTCAGTTTATTCTAGGTGTTTCAAGTCCGTTAGGGAAATCTAGTTGGGAGAACACTGGAATTGTGACGCGTGTCTCTCTTAGCCATTGGATTTGTGCCAAGTGGCTACTGCCAATTCCTTTTCTCATTTTTATTTAATTAATGTGTTTTAAGCTATTTTTTAGCTAGTTTTCTTTTAAAAAGGGCTATAGCTTGACTTAGTCCAAACCTAGTTAGCTCACTGTAAACTCGACCAAAGTGAGTAGTTATTAATACATCCCGAGTTGTGCGTCTTATGTGCCGAGTTGGTTACGTAGCTTGTAATAAGTGACCTCGATCGTGACTCATAATTCCTCTCCCACAGGGAATTTGTTCCTTTTAGTCAAATATGTGTTTCATAGCTATTTTTGCGTGTATATAAGCTCAAGCTAAAGAAATTTTGTAGCTTGTTTCTTATCTCTTTTAGCTCTTCTCAGTAAAGAGTTAGTTTGGTTTTTAGCTTTATTTTCTTCATAAGTTATATGTGCATTTAAAATGAAATATCCCTAGTGGGATACCACTTAAAAAAATGCACAAAATATTGAAAATTTGCAGCCACTTAGAATACTAATTTTTGTAGATTTTTACAATAAGGAAAATGAACTAAAGAAAATTAGTATCTCCTTAAATATCCACTCGAATTTACTTGAAAATTTAAAGAGATCTTGATATTATTATAAAGGACATAATAAAACTATTTTTGGAGTTTTACACAAATAAAAATGCTGCCAGAAAAAGCACAAAGATGCCCTAGATAGCTGGGAAACTTCAGAGGTTCGTAACTCTCAATACCAGAGCAAAAATTAAGAGTCTTGAAATAACATTAGCAAATAGAGGAAATGACATTTCAACCTTTAGATCTAAAAGGGGTCAAGTGGAAACCCTACAAATAAAGGATACAAGTCACCTAGCTTGGAAATTCTTTGTAGACACCTTCAAATTGATGCTAAGCCCTACCCAAATGGCTTAGTAAATCTGATTTGGAACCCTCTCGATTATCTTCTCCAAATGCCCCCAAAACGCTCAATTTCCTTCCTCCGAAACCTATGGTAATTTATCCATAACACAGCCCAAAAGGCGGCTCCAAAATGACAGACTAGGGTATATATCTCACTCGAAGAATGCCCTGCTAGCTAGGGACGAGTCTCTCACGACCGAAGCGTGGTCCCTATGGGATTTCACTCCACAAGCTAAAGATGCACTGAGATAGTAGTTACACGTGAAGGAGAATAAAATGTATGCAAAATTCCTTTTCCTTTCTCTCTCAGCTCCTTATATACTTCTCCATGGAAAAAGAGCCCCAATAACCCTAGACGCATTTCATTCCATGGAGGGGCCAATAAAATAAAAGTAACTAAAGTTTTTTTCCTTTTTAGTCACCATGGTCCAAAAGTGACCCTCAAATGCAAAACATTGGTATTAGAACCATGTGGCCCCTTCCCAATAGCTCCTAGCATTCAAAACCCCTTGGGTATGACCACAGTTTGGACTCGACTTGGCCCTTAGGCCTTGGGCGTCTAAAAAAGGGACATTACATAAAATGGCCGATCATTGCTAGTTTCTAAATGGATAAATCTCATTTATTAAATGGAAATAATTGCAATATTTGGAGAGTACAGTTAAAATAATGTTTCATGGCTAGAAAACTATGAGATCTTACAACCTGGTTTGGAAAAAAATGACCCACCGAAAGACAAGAAACTCTTGAAAACCTTATCTCCTTTTCTCAAATATCTTAGGAAGCCATATCAATCCTATTACAGAGCATAAAGGATGAATTTATAATACATATAGGTCATATGGATTCTCCTACTGATGCATGGAAACAATTAGAAACTATGCATGAAAGAAGTCATTTGTAAAAAATAATTAAGGTAATTATGAAATTGTTTACAACTCTCATGAAGGGGGATGATAAAATAGTTAATTACATAGCTAAAATTCAAAACATTAAAGCTCAATTGGATGGTCTGTAACTATGAAATGTTTCAAGATAAGCATCTGAATTTCATCATTCGAGATAAATATTCATGTAAAATTCAGGAACTATATCTCTATTCTTAACTCTAAATATTAGAATGAGAATGATCTTCTGATTTAGATACTCTGTCTTCTCTGTTAATTCAAGAAGAACGGGTAATGGAGAATTTTGAATCAAAAGAGATTGCTTCTCAACCAATGTTCTCTCAAAATCACGAGTCTTCTCAAAATAAGAATAATATTAATCCTAATCAAAAGTCTAACATCAGATAAAAATTTAAATCCAATCCTAAGATTAATTCTGTTAAAAACAGTCAGAACTTTAAATTCAAATTTAATGGCATATGTAACAAGTATGGCAATTTTTTTCACAAAGAGTCTAATTGTCATGTTAAAACTAACAAATTTGTTAAAAATATTGGAAATAGTAATCCTAATAGTCAAAAGAAATATCAGAAGAAAAATCATGAAAATAATGTTGAGCAATCTATTGCCTTGTATACTTCTCTCTCAGCTTCAAATGACAATAAATGGATCCTAGATAGTGGTACCTCTAGGCACATGACCTGTATTTCTGGTATCCTCTCAGATGTTGTAAAATGTGAGGAAAATATATATCTAGGAGATAATTCCATCATTAGATCTTAAGGTTGTGAAAATGTTAAATCATCAATTGGAATAATTAGGAATGTATTGCATCTTTCTTAGTTGAAAAATAATCTTTTTTTCTCGCTCTCGTTAACAAAGAAAATTGTACAATTTTTTTTGCAAGATAAATAACATGTAAAAATGAACTCAGTAATGTTATTGCTTTTGGTATTTAGAAAAATGGATTATATATCTTTGATGGATTTATGTATAAATATTTATTTTCTTCCTCTTCTAGGAATGATATTCAGCTTTGGCATGAAATATTAGGACATGTGAATTTTAGAAGTTTGTATGAAACGTATTTCCTAAATATTGTAATTGGTCTTCCTAAAATGAAATATGATCATGAAACATGTGAAAGTTACTTACGTGGTAAGAAACATGTTGAACCATTTCACAAACATCATGATCCAAATTCTTCTCATTTATTAGAGTTGATTCATAGTGATGTTAGAAGTCCACTTAAATTTCCTTCTCTCAGTGGTGCTTTGTATGTTGTTTTCTTCATTGATGATTTATCTAGGATGACATGGTCTTATTTCATTAAGAAAAAGTTTGATGTCTTGTATAAGTTTCAATAATTTAAAGCTTTAGTTGAAAATTCTTCTAATCTAAAAAATTAAAAGAATTAGAACTGATAATGGTGGTGAATATTTCTGCAAAAATTTTGATGAGTTACATTGTGTCATGTGGGATTCAAAGAGAGTTGACTACTCAATATTCCCCACAACAAAATGGCATTGCAGAAAATAAAAATAGGACCATCTTAGAAATGGATGGGACTATGATTCATGCATCAAATGTGCCTAAGTTTTTATGGGCAAAAACTATTAACTACAAAATCTCTTCGTCAAGCTAATCCTCATGAAGTATGGACAAAGGAAAAATGTAACATCTCTCACTTAAGAATATTTGGTAGTCCTTCCTCTATCTTCATTCTAAAAGATAAAAGGAATAAGCTTTATTCAACCTCCTATTTTTGAATTTTTGTTGGCTATGGCTGTAGAACTAAAGGTTTAAGAGTCTATGATCCTTTCAAGAATGACATAGTTAAAAAAAAATCTTCATGTCTTGGAAAAGACATTATGTGATGCTTCTTATGAACCCTCCTTTGTTTCTCCTGAGATAGATCCTAATAATCCGCCTCCTAAAAATATGGAAATAAAAAGTTCAAGAGGATGATTATCTTGATCTAGATATGATGGAGATTGAGGGGGAATCATCTCAAAATGTGTTGCATCCAAAGATTCCTAAACGGGATTAAAATATTTTTAAGGATTCTCATCTTATTAGTCTTAGAAAGGTAACTCGTAGTCAACATTATTATAATGCCTTGATGCCCTTTATGAGGTTGAAGCAAAATATTTTGAAGAAACCTGTCAAGATGATAGATGGATTCAGGTTATGAAAGTTGAATACAACGTTTTGATTAAAAATAACACTTGCAAACTAGTCCCTAATCCTTCTAAGCGAAGCATTGTAGAATCTAGGTGGTTGTATAAGATCAAGTATAACTCAGTAGGTGAAATTGAGAAATTAAAGGAAAGGTTTGCGGGTCATGGTTTCACTTAGAAACCTCATTCGACTATGTTGAGATTTTTCTCTTGTAGCTAAGATGAACACTATTAGGATTATTCTTGCTTTGTCTACCCAATATGGTTGAGAGATTCACCAAATGGATGTTAAAAATTTATTTTTAATGGTGACTTGAAAGAAGAAATTTATATTTTTCATCCTAAAGGTTTTGAAGAACTGTTAAGGAACTATATATCTGTAAACTAAAAAAGTATTTGTATGGTCTTAAACAAGCTCCTATGTTAATTAATAGTTTCTTTCGGGATCTTGATTTCTCTAACTATTGTTATGCTAATGATTTATTTATTAAATTTGAAAATAATCATATTATCATTTTTTTCTTTATGTTGATGATCTTTTAATTACTAATAGTGATAAAAAATTAATTGCTAGAATCAAAGAAAGATTAAAACAACATTTTGAAATGAGTGATTTAGGTCTACTAAATCATTTCTTAGGCATGGTTATATTTCATGATCATAAATCTATTGTTGCATCTCAATCTCAATATGCTGTGAATTTATTTAGAATATTTAACATTATTAATTTAAACCTATTTCAATTCCTATTCAATTTGGTGTTAAATTAGATCCTAAACTGCATCTGCTAAAGCTATTCCTACTCTGTATACACAACTAGTTGGTACTCTAATCTATTTGACTATTACGAGACCCGATATTTCATATATACGGCGGGAGTTGTTTCTATATTTATGCGGGATTCTTATGAGGATCATTGGAAAATAGAAAAAGAATTACGAAATATGTTAAAGGAACATTTAATTATGGTTTGTTTTATTCTTCTTGTGATGATGTAAAATTATTTAGATATTGTGATTTTGACCATATTTTTTTTTTTAATAATGGCAAATAGTTTTTTGAAAGGGACTATACCCTTGAATACAAAAAAAGGTCTTTAAGCCGGAATAAGAGTGAGAAACATAGCAGGACTAACCAAGTCCAAGAAGAACAATGAAAATCAACGTAGCCCAGAAACAGCTACACAAGTGAGGCTTAACAGCAAAACAACAGCAAAAAAACAGTAACCCGACAGCCAAGAAACAGTAAGAATAACAAAAGAGAGCAGTAGAAGCATGCAGGACTACTTTTTGGCTGCTTGATCAACACTGATCTTGACTTTTTTCCAAGCATGAAACATACCCAAAGCGGTCATGTGGGCAGCATCCGTCTTATCGAGCTCCTCGATGGTTCTTTTGCTCTCTTTTTCATTGCCCCAAAGTGCAGCCGGGATACCGCTGAGGTTGGAAACACTTTTGGCATGCCCCACGATGAACTCCTCAATGGCCCTAAAGGCGGCAATGTTGTAATCATGCCTAGTCTTAGCCTTCCCAAGGTGGGAGTCCAAGGAGGTCAGCTTTTTGTATATGTCTTCAACCTGACTATTGTCAATGCTCCCTTCCCCCTCCATGCTTTTCTTACCTTTTTGCTTAGCTAGATTTTTGACCTCATCCTTCAGCATTTTTATCTCAGCCTCTAAGGCCTCCAGTCTCTTAGAAGGGTTATCCATCTGTGCTTCCCGGGGACTGGCACTACTTATGTTCAGCAGGTCACGTGCAATGTCAAGATCAAGAGGCTCTTTCCCTGCTGCAAGAGTCTCAAGGTTGAGTCTCCTAGAAGCCCTGGTGAGAGGTCGTTTAGAGGAAGAGGCGAGGTGAGTGTCAGGAGGAGCAGAAGGAGGAATAGAAGGAGAAACATGTGCAGCTGGCATGGGGGTAGCAGCACCGGTGGCAGGGGGCAGGGCAAGGGCAGCAGGGAAGCGGGGCGGCGGCGGCAGAGCCCATCGGAGCCGGGCTAGGAGAGGAGGAAGACCGGGGTACTTGAGAAGGCGTGTTTTTGGATAAGCAAAATAAGCCCTTGATGCGAGGAACCGCCGGGTATGTACGGAACTCAAAATGGAGCGCTCAAGAGAGTTTAAAAGATAATGAGGGAAGCAAACCAATCTATTCCTACGGAAGTGATTTAAAAAGATGAGATGCTTAGCTGGGACAGTAACAAACCTACCTTCCAAGGATATGAAACGAATCATCATGCGAGTGACTTCATCAAATGGTGATGGAATTGAGCTTACAAAGCACGGACCATTGTCTTAAAAATAAGCTTCTCATCTTCCTCCACAAATCTTCTTTCTTCAGTTTCTTTGATAACCCTTTTGTTGAAGAAGCGGTACCCATCCAGGCTGAGACCGGTCGCTTCAGCAATGAGCTCTTCATTGACAAGAATTTTCTGTCCCCCATAGTCGACAGTCCTCTCTTTCCACTCCTTAGCAAAGCGTACTGAAATACTTTGATCATGCCCTTGCACTCTTTCAACAAAGCTGGTGAAGCCGCCTATGCTGAGGATGTTCCAAAGCTCGGTGTTTTCCTTCCAATCAGGGTCCGCGCACGGCTCAATTTGACAGGGAGGTCCTCCCATCTTCTCAGTGGTGTGCAGGTTACAACAAATTCCAGAATGCCGTTGGGCGTGAAGAACAGTTCGTTTCTTACTGTTGAAGAACGCACAAGACTGGGTACTGTAGCCGTTGGTCTTCTCACGAACGGCTGCGTAATTGCTGAACTGAGCCTGCGGGAAGTCGCGTGTGAAAACCCTTTCCCTGTCAACAATCACTTTGTAATTATCATCGGTTTTCGTGGAGTTTGGCATCCGGATATCAACAGCCGTTGTACCCCCCGCGTGCGTGATTTTCAAATCTGGATGACTCCACTTGAAATTTCTTAAATAGATCTTACTATTATTTGAAAAAGATATTATTTGCCTCGCCATATAGAAAAAAGCAGCACGTGTGAAAGAATAAATGATTTTGATTTTCCGCCAAAGATTAAGGCTTATCTCTGGAGATTGCTTGCTTGTGAAGATCCGCATGGATGCTGTTGTGAAGCTGATTAGGGATACTATCATTATCCCAGACAGTAAAATTAATATTAATGCCATAATTGGCCAGTGCATCCGCCAGATTGTTACCTTCCCTGTAAGTATGTATGATTCTGATACTATTGAAGGTGTGGCAAATGCTTATGGATTCAGAGATAAAATCTTTAATACTCCAACTGGGAGATGAGGACTGATTGAGGAGCTTAATGATATTAAGGGAGTCCCCTTCAACAATAAGGTTCTGAATGTTTTGAGCCCGTGCAACTCTCAAGCCCCAGAGAGCAGATAATGCTTCGGCAAAATGATTGGTTTGAATTCCCATTTTACCAGCATAAGCAGCAATCAAATTACCTTTGTGGTCCCGTATAGCTCCTCCTCCAGCTGCTGTCCCAGGGTTTCCCTTAGAGGCGCCATCAAAGTTCAGCTTGTACCAATTAGAGTCAGGAGGATGCCATTTAATCAACGATCTATCTACACTATTCCCAGGGTTGCTCCAATTTCCAATGTGCCAATTAGATAAAATGTGCTCTTCATTCTCAGGATAACACTTGTTCTTGGGAGGTTTAAATCTGGCCATGTTCTCTTTGATACCTTGAGAAATTTTGCTAATACTGATTTTGACCATATTGATGATGCTACTGAGATAGAAAATATATACGGATATGTTTTCAAGTTGGGTGTAAGTGCCATCACTTGGAGTAGCAAGAAGAAGCATTTGACAATTTCTATCTCTTCTATTGAAGCGAGAGTATAGAAAGGCTATGGATGTAGTAAAGGAAACTATGCGGTTAAAAAGATTGTTGGATGAACTACATATGGGCATCAAAGGAAGCACTACTCTTCTATGTGATAACTGAAGTTTCATTTCTTTGGCAAAAGTTTAGTTCAACATCAAATGATGAAGCATATATAAGTTCATATGCACTTTATTCGAGAGAAAGTCTTGAATTGTAATATTGATCTCAAGTTCTATTCGACTAAAGATCAAGTTGCAGATATTTTCACAAAGCTAGTGTGTTCTATGAAGTTTTAAAATTTTTGTGCCTTGTTGGGCCTATCAGAGTTTCCATTGAGGGGAGTGTGCATGAAAATTCCACCTCTTAATGGCTATTGTAAACTTCCAATACTTCCTCCATTTTGTAATAAGTAAATAGTCACAGTTTGTATGTGAGTTTACTTGTAAATCCCAGTGAAACATTAGTTATGGGTATGCCTTGGTTTATAAAAGGCTCCATAATATGATATAAGTCTTCATATATAAATAACTTGTCTTAAGAATTTCGTATGGGAAGATCTATATGATTTCCCTTGTTTGCATGTTAGCCTGAATCATTGCATTTGATTTATGGATCTATAAGTCTTTTTGTAGAAAAAGATAAATTTGGCATGTCTTTTTTTTTCTCTACTTAAGATTAACGAGGAGTGTTGGGGTAATAATGTCAAGTAGGGATACCATTTGGTGGACCACCACTTATGACCCTTTTGTTTAAAAATTTTATTTATAAACTTAGGTCGGTATTTCATAGCTAAAAGAGTGAGACAATGTATTTGTTAACCTATCATATATATATATATATATATATATATATATATATATATATATATATATATATATATATATATATATATATATATATATATATATATATATATATATATATATATATATATATATATATATATATATATATATATATATATATATATATATATATATATATATATGATGATCCCTCAAGGATCGGTTTCAATTAAGATATATACTAAGTGTGAACACTCAAGCTATTTTTGTATATATGAAATATGTAATTGCAAGACATAGGTCCTGTAATTATTTTCCGATAATCTTGAGGAGTCAAGTGGAAGTGTTGGCCTAAAGTGTTGATAAATTCTCAATGAAGACGGTGCTTTATTTCAGTGGGATTTTTTCCTTCGAGATTCCCCACTATAAATCTGTTGTCTTATATCTCATTTAATTTCTTGTGATCTACTTTTAGTTCTTACTATTACATTATGTAATATGTAAATATATACATCTCAATCTATGTTTAATTTAAGCTGCACAACATAATCTATAATCTTTGACAATTACTTTGTGAATTTATAATTTTTTGATTATACATTCCTCCTAAATCCTAACATTATAGATCAAAGAGAAGTGTAGTCCATAGTGTACCGAGTGGACAAATGAAGCGTGAAGTGTTCGTAATACAAAGTGTGGAAAATAGGAAGGGGAGGTAGAACCTAGGGGTGAAGTGTATGCTTAGTAGTGTGTTGTTGGAGTTTGTTCTCACCGATGGGAGTTGCTTCTTGTTGCATATAAGGATGGACCTACAAAATAATAATAAAAGAGTAGTCAAAGTTCCGTATATGAAAAATAAGAGTGACATGTGTATAAGTAAGTAAAAGTGTGTAAAATTAAGAGGAAAGTGTGCACATGCTTTGTATAAGAGAGTAAAAGATGCCAAGTTATCTTGTTTTTGTTGGAGATGTTGTTGGATATGTTTTCTTAAAGGTGAAGTTTTGAATAATCTCATGCCAAGAGCGAGTTTATTGGGCCACCTCACGCTAAGAGAGAGTTTTTCGGGTGATCTCATGCTAAGGAAAAGTTTTTGGGTGATCTCACACCAAGAGAAGAGTATTGTGGAGAGAGGTTTGTTTTCTCTCCATCCATAACGATTCTCAAATAAGTGCCATTTCTAATGACGCATAGCGATTTGTAACCAATTGTAACCAAATTTTGTAACTAGGGTTAAGTGATTGCTACCCTAGAAATATGTTGTAAACTACTAGAAAGCGTGTTGAAATGAGAAAATGTATATTTTTCCCCAGAACACAAGCTCCAAGGTGGGACACAAGTGCCCACCATTCCTGTCTATTCTTGGCACTAGTTTCTGATCTATGTTTGTGGCCCAAGTCTAATTTTGGAGCATTTTGTGAGTGTTCCTATGTTGATTCTGTATTGTTCTGCTTTGATATATAACTCTATAATGGGTAGCAATATCAAGGATGTTAGGAGAATGAGTGGTGGACATAGGGTAAAGAGGAGCAGTGGAAGATAGAATAATGGTGGGGATAGAGGAAGGTATGGTAGGATAAATGAGGTCATTAGTACATGTAGGTATGGAAGGGGTGAATGTGGAGGTAGAAGAAGAAGTAATGGGAGTAATGGATTGATCAACATCATACGTATTGAGATTATGATATGGAATTAGATTTAGTGGGGGATAGGTATGAAAGTGACCTGGTCTATTTGACAAAACTTGAATGGGTTGGGATCGAGTGGATATTGTATGTTCATATCCATCATGTAAGAATTTAACACACCTGATGAACCATGGAAGGAACAACATGAATATCGTGCATCCATGTTCGAGTGAGTAAACATTTGAACTAAAATAATGTATCAAAGATATAGAAAAAATGACAAGGATTTTGGGCCCAACTTGGAAAGGTAAGGTGATGGTGCCAATACATGTACAAGTAATATAATCATATCCAAAAGCAAGAGTAGAGGATTTGGTAAATTTACTATAAGCAATTCATAACTCGGTGAGTAATGACGGGGAACATAGATTTTCAATGGAGAAATTGTCAATTCACACACACATTGTCAATTAATATGCACTTGATATAATGAAAACCAATTGTAGCTGTAATAAGTAAACATGATAAAGGATCACTAGCGGTAGTAAGAGGGATATCTTTATTACTAAATGATTTGACATGTGGTAGATTTTTGAGAGAGTGATAAGATGGGTGAAGGAAACATGAGAATTGTCACTTGCGATGTGAGTGGAATGTAAGGAAACATCTAATGTATGCCAAATATGTGGTGTATTCCACAAAATATTAGAAAGATATATTTTAGATGGTGTATTCTTTAGTTTCTCAATGATATCATAACCTTTAGAGGTGTTGGTAGGAACTGTAGAGGTAATAGGTGGTGGAATAGAGATGGGTGGAGTCATGGGTTTCCTATTATATCGAGTGGTGACCACATTGATAGTTGGGTTAGTCATTGGAGGGTTGAAGCGGGGAGGGTGTTGGGTATGGAATTGCATAAAGTTAATAGTGATGATAGTTGTGCTAGAAACCCTAGTGGGTACGAACTTGCATAAAATTAGCGGTGATGGTTCACCGATCATTCAATTTGTATCTCATACTTCATTTAGCTCTGTGTTCTTGTGCATGTTTGGTGATGTCATAGGATGCCCTTGTGCAAGTTTCACTATGATAGTATGCTAAATCTAGATTGCTCCAAGTATGGAAGTGTGTGTAATGGAATATAATGAAATTCCCCTACTATGTTGTATCTACAAAGTGATGCAGCCCTTTTCCCTTGTATGAGTGTGCTAGATTGTGATTTGTAATGCTCTTGCACCTTTGAATGAAAACTTAGGTGATGATAGATAATGCTTATCGGTTGGCCCCTTATTTGAGAACAATAACTATATATATATGATTCCCTTGTTTGAATTTTGTAATTGAAAATTAAAAAGGTGACCCAAAGTTCTAAAAGGTGCCAAAAAGTAAAAGAGACCTAAAAGAATAAGAAGAAGATAAATAAGGTTAGGATAACCTAGGAGGGATAGAGCACTATCCAAAATACCCATGGGATATTTTGATAACTTACTATTTCATCTTAGACCCTTGGTAGTACCAAATTGATCAAAGATAGTAAAATTCACATTTAGAAGGGTTACATGAGTTCAAGAAATTTCATCTTCTCCTTGAAAATCCATTCATACCCATACTTAGCTAAGATCCACCTTGTGAAAATCTTAAAATTGGCTAAGTTTTAACAATTTTCTTCATTTTGGGTTTTGGGTCCTTCATGCATCGGAACATGTTGATCCATTAACATGTTCCATGTCGTTAGTGCTCCACCACCTGAATCCCAAATTACCTTGTTTCGGGTTTCCCAACATGCAATACATGTTTGAAGTTACACCTCTTCATTTCAGGTTTTTTGGGACTCTCTCACATCAAAACATTTCAGCCCAAATGCATGTTTAGTGTAATGTGTTTTCCAGTTCCAAAACCCGATGGTCTTGATGTTTCAGGGTTTCATATTTCAGGATTTTGGGGTTTCAGATTTTGTGGGCAGAGAGGTGGGACATGATGAATCATTTTTATGTTTTGTGTTTCTTGATTTCTGGTATTGAAACTTGTTTTCCTTTGTTTTAGGTCTTTGGGGTCAACAAATTTAGCACAAGTCAATGATGCATCATGTCATTCAACCTTCAATTCTCGAAAAGCACATTCCTATGTTTCGGAAGTTCAAAGGTGCATTACGGGTCCAAAGTTCCACTGTATATTTCAAAGGTGAATGGGTGCAAATCATGGTCAAACTTTTGACAGTCTTCTTCATTTCGAGTTTTGGAACTCTTTTACATTGAAATATGGCAACCTAGACACATGTATTTTTCCACTTGCATTCCAATCCCCAAAACCTGATGGCTCTTGTTTTAGGTTTCAGAAGGTGTTTTTCATGTTCAAAGTTCTCAAAGAGGTGTGATTTAACGAGATAAACCACTTGTATTTATTGATGTATGAAACCCATATCTTAAAATGGCCATAACTTTCTCCCGAAGCTCCAATTTTCACAAAATTAGACTTTTTAGAAAGCTCTCAAAGCATCCGCCATTTGAAGGTATAGTTCAAGTTTTTAAACCACTAAAAATGATGAAGTATGGTGCCTTTTATACTCCAACAAGAAAAGTGACATGGGGGAATTGGTTAAACAGGGTTTCCATGATTATTTTCAAGAATTTAATGCCATTTATTGGTGGTTGAAGAGGAATTTTGGGATCCTTCTCTCTTTCTCTAATATATATTATAAAATAGGCTCATTTGGAGAGAGTTAGAAATTCTCTATTTTTTCTCCTCTCCTTCTCTACAGGTTATTGTAGGTGTTGTGGGCTTCAAACCTTTCATTTTGATCATTTGACAAGAGATTCATGCCTCTCTTCTTGATTGTAATGGACTGTGTCACTCTTTGAAGCAATAAAATCAAGCTCGTGGTTATTTTGTAACCCTCTCTTGTGTTTCATTACATTATCTGACATCTTCATTGAATTTTAAGGTATTTTGTGTATTTTAATGGTTTCTTGCAAGCTCGAATGATTGTGTTTAATGGAAATGATAGTGTAAATGTGTGTTTGTGGACTGTGGTGTCTCAATACCCTTTCTATCTCCATTTTCCTTCATTTTCATTCCTTAGAGAGTGTCCAAACCACCCTTTTCTTGGTGTTATCACCTCTTTAATGTAGAATTTCCCTTATTCATGCTCTTTATCTCTCTAGTTCCTTGGAATTGATTGATTAGGAGTAGATATTGTATTTCCAACATTAGGAGTAGTTGTAGCATTAGTTTAGGAAGAGGAACTAGCCTTCTCTAGAGAATTATCTCAAATCGTAAGGTCGGCACCTTGAGATAATTCCATGTTACCAAATTATGTACTTGATAACTCATGTAAACACACATGAAAAATCAAAGGGTGTTGTAATTTGGTGATAACATGTGTTTCTGTCTTAACTGGGCACTAGTGTCCAAGGCCATAAAAGATAAATCAATTAAGTTTTGGCATGGCTATAAGGCATGTAAGGATAATAAAAGTGCAAGAGATAAAGAAAAAGACCCAAAAGGAGTTTTCAACCACTAATTTTCTTGCTTAGGAATCATGTATATATTAGTATGCTTTAGGACCTAGAAATTTACCCAAGTGCATAGATTTTATGTCTACACCAACTAGTATAGGAAACTAAGTGTAACATGTAAATGATATAAGCTAACAAGAGTAAATGTAACAAAGATGTGGAGATACAGTGTTAAAGTGATGGTGTGATGCGATGTGAAATATGTGTAGATGAAGTGAGCCACGTTGGCCCCCATCGGATGTGTGCGAGATGAGGTTTATTTAGGAATTCTCCTCAACATTCAAGTATGACGATATACCGAGAGTGCATCATCGGGTAATGACGGTAAAGTATGTTTACCATAGATGTGGTGATTCTCAGAAAGATAGACATGAAGCATGGATCATGAGTGGATAGGAAGTGAAAAGTGAAGTTGATGGAGGAATTGTACCCTCAATAGTCAAGCATGAATCATAGTAAAATAATGTCATTAGGTAATGATGGTAAAGTATTTTTACTAGAGATGTGGTTTTCTCGAGAAATATAGACATGAAGCACACAACATGAGTGTATAGGAAGTTACAAGTGAGGTTTATGGAGGAATTTTACCCTCAAAAGTCAAGCATGAACTAGAGAGCAAGAGTGTGTCATTGGGTAATGAAGGTAAAGTATGAGCTTGAGATTGTATGCTAGGAAAGATTTATCATGAAGCACAGAGCGTGAAGTGTAGCGAAGTATAGGATACAAACATCAAATGGTGATGGAGGGGGTGGGGGGAAGAAAGTGTGATTCTCCTCAAGTGTGCAAGTGAGTTTCATTTAAGTAACAATGCCCTTAACGAGTCAAGTATCAATTGTAGAACAAGAGTGCATCATTAGGTGGTGAGGTAGAGTATGTAGTAGCAACATTGTGTCATATAAATAATAAGACATAATGGTATAAGAAGAAAGTGAGGAGGGGGAAGTCTAATGACCCCCAAGTGTGTATATCATGAGATTTTAACAAATAGGTGTGATCATTGTGAGAAGTAATAGCCAAAGTATGCATAGTGAGCGAAAGTATGTATAGATATAGTAGTATGTGTATCATGAATAGAAAGATACGTAAGTAATCATGAGGAGAAAAGAGTGTATGGAGTGACATAGGAGTAGAAAGGGAATCCATAAGCATAAATAGATGTAGTAAGGTGTGATCATAGTGTAGATAGGACGCTAGAAAGATTGACTAGAAATTCCATGAAAAATAAAGGTATAGGTGTGTATGTGAGTAATATGGATAGAAAATTGCTGATTAGACCATGCTTCTATGGGGGGAAGGTTTGATGCCCCTAAGTGTACGAGTGATGGATATGTATCTGATGATGAGAGAGGAACCATGCCATGGTGGTGGATGTGGCAATGTGTCGGGATTATCAATGTTAGGAGGATCAAATTCACCAAAATAAGTTGTAGCATTGAACATAAGGAAAACACTTGTTATGATGGTAAGGGTGGATGGTTGTAAGTTCCCATGTATTCTAATAAAGCATCATTAGCAAGGAATGATTTAATATAAATTGAATTAAATCTAATTTCAAAGTAACTTTAATAAATGATATACAGGAAATAAAGTACAATAGTGCACAAGAAAATAAGCATTCAATAATGTAAAGCCCTAATAAAGTGATAGGGAATGATGACTTATATGTTTTGGTGAAACACGGGAATGGAAAATACAGAGCATCTACTAGAACAGGATAGAAAAAATGTTGAACATGCTTGATGAGGGTTTAGAACCCTAAGAATATCGGGGACAAAATTACCCACGGGAAGATAGGAGCGCCGCACGTGCTAGTGACTGAATTGGCCACTTGTGTATGCTTAGATGCTCGGGTCCTAGTATTTTTAGGTTAGAGGAGGCTAGGAGCTTCACTATTTATCTTATTTTATCACTCTGGTTTTTTTGCTATGTCACTGGTTGTACCTCTAACCTACAAAATACACAACTAGCTACACATGCCTACAAACCACATCAAATCAAATAAAGAAGATACAAAACAGGGAGTTATACTCAACTTGATGGTCACCCGAAGAGTGGAATTACGAATGAGCATTGTAGTACATCTCAAACTCCATGTAGCTCTCTGTGCGTATGTGTGTAATGATGACCTAGGTTTACCTTGTGCAAGTTATACGATGATAGCTAGATATATTTAGATTATATCGAGTATGGAGAATGTGTGTGATGGAATATAATGAACTCCCCATCCTATGTTGTGTATGTAGATTGATGCAGCCCTTGCCCCTTGTTTAGATGTGCTAGATGTATGTCTAGTAATGCTCTTGTACCTTTGTCCAAACTTAGGTGATGATAGATAATGCTTATAATGCTTAGACCTTTATTTGAGAGCTATACCTAAGTATATATATGATTCCCTTATTTGAATTTCATAATTGGAAAATAAAGGCTAACCCAAAGTGTAGAAAAAGGTGACCAAGAAGCGAAAAGGGCCCCAAAAAGGTACGAAGAAGATAGAGAATGGAAGAAGCAGCCGGAAGGGATAGAAATGCTTGAGCACTTATGTCCTAGTTGTGTGCTAGTGTCTGAGGTCATCAAAAGATAAATAAGTGAAATTTGACCTCATTATAAGATTTGTAAAGCCACTAAAGCGTAAGAGATATAAATAAATCAAATAGCAAAAAGGAGATGTCAATCACTAGTTTTCTTTCTTAGGGATCATGTATACATTAGTATGCTTTAGGACCTATAAATGTACCCAAGTGCATAGATTTTATGTCTACACTTATGAACCAACATGATATGCTATAACATTTACTTAGTGATATTGAATCCCTCATTGAAATTTTCTTCTATAGATTTGCACTTGGTTTCTCTCACGTAAGTTTGAATTTGAATCGAGAAACTACTTATACATAACAAATGTTACACATCATTCAAATTTTTAAATGAAAACTTTGTTTTTGTTAGTTATCTAATTACATAGCCTTTTACAATGATTTAAGTTTCATGTTCTTTCTTAATTGTTTAAATTGTGACATGTTTTTTTTTTTTATTGTTTACATTTTTAATCCCTTTGAGTTTTTATTTTGGAGTTTTTGTTGACTTCGCATCTTGTCAAATTTTTCCATTTTTGCATTCATTCCTGTTGCTTGGTTTTCTCTCACCTCCCTTATTTTATCATGATTTTGGGTAATGACCATTTTCAGTAAAGTACAAAATTGGTCAAAAACATATGTACCAATTATGGAGGTAGTTTATGGAATTGGTCACTTCCCATTGGATCCTCCCTATGCATGGATTGTGAATTCCTTGAGATTTGTAGTTTTTCTTGTTATATTTCACGTACATTGGGTGTTATATTACACACAAATAAGGTTGTAATTTGAATTTAAGGAGTCTATAAATACAAAAGTATATTTAGAGGCAAATGACACACATCTTTTGTATAGAGAATCTACTACAAGAGTAATATTAAAGTTAGAAGGGTGGAGTTTTTTGTTTTCAAGAGCATCCTCATGATAAAAGTTGAATTCAACCATTTAGAGATCATTCTAGCATTCAATAGTTGCACACATTGAAAGATGAGGGATCGTGCATTTGAATACTGAGTGGATTTCTTGTTTATTTGCATAGAGGTTGAGTGTTATTTTTCCAAGACATGAGGGGATGATAATAAAGAGGGGATAAGAAATGTCCCTTTGATCTCTGTTTTAAAGGTTTTTAGAAGGGGTTTAGGTTTAATTAGGGGTTTGATAAAGAGGAAAAAAATTCATAGTGATTCATGAAAAATCTAGAGAAAATGAGTAACATTTTTGGTGAGTAGGACGAGGTGGTCAAATTCACCTATCCAATTTCACATCTTGTCAAACACACCATTTGTGTATCTATTATAGTTTTTCGTGAAAGAATTTTACAACCATTTCAATTATAATTTGCATTGAGGTGGATCTCTGAAAAGGTCTTCTAGACATGTTCGAGTTAAACCATGATGAATTCAAGTGGTTTCAAATTATATACTATGAGAACATGATCTTCCGATGCTGGTTATTCCATCAAACTAGACATCTTCAAGAGGATTTCCCACTATCGCTCAACCTGAATAAAAAAATAAAAAAATGGTTTTTTCACGGCTTTAAGGTTAACAACCATTCACAATGCATGAAACTAAATAATGTTCTCACCCTAAAAATTTAGAGACCGAGTGTTGAGGTTTCTCATGTTGGTGGTTATGTCAAAGCAGTCTCATGTATCGAGTCTTCGACTCGGACCCAAATTTGGATTGTCCTCATCTGGATCCTCCACAAGAATTGGCTGCTCAGCCAACAAATTGGACTATTGTCATGAGATATAAAGAGAAGAAGGGATGCTTTGAGCCTCCTGTTACTTGGTCTGCTTATGGCATCGGGTACCATTGCACCCTTTTCTTTTCCATCTTTTTTGGGCCCATGCATAGGTTTTGGTAGTTTAGCTTCTTTTGTTTTCCTTTTTGGCATTTTGTGTTGCCTTCGTGGCTTGTTTGTGGGACCATGAGTTTTCCGGTCTCCCCCGATCTTGTAACTCTTATTATATTTTTTAATATAAGGTACAGTTCAATAGTAATTAGTGTATTTTATTTTCCAGAATCTATTATTTGAACATGTCTTATTCAACAATTCACTAATAATTATTTTCAAATTTGTGTAATCTAATATATTATAATTCAAAACTCTAATCTCAAATATTTCCTACCATTCATTGATCCCAAACACATTCTCATATTTTCCATTTTATCCTCGGATAAAGGTTATACCCTTTATTAGTTCCTTCCTTTGTGAGTTACTATACCTTTCAACCTACTTTATTAATTCAACAATTTTAAGCCAATCATATTTCATAATTTTTTTGTTAGAGTCAAATTTCTAATGTTAGGATATTGAATATATCAATTTGCAATATTATAATTATATAATAAATCATTTATCTTTGTATGCATTGGTTGCTTTATAATGACATGACCATTTTTAGGCCTTATTCCACTACACAATTTTTTTATTTTTCCCAAACAAATATTAACAACATGACATTTGGCACCATATTTAATAACATCGCACTTAAACAAAAACATGCATTTATTATCAAGATTTGATTGGATATTTGAAAAAACAATTTTAAACTACAACATTTTTTTATATTTGTGTCGTCGCGAAAATGTGCAACAGGGAAATTGTAAGTTTCCAAGCACGACAACTATACCCCTATGGAAAAATTTTCATGTTTTATCATTCCTAGGCACCCCAGGTCAAATCCATCAGTTTGATCACCCCTATTTGATGTCAATTTGGTCCCCTAGGTGATTTAGGAAATTCTATTCATTCCACCTAGGTGATTTTAGGGGGTTCTAAAAGATATTATCTTCTAAAGTATAGGAAGGGCTATTACTAGCCTTCCCATGATTGGATTCAACTCCTGGAGCTAAAAGGAAGGGAAAAATTCAACAAGGAGATGAAATGAAGACCTTAAAACATAATAGAAATGATTTTTGAAGGTTTGGGGAAGTTTTACAAGACTTGGAGCAGTCTGAGTAAAAACAGGTTCACAAGCCTAGGTGGTACACAAGCCTAAAACAACTGCTGGGCTTCAGAAGAAGATTTCGGGAGCTCCGGATGGAGTTAGGAGAAAAAAATATACAGAAATAGGATTCCAAGACCTACATGATCTTGAAATAATATTTTTACAACACTTTGGCGCATTAGGTATGCAAGTAGTTTTTCTCAAGCACAAGTGGAGTACAAAATCAAAAATATGATTTTTCAGGGATCAAATGGAATAATAAAGACATGATACCCCCACCATTGGATTCATAATTCCATTTCAGTCAGGATAATATAAAATGTTTCCAAAAATTCCATCGGGAGCTCAAGTTATCACTGTTACAAGTTCAGGACTTAGCCAAATTTTTGGGAGGACACGTGTCAGCACCAGGAGCCTGGCGGGATTTTGTGTCCCTCACGTCCCCCAAGGTCAGGGACATAAAGGTTGGAAAATTTCTCCCAGCCCCCTTAAATCCCTCTCATCCCTCATATGACCTCTTGGACCCTCATGTGACCTCCAGACTTGACAGTTCAGCCCCCAGGTACATTTTTGGAGCATCCATTCCCTACCGTTGGATTGGGCGCCACGTGTCACCTCCAGGACCACCGTGGAATTTGATGTCCCTTATGCACCTAAGGTGGGGGACATAATACCTTTAAAAATGCACCCATACCCTATGGGGAGTCATTTAGACACCCATGTGACCGAGTTTCAGCCCCCAAGCATTTTTGGAGCATCCATTCCTTGTCGTTGGATCGAGTGCCACGTGTCACCTCCAGGACCACCGTGGAAACTGATGTCCCTTATGTACTTGAGGTGGGGGACATAAAACATGGAAAAATGTTCCCAAACCCTATGGGGAGTCATTTGGACACCCATATGACTGACTTTCAGCCCCAAGTGCATTTTTCAAGCAAATCCCCTGCCGTCGGATCGAGGACACATGACATCGCCTTGACCACCATGGAAATTGATGTCCCTCACGTCCCTAAGGTCGGGAAATTAGGGACATAAAAATGCACCCAACCCCTCCATGTGCATGTTTTGAAAGTTTAAATCCAACACTTAGCCATTTTCTTCCTCTCATTTCTCCTCCTGACTCCTCACCTTGCCATGGTTGCGTGCATGATTGTCAGGACACCTAGTCCACCATTTTTGTGTTGAACCAGCACCACCATGGCCACATAAACTCTCCAAACCATGAATACATATAAATATGTAGGTATCAGAGAAAAATGGAGTGAAATGACGAAGAACAGGGGAGAAAATTAAAGTTTTTTACTAGACAACCATGAAGTCACTCGATCAAAAAATCTTCATATCTCACAAGATACAAGTTGGATCATGATGCTATATTTTTCAGATTTACTCATTTTTAAAGGTGATCAAGATTCAACAAAAAAGAGGTCAAATGGTTCCTAGAATCATCTACTCCAAGAAAACCCTCTCTTCGTGCAATCGGCTCACATTCATTGGATTTCCCATCATTTCGGCAATGGAAACGAGCTAAAAACTTGCACACGAGCTCCAAATAAAAAAATATCACAATGAAGTTTTTTTCATTGCAAATGGAGACAAAAACCAGACCTGTAAATTTTGAGCTCCATTAATGGCCGCCATGGCAGCTCCGTGCCCGAAGCCACTGCTAGGTCAAAATTTAAAAATTTATTTCCAGGCATTCTAGTGGGCAAAACTATGTGAAATTGAAGGGTGTGATCGTAACGACAAGAAGAGTCCAAAAAAGTATGTTCCATTGCAAATCAAGTACTAGAAACACCCTTTCTAAAAATAGTAAGTTTTCCTACACATGCTTGCTATTTTTGGTAAGTCTTCATCAAAAGTGGCTATGGAAAGAGCAGTGTGCACTGAAAATCTCCAAAAGGATAGAATGATTATCCGGAGCAGAAAATAGTGAAAATGACCACTTACTAAAAATAGTAAGTCCCCATTTGGGAATTTACTAAAAATAGTAAGCCATGCTCAAAGAATAGTTTTGGCACAATGGGACATTCAAAACTTCACCGCATCAGAGATTTCCATGAACGGGGACCAACGGACTTCATCGGGTGACATCTCCTCTTCTTCTTCTCTCTCTCTTTCCCTCTCCTCTTCCCCCAACTTTCTCTCACCTTCAAATGTTCTAATTCTTTGTTGGGGTTTGCACTTTTTGATATGCCTTTAAGTCACTTAAAAGTGACTTTAGAAACATAATGTAAATTAAGTCGCGTGCTTTATTATAAAAGGGACTTAAATATTTAAAGTGGAATATGAACAGTCTTAAGTCATATTAAGGTATTTGAAAGGTCATGAGGAAGACGATAAGTCACCTCTCATTCTATAAATTGTAACGCCATTCCCATTGCAAAGGGTTGGCAATTGATCTTGTAAACTCAAGAGTGCATTTTACCTAGAGAAAGAAAAGGAGATAGACATTTTCTTCTACTCTCTTTCCCTCTCAAATTTCTTCCATTCCCGCATTATGTACAACTTTGATTTGACCAATCAATATAAGAAGAAGGAGTTTCTAGCTTTCTTTGAGTAAGGGGTTTCTTAATACTTGGCGATCAATAAATTCTATTTGGTCTTGTTGCTATTCACAGAGTTGTTTCTTCCCATAAATGTATGTGTTGAAGTTTCTAACTAGTGTGTGTGAAGGAATCTGATTTTCTACCCACAACATTAGTTCTCCTACCTATTTTCTCACTCCCCTTTCCCACTCTACAAACAAAGACTTCCCTAGCAAGAGATTGCTAGCTTTGCCGCAGGGTCAGTGGAGTGCCCCTATTGGATCCCGGTCGAAAGACCACCATGAAAATCCACACTTTCTCTCGCATGCACATATTGAAGCTGCACCAATTAAGTAGAGGGACTTAGATTCCCAGAATGTTGGCAAGAAATCCACAAGTTTGTCCACCCGAAAAATTTTCTCGCCAACAATTTGTAATCACATTTTTTTATCTTTGTATTTATTGGCGACTTTCAATGATATATGACTATTTTGAGATCTTATTCCATAAACTTTTTTTTCCAAACTATAAAAAATATGACATTTAGCACTATTTTTAATGACATTACATCGAGAAAAGAGCTTGAATTTATTATTAAAAATATCATTACATATATGAAAAGACAACTTTCAACTATTGATAATTTTTTATATTTTGTAATCATATCTTTCCAAAAAAATTAAAAGCAATTACAATGTTGTAAAATTTCCCAATTTTTTGTTTAAAATTTTGAAAACTTAATGTTTATTTTAAGTTATATTAAACCTCATATTATATCAAAAATCATTTTTATGTACAAATTTGATCATTAAAAATCTATTATTAGATTATTAATTTTTGGTGTTTTCATTCATATTATTCTTAACAAGCAATTAAAAATTATATAAATAAATCATGCTCGACTATCTTATTTGCTACAACAAATGCACAACAAATACAATGAGGCAGAACTTACCACATAACGGCTCTTGTTTTTAAAGTAAATATGATTTAGTATTTATTTAAATTAAGCACAATTGTAAAGCCCCCAAATATAATTATCATGGTAAATCGTGTATGCAAAACGTGTGAAGTGGTGATATAAACATTAATTATACATTAAAGATATCCCATTAACACTTTTTGTTTCATTGAAATTGACTAGTAATATATTGTTTTAATATTTATAAATTTGCTCAAAAATTGTATGAGAAGACATGGCAATCCGAAGAAATATATTTAAAAACTTTTCGTTTCTAAAAATATAAGAGAGGAAGTTGGAACACTTTGATCTCCCATTATAGGTTCCATCGTGTTTATGTTGTACAAAAATAATAGAAATTAAAGTTTATGTTTGATAGCCCTGTTTTGCATAGATTTAGAAACCGCCGCTGATATTTTAATGACGTTGATTAATATGGGCCGTTGATTGTATATGTTTTATTCACCATATGTGTAACATCACATCTAAGGGGTAAAAGGGAGGAAAGAGAAAAGTTGTCATGATCCCACTCTACAATCGAGTCATGATAAAGATATTCAAGGTATATAAGGAGATAAAAGGTTACATTTAGTGAGTTAAGAAGGTATTTTCAAGATTTGTAAGTTAATTGGAGTTCCCACATCGATTGATTTGAAACAAATTAGGTTATATGTAGATAAATATGTAAAATTAACACAAATTGACTTAAAATAAAGTCCATAGATTGTGTGTTTAGCCACAAAGTAGGTGGCATAAGTGTGCAATTTAAAATAGAACATTTAAAAGAGACACTATTGATCTTGATCTATGGGACATGAAAACATTTGATACCTCTTAAAACCTCCAAAGTTACTTTTTGTAGACACAAAATCATGCACTCAGGTACATTTCTAGGTCCCAAACGCATACTAGCATTCATATGATTCCTAAAAAAGAAAACTAGTAATTGACGACTGTCTTTGGCCTTTTTCCTCTGCTTCATGTTTTCTATTTGGTCTTCTATACGCTCTGACCAAGTAGTTATTTTACTTATTTATCTTTTATGACTCCACACACTAGTGCCCATCCAAGATAGGAGCGCCCAGGCACCCCTATCCCCTCCGGGTTCCCGTGACCCTTTTCCACCTTACTAAATTATTTTGAGTCTCTTTTATCTTTTGGGCATCTTTTTTCACTCATGGGCTCATCTTCCACTTGTCAATTACAAAATTCAAACAAGCAAGTCATATGAATACATAGTTATGTGTTCAAAATTAAGGACTAAGTTCTAAGCATTATTATCTTGTCACCAAAGATTGCGCTCAAAAGGCACCTAAAACACTTCAAGACATCCATCTAGCATCCATTCAAGGGATAAGGGACTACATTTTCTACATACACAACATAGGAAGGGGAAGTTATTTATTCCATCCACACATTTTATTACATTGTTACATCTAGCTACAACCCACTATCAAGTGCACTTGCACAAGGGCATCCTAGGGCACGATTCTTACACACAATCACCAGAAATACATGGAGTATGAGACATAGTGGAGTAATCAGTTGTAATTTAACTCTCGGGGTGTATTGTCGGTGTTAATTTGACTCCCCATTCTACATCTTTCTTTTTGGATTTGATGTGGTTTGTGGGATTTTGTAGGTGATGTCTATATGTTAGGTTACAGGTATCCTCTATGATCAAAGAGTGACAAATATGTGATCAACAAAGAATATTTATGAAACTTGTGAAACACTTTGCAAATCAGATTTTAACCATTTACACAGTCACAGGCACCCAGTAGCAGTCTCCAGTGCTCAGGCACTCTTGTCCTTCTACAGGAACCCATGTTTGACATCATTCGTGAGCTCCATAATCTATCCTAAGTTCTAAAGACACTTTTCACCTAATGTTTAGAAGTTTTCCCATCCCATAGAACTCCTGGATAAAGAATAAATTAGCTAAGTCATTCTTTCTATACCTCTTACGTAGGGTTTCATATTTACTTGTTTATTTTCTTGTGTCATATTATACTTAGCAGCTGTATATCATTGTTTACATCAGTTACTCTACAATTAGGGTTTAATTTTTTTATATTTTTGTTAAATCACTTTCCTACATCAACATGTGTGAGTGGAAAATAGTTGCATTAAGCTACATCTTTTTCTCCTAGTATTTGGTGGAAGTCACATGGCTCTATTACACCATCAAAGTAAATAACTATGCAAGGTGAAGTAAAATCCTTATATGTCATCAGCCGAAAAGCCTCCATGCACTAGAGTAAATGTGAATCATTGAATCCTTGAGTATCACAAAATTTAATTTGAAACCTTGAAGTCATTTGGATACATGCCTTAAGTCCCTTAATAACTATGTCATCGTATATCAAAGACATGAAAATGATTACTAAAAATTCTAGAATATGTTTTCCCCACCAAGATATGAGTGTTGTACATGGATCATAATACATGAATCTCAAGAAACATGAATAATTTCTATAAGGAACAACATGATAATGAAAACATACACATAAAAATCATATAAATTTAACAAACCAAGAGTGATTATAGTAATGACATATAAGGAGCTTTAACAACTTAAGTAAAGTGAAAAAATAGGAATTGTTTTGTTCCAATATATAAAGCGAAAGTGAAATTAGATACATAAATCATTCTTACCTTTTTATTTTTATGAACATAACTTGAGAGAGAGCATACCATGACATGTCAAAAGGATTTATAGGACATGGTATTGGTGAGTGTGGTGTTGTTATATTGGGGTAAGAATCAAGGTCAATAAGTTAATATGTTTTTGAATTCATAGTTTTCTATAAAAGAAAATGTAGATCATGTTGAGGGGAGAATTTTTCCCTAATTTGGAATTATACTATCTTGACAAGGTATTTATTCCCTTAGTCAAAACTAAATAGTCCTCTTCAAATAAAATAATTTTTATTTTTCTATACATGTAGCTATTCAATTTAATTCTAGAACTATTCATAGTTTAAAAATAAATTATTTCATCGTGTTTTAATGTGATACAAACCACTGTACATGACATGTATGAGATCTATTATGGGGTGGTGTCGAAGATAATGCAAAGAATTGGATTGGTAAAGGAAGATTGGACATACATCAATGTGATTGTCCTCAACCATGTGGCCCATCTTCCCACGAGTTTGATTTGATTTATCTATGCTCACTCCTTTGGTTGAGTGAAGAAATAATGACACATAATTATTGGCTATTGACAAGGGAGGTGATTTGTTACTCTAAAGGATGTATGTAAGATCATCAAAATTTTGGTGGGGGAGAGCAAGTGATACTTAGAGATGACAAATGGGGTCGAGTAGAATATAGCTCACAAGTAGTCTATGGGGTAGGTTGTTCCTCTAGGGGTGAGATAAGGAATAGTCTTAAGGATGATCTTATTAGGAAACATACCACACATTCATACATACATACTTGTAATATTTAGATTCATATTTTTGGTCTACATAGAAGGTATATTGTAATCATATATGTAAAATCGAGACGATAATTACGATCAAGGAAAGGTGGCTAATCTAATCATGGAGTAACTACAAATTTTCACACTTATACAAGTATCTTTATAGATTTGTGTATAAGAAACAAAAGGAAGAATTATCTGCTAGGACACTTCCACAATATTGGGCCCATGAGCACTTGTTTTTGATTAGAATCCTACATCTACATGTCTCTTTAGGTGGTATGGAAACATAAAACATATAGTGGCCAATTGAGTTATTTAAGAGGAAGATATATCATCATGTCCCACATTGTTGGAGGATCATAGACTTTCTTATAAAAGAGGATAGCATCTAGTACTAAATATAGGGATCAACCATAAAATGGATTTTGTTGGTCTTTGTACTTCCCTGCCACTTTATGCATTTTATCATCCATCTTCCTTCTCTTGTTTCTTCATGCAACCATGAGCTATATTTAGAATTAGGGTTTCCTTTATTTGGTTCCCTCCACACCCCTTAAGACTTTAGTTTAATGTGGAAATCATTGTATGATGCTTATTGGAGAAAAAATTGCATCCTTAATAGGGTTTGATGGGACTTGAATTGTGTATAATTCCTATTTGCTCCATGGTTCCACTCAAATTCATATTTCCTCTTTTTCCATCATTCCTCTTGCAGGGGTCAATATTGTTTGTAATGTTGTGACATATTAGTTTGAAATTTCCTTCTTTTAATGGGTGTGTTGGGTCAGGATATAATTTATTATATATTGATCATGTCTATTACTCAAACACGATGAGTGGATTTGATATCTTATCCTACTGTTGTGAACTCTAAAAATTATAATTTGTACATGAAAAAAAAACTAATATTAAAAGGGGTTAAGATATTTCTAGATCCAAGCCTATTTTTATAAAAAAATCTTCTCCCTTTCTTCTATTGGTCACCAAAATTTTTGTGAAAGGATCATACGTGCATACTATAATTAAGATGAAAATAAGGATTTTTTTGGTAGCAAGGAATTGGAAGCCTAGTGACCCGAGTAGTGCATATTCTCATTGAATTTAAAACATATGGTGCTATCACCTATAAAATTGGTAAAAAATATAAGGACATGGTCCACCCTACCAATTTGAATTGAGAATAAAACATGAGACTTGCATAACCTAATTTTTTTACTACTTTAACTTAGCCCAACCCCTCCAAGTTAAGATAAATGTAATGATTGTGTGAATGGATATAATACATATTTCCCTTTCTCTACTCTGTTATGTACATTGAGATATGATATTATAATGTATATGGGTTGATGGAGATTCGACATGTGGTACTCACCCCTCTTAGTTAGTTATGTGTTTGAAATATATGGGATCACATAGGAATTTGTTATATCCAACAATGAATCAAACTACATTGGGATTAGGTGTTACCTATCCATTAAGAGAAATGTATACCTATATAAAGGATTTGAGTAGAATTATGAGATATTTCATGTATGTGTTGAGTCTTCTACTTGGTAGAGGTATATTGGAGGTATCTTCCTCAAAGTGGAATTATGATATTGTGATATTGTGGACTTATTCCTTCATTAAGGAGTATTTATGGTGTTTCAAAACCTGAAGGGTATTTTTCTATTCGAATATATTAAATATTAGGGAATCTTGGCCATCAATATCTCTTGTGGTGTATTATATTCTATATATTGTTAAAATGTTCATTTATTATATGTTGAGGTCTTATCAAGTGGTGTCAAAGCTTCAATCTAGGTGATTAAAATAAAATGGAAATAAGAAGCTTAATTTAGTTTAATATAGATGTTATGTAAAGTAGTAAATAACAACTAAATAAATAAAGAAAATGACCCAAGCAACCAAGTAAATAGAAATGTGAAACCCTAATGAACAAGGAGGGTTAGAAAGAGCTTAGTTACTTTGAAAACTATTTGAGACCTGTGTCGTCAGAGAAATGATTGGATGAGAAAAATGGAGAAGATCGTGCGAGAGGCCCAGAAAAGTGTAGATCTAAGCTTTCTGAGTAGACTGGTGCACCTGGGGAAGGATGAGGGTGCCTAGGGTTCCCTGGTTTGAGATTTGGGCACCCTAGTCTATGCAGGATGTTTAGAAACCAAACTTGCATGGTTCTTTAGATGATCTAAAGCATTTGTTACATATAGTGTGTGTTTCACTACATTGTGTTGGATGTCACTGATAATCAGTGATAAATAAGAGACGTGTAAAACCTCGAACCAAACATCAAAACCCTAAAAAAAAAAGATGCATATGAAGGGGTCAGAATGTCCTCAACGGCCCCAATGGTGGACTTACTAACTAAGCGTTGCACTAAATTTCAGGCCCAAATGCAATTCTAGGTGTATGTGTGTAAAGTCGTGCCCTAGGTTCTCTTGTGCTAGTTGTACTTTGTGAAGTAACAACATATAAATAGATGTAGAAATGTAATAAATAGTGGATGGAATAGAATAAAATTCCATCCTATGTAGTGTGATGTAGATGAACAGTATTTTCCCTTATGATGGAGCTAGATGGATGCAAATGAGCTCAAGATGCCTTAAATGGGATGTAAATTTAGGTGATGATAGTAGTGCCTAGTTCTTGATCCCTCATTATGGTCTCATAACTTTATATTTATATGGTTCTCTTATTCTAATTTCATAATTAACCTCGAAAAATCTGACCACTAAAAATATGGAAATCCCAAACGGCTAGAAAGTGCCCAAAAGATGGAGGTAAAGTGGGAAAAGGCTCGGGAGCCCGAATGGGACTAGGGTACCAAAGGCACCCTAGTATGGGGCCAAGATCTATAGTTAGAGGTAGAATGATGCAAAATGACAAAAATAGATTGGGAAAGTATGTGCTTAAAGGTTGGTAGTGATGATAGAAAGAAAAGTAAAATGGCCAAAGGACATGGGTTAATTAGTACTTTCTTCACTCAAAAACCATATGAATAATAGTATGAGACTAGGACTAAATAATACCCAAAGTGTGTGATTTTGTGTCTACATTTCCCCCACTTTATGTTGGTGAGCGAGAACACTTGGTAACATAAAGTAGATAGAGATGTGTACTTGATGTCCATGTAGAGTGATGTAGAAAATGTGTCCGAAGGACTAGAAAAGTGTGGAGTGACAAAAATATGGAGTGTGGAAACTAAAGATGCAAAAAGAGAAAAAAGTGATGAGAGTGAACTAGGGTAGAAACGTGTGTGTAGTTTTTGATGTGTGTAATTTACTTACATGTTAGTATGAGGTGTGTGCTACTACAAAATGTTGTTGTTGATTTGCATGCATTGTTGTTGTTGACTACTTGCTTCTCATACAGACAAACCTGCAAGGAGAAGAAAATCAAGTAGTCAAATAAATATGTATATATGTGTAAAAACACATGTAAAGATGCATGTATATAGTAAAATGCATGTAATGAAAATGAAAAAAAACATGTGCACCTGATCCGTGATGAGAGAAGGGTGAAGAAAGGATATCCTATACTGTGAGTTTTTTGGGCGATCTCATGCCACCCTAGCTGAAGAAGTGTAAGGAGAAAGATGCATTATTCTCCAACTTATAACTACTTCCGTGAAGATGTATGAAGATATCTCTATACTACATGGTTTTTTGGGGGATCTGACACCATTGGCTGAAGTAGTGTAAAGAGGAAATCCATTCTATCCTCAAACTGTAACCACTCCCTAAAATTCTAAGGAAAACCATGTTCTGTAAAATCCGTTGTGTACGGGGTTCATAGACTAGTCTAAACCCACTCCTTGTATAACCCACAATGTAAAGGAAGGAAACTAAACTGAACTTTACCGGTAGAAAGCATTGAATAGTGTGTAAAACTCCAAATGATACCCCCTCTTTGGGGGTGCATGTAACACCACTAAAAGGATAATGTGGCCCCAAAATAGGACTAACCACATAAACTGTGTCCTGCAGGGGAAGGGAATACATGTGGTAGAAACCAAGGTGCACACAAACAAGTGGTTAAAAATAAATGTTAGTATGAACAAAAATGCATGTAGAATACAAGTATAAGGTACACAGACAATGTATAAATAAGTAAGCAAAATGATAATGTAAACACCCAATAAGACAATCATAAACCATGAAAGGTGGGTTGAAAACATGGGACATCACTCACAATGTTGCAAGACACTCAAGGCCATAATGGCCGTATACAAAATATAAGTGTGCACACCAAACAAAGGGAAATTACCGCATATAAGATTAAACAATACAAAAGCAATAAAAGGAAAAAACAATAGATAGCCATGGAAGAAAGTAATCCTGCAAACAAATGTTACACATGAAGCACCCATTAGCATGTTAGAAAGATAACCAATATGTCAAAAGCATGTATAACCAAATAATGTAAAGTGATAAGTACAAAATGAAACAATAACACCTATAAGAGACGAATGTGGATGCCCCTAGAAACTAGTGTAGGAGGGGTAGGAGGTGAGCATCCATGTAGCGTGTGAGAGAATTGTATTTGTGATCACAAATAGAGAAATACATGAACACACATGTGTGTATGGTAGAAATAATAACATACAAGAAACCTATCTATCATGTGTAAGAATATGAATATGTACAAACAAATGAAAACAAGAGTAAAAGAATCAAAGATATGCAATATGTTGTGGATGGATGGAATGGAATGCAAGATGGATGATAGGAGCCACGTTCCCCTGAGTGAATGGAGTTGTATGAATGAGGTTCATTTAGTTTTCCCTCTAAGTAGTCAAGAATGAATGTAAATGAGAGTATATCATCGAGAAAATGGTTGAAAGTGTGTGTGTTGTGTCTAACAATGTTGTGATGAATGTGTATATGTGTAGTGATGGTATGAGACATAGATATGAATTATGTGCATGACCCTATACTAGAAGTGTATGCCACGAAAAGATGAGAAAAGGAGTGATGATTTAGCCTAAAGTGTATACCACTACAAGATGAAGGAATAGGTGACCATTTAGCCTATAGTGTATGTCACTAACCTAGTAATGTCGTATGATAGAAAGTTAAATGATGAACATGTGAGTATGATAAGGTCCATTTGATTAGTAAACCATCAACATTTGAGTATGGACTAAGGAACTAGAGTACGTCATAAGATAGTTAGTGCAAAGTGTGTAGAAGAATCTATAGAATATGCAATGATGATGATAGACGACCATATGATGTGTAAAAATGTGTAATATGTGATGTGTAGAATGTAATGCAAGATGTGTAGATAGCCTAATAATGTAGTATGTAGGATGAGTAGGATGTAATGCTAGACTCATAGACAATATAAGTGTGACACATGTATGATGAAGACTAATATGATATATGATGTGTAGATGCACAAATGTCCAAATATGATGATATAGACTAAATGTATAATGTAGAATGAAAGACATATAACATGATATGTGTGAATAAATTCAATGTGTAATACCTATGGTGCAGTGTGTGGGGTTTATGTGAAGTATGCCCTCAATGGTCAAGTGTGAATGGAATCACAAGAGTGTGTCATCAGGTAGTGACGACACTAAAGTGTATGATGATTATAGATATATGAGGATATTGATGTATGAATTTGTAAGTATGTAAGATATATTGATGCTAATATGAGAGGAGGGGGATGTGTGAGTGATATGCCCCCAAAGTATGTAAGTGATATAATTCTATTCAAAAGACACTAAGTGGATCAATGTAAGGAGAAATTTCCTTAACAAAAGTGATGGGACACTAAAGTGATAGAGGAGTGTGATCATCAAATGGTTCATCATCATAGTAAGCTTCATCTAGGTCCCAATCATTGACATAGGTATGGTCTATAGCAGATGGAAGAATTACAAGTTTAACTTTAGAAGGTGGTTGTTGAGCATGACCGTGTAATGGTGTAGATACCTTTGATGGAAGAGGAGTTAGACTAACATTAAGAGGAGGTTGCTTAGTTTGATGAGGTACCATTGTAGATGACTTAGTAGGAGGAGGTGTGGAACTGATTTTTAAAGGAGGTTGCTTATGTTGACTTGGTGATATCATAGGTGGTTTCTTAGGAAGCTCTTGAATTTCCTTATTAGATGAATCAGATTTAAAAACCCATTGAGATGTAACAAGTGGAGAGGACCATGTAACAGAACGTTGTGTGGTGAATGAGATGAAACCTTGATGCTCAAGATGCTTGATTATTCATTGTAAATCATAGAGCAATCATTGTCATTATGTTCATTGATTTGATGATAATTACAATATGGAAGACCTTGATATTTTAGCAAGTCGATAAGGAGGATAATAATGAGTAGATGGAAAGCTAATTAATTGATGAGTGATGAGATTCGAGAAGAATATATTGTTTCCTAAATTTGATTTCAAACTTGAGAGGTGAAGGAAGCGAGAATATTTGAGGTTCGGTAATATGAGCACATGTAGAAGACATAAAATGAGAATGAAATGTAGAAGGAGAACAAACATGCACTTAAGAAGAGTCCTTAAGATTTTTGCTTTCAGATTTGAGAGATGTAAGCATGGATTACATGGCCTTAAAATTATCTTTAAATAAAGCATGTAAAATTTTAATTAAGTACAATAGGGGTTTATTAGATGGAGGAACACTAGGGTCATCAAATAGATGAATGAATATAAGACTTATTTCATGTGGTAGTGACATATTTCATCAAGAAAACATAGTGTCTAGGATTTTTGCCAAACATCCTGGCAATTGGGATATCTCTTAAGTAAATCAGATAAAGAAACTTGAGAAACTTTGGGAGCCATGATAGAGGAAAAATGAGGATCCTAAGCGTGAAAGTATTTGGGTTGATCAAAATGATTAAATTAAAATGGAAATAGGAAGCTTAATTTAGTTTAATCTAGATGTTATGTAAAGCAGTAAATAACAACTAAATAAATAACGTAAATGACTCAAGAAACTAAGTAAATAGAAATGTGAAACCCTAATGAAATAAGGGTTAGAAAGAGCTTAGTTGATTTGAATACTATTTGGGATTGTGTCATAGAAATAATTGGATGAAAAAATGTAGGAATGACTATTCGGAGGCCTAGAAAAATGTAGATCCGATCTCCGAGTAGACTAGGGTCACTGGGGAAGGATGAGGGAACTTGGGGTGCAATGTTTTGAGATCTGGGTGCCCTGGTCTATGTAGGATGTTCATAAACCAAACTTGTAGGGTCGTTAGATGATATGAAGCCTTATCTTCCTATCATGTGTGTTGTGTTGCACTATGTCGGATGTCATTGATAATCAATGATGAAGAAAGAGAATCAGTAAAACACCAAACCAAGCATCAAAACCCTAAAAATAAAGATGCATATGAAGGGGTTTGATTGTCCTCAATAACCATAATGGTGGAATTACTAATTGAGTGTTGCACTATATTTTAGACGTAAATGTAGTTCTAGGTGTGTGTATGTAAAGTTGTGCCCTAGGTTTTCTTATGCCGGTCTCAGTTTGTGAAGTAACAAGTTAAGTTATAACTAGATGTAGAAATTTAATAAATGGTGAATGGAATAGAATAAACTTCCATTATATGTAGTGTGATACAGATGAACCAACCTTGTCCCTTGTGATGGATCTAGATGGATGCAAATGAGCTCTAGATGCCTTAGATGGGATGCAACCTTAGGTGATAATAGTAGTGCCTAGTGCTTGGTCCCTCATTATGGTCTCATAACTTTATATTTATATGGTTCTTTTGTTCTAATTCTATAATTAACCATCAAAAGGATGACAACTAGAAATATGGAAAGCTGAAATGGCTAGAAATGCCCAAAATATGGAGGTAAAGTAGGAAAAGGCTCAAGGTGCCCTGAATGGGATCAAGGTGCTTGGGGCACCCCTAGTATGGGGTGGGAACCCCAGTTAGAGGTGGAATGATGAAAATAAATAGAAACAAATTGGACAAGTATATTCGAAGGTCGATAGTGACGAAATAAGCAAAGTAAAATGGCCAAAGGACATGGGTTAATTAGTACTTTTTTAACTAAAAAACCATATGAATAGTAGTATGAGATCGTGACTAAATAACACCCAAAGTAAGTGATTTTGTGTTTACACTAGGAAATAATTAGGTCAGAACTCTAATTTTAAAGATTTTTCTATATCTCTAAAATGGTGGATAATTTTTCAACAATTTTTTAATTGCAATGAAAATTTACTCAAGGAATCTACCCTTAAAATTTTATGTTTTTGCACATTTTTTAAATGACATTTGAGTTTTAGGATTCAAACCATAATTTTGAATATTTGTTAATACCTTGTAAATGAATAGGGAATTTAATGCATTTTTATTGAATTTTCAAATCTTTCACGAAATATACATTCCAAATGTAGCAATGTTTTGAGTTGTTTGAATGAAGTTATTTTAGGGTTTTCCTCAGATTTGCTCCATAAGATGCAATTTGTGGATTTATTTTTAATTTTTTTATATTTTAGGTAAGCTCTCAAAAATCTAGCTAGGGTCTTTTTTTTTTCCTCTATATTTTCGATTTGAGGCCGATGTCTAGTCAAAATTGGTAAGAAAAAGATTGATCAAAATGGTATGTTCTTAAAACCCTAGTTTTCATGGATCAAGAAGCTATCTTAAAGATTCTATAGAATATGCTTTTACCTATAAATGATATGAAGAAGTCAATAGAAAGAAATAAATTTATGAAGAAGAAGACAATGATGAGGCTAAAATTGATGCAAAAAGAGAAGAAGAAGAAAAATAAGAATAAAAGGAAGACAATGTTTATGATGTAGAGGTTACACATTATTCAAAAGGATAGAAAATGGATCTAGATAAGAGTTTAGATAATTCATCTCCAACAAACGAAACTTCAATAATTTAGTTTGAAGGGCGTATTAAAAGTAAAAAGTAATTTTTCACATAAACCATAAAAAAATAACTTCATCAATATGGATGTATCCCAACATCCGCATGTTATAAAAATAATAAAAATGAAGATCAAGTGGAGGGTAAAGCAGATTCAAGTTTTGAAGATTTAGATCTCTCTATGGATAAACATTTTTCACATTGAGAACTTTTATGCTTTGGATATGGATGATATAGATAGTGTTCTTGGTTAACCTTGGTTAGAGGCATTGGGATTGATTAATATTAATTTGCAAAATAAATTTATAAATATTTGGTACAAGAAGAAGAAGGTAAATTTATAGGATATCACGTTTAATGAATAACAACTTGACATGTCAATCTAGAGCATGAGGATGATTCTAAATATGGGGAAGAATGGAATAAATACGATTCAACATAAAAATGAAGAAAATGACAAAAGGGAAGAAAACAATGATTCATATACTTAAGAGAAAAATAAAATATCAACTAATGATGTGGAAGAGGAAAAGAAAGCTGAGGAAAAGGTTGATAAGGTAGAGGATACAAAGGTTGAAGCATATATACACCCACATCACCATGAGAGGGAACAATCATAGAGGCATGTTAGGGTACAAGAGAGAAACAAAATGATACAAATATACAAGGAATTGTAAGATTAATCACTATGGCTATACATGGAATTAAAAGTGAGAAATAATTATATAACATGGAATCACATAAATAATTATCATAAATGTGCACAAATGCTAAGGAAGGAAAAATATAGAAATGAATGGAATCAAAGTATCACAATGGATTATGAAGCCAAGTTTAGATATGACCCTATAATATCAAAAATTGGTGGTTGGATGATTGAGCATGTTGACACGTGTGTAATGATATGAGACACACTCATTACATTGTTACTTTTAATGTTTTGGGGATGAAACATGTCAAGGAGGGAGGATATATTATATACCTTGGCATATGATATTATAATTTATATTGGTTGATGAAGATGACAATATGTGGCACATATCCTTATATTTAGTTATGTTTTCATAATATATGGGGCCACATTAGAATTAGTTGTATTGGGTAATGAGTCGGCCTACATTAGTATTAGGTGTTACCAAATCATTGCGAGTAATGTACATTCATTTATAAACGATATGAGTATCATATGAGATATGTTAGATATATGTTGAGTCTTATACTTGGTAGAGGTATATTGGAGGTTTCCCCATCGAAGTAGAACTCCCATATTGGGATATTTTGGAGTTATTCCTTCGTTAAGGATTATTTATGGTGTTTACGTACCTTAAGGGTATATTCTATTATGAAAAATAGGGCATCTTGACACATAAATATTTGGTATAGTGTGTTTTATTCTACACATTATTTGAATTTTGATTTATTATATGTGAAGGTATTATGAAATTCCTCTTTTCGGATGTAAAAACTAACCCATTTTTGAATAGATGAGACTATGTTAGAGGAGGTGATGAAGGAAAAATAATGATACTCTAAGAAGGAAATATATGCACATGTCCCAATTTATGGCTATCTTTGGTTGATCTTAGTGCCCAAATTTTTGATCAATGGAAATTGTTATTGTTTATAGATTTATATTTGGAAAAGGGTAAATGTGAGGGTTTTGAAAGGACCCACAACCTTGTAAAAAGAAGAGGGAAAAAAAGAGGATATAGCGAAGATATCCCCACATAATACAAGGAGAAAAGAGAAAAGAAATACAAGAGAGAACAAGGAGAAGTTGCTGCAGTCACAATTGTAGAAAAAAGAAGACTCGAGAAGAAGAAGAGACAATTCGATGCGTAGCTACTGATAAGATGCAACAGGAAGGAAAAAAAAGAGGGAGAGAGGAGATGCATCCTGAAAAAAGCTATAAAATAATGAAGTGGAAGCAACCAAGAGGTGTCCACAAAAGAAGCTTAAGAAGGGAAGAAAGGAAAATGAGGATAATATATTAGTGTTTACCCTTCTTCCCATTCTTCGAATGCACCAGCTGCCAATTTCCTAGTAAGTTCTCCTCTAAACCCAATGAATTCATTATAGCCAAGTTTGGAGGGGTGTAAATCTAAAATTCCTTGTCCAGAGAGATGAGACCATCCTTATCCGAATAAGAATGATTGAATTCATGGGGTTTCTTAATTCCTAGAGTAGGTCTCTCCAAAGAGGGAGAATGCACCAAAAGATGAACCACCTTAGTATAATCACCTGTGGTGGGGTGAGAAGTAATCGTGAGATCTAATTCTTTAGCTTATTGAATGTTAGAATCGAAATCTAAGTCGTCCTCAAGATCTGGAGGGCTCCAACATTTAGGAAATTTTTTCTTTGAAGCTTGGGCTTTCTTATGAGGTCGGGAAGACTGGAGGTTACATGGAGTCTTGTAATTTCTACATCCGAATGCCATATTTTCATAGGAAAGAGAATGTACATGAGTCACATCTCCCATATTGAGTGTTATTTTATCCAACAATCCTTTATTGAGATCTAATTCAACACATATTCTAACATAAGTGAGAAACCCACTATGAAATCACTTGTCATCTTATTTTATGAACATCCCTAGAATATTTCCAATCTCTTCCATAACAAGATAAAAATTAAGAGGAAGATTAGGAAACTTCACCCAAATAATGACAAACGAGATGGAGTAGGCACTTAGAAAAAATTGTGGAAACTACAGGGTAGTGAATAGCCCCGCGGAACCACAAAACCAAGGACCCTCGTCAATGAACCTTTGATAATCCTCTTGATCAAAGAATTATATTATGAAAAATCCTCGAGCACATAAAAAATGATTATAATTTTTTGTCCATGAGGAGTGAATCCATTGGATCGAGCATTTGTCGAAGGCTAAATGCCATTAAATGTGTAGACGTTTTCTAGATTTTTTAAAGGTCAAAGATTCTGTATTGGTGATTTCCAAGGAAGGGGAATCTGAGGCTTATTCCACAATATAGGTAGGGCTAGGAGGACGATTCTTTGCTTGATGTGGAATTGGAATTTTTAAATAGTGCCTTTTTAAAAGGAGTAGGGTTTTGGACTTTGGCTCCTCCCTTTAAAAAACCAGACATGAAAATCATTAAATCCTTTCTAATCCCATAAGATCTTAGTAAGGAGTCATCCTTCAGATATTTTTTTCCAAAATTAAGATCTATGAGGTCAATCCTACAACTCCATTTGTGGGAAAGAACAAATTTAAGATCCATGCCCCAGGTGAGATGAGGAAGCTGAATGCGGAGAGTGTTCCCAAACCAAGTGTGGAAGAGGACCTGGGATCCATCATCAAAACCCATTCCTGGAACCTATGGGGAAGATCTAACCTAGAGACCAATTTGTAATGGTTCCTATCCATTTATGGATCACTTTGTACCACTGATTCAACCAATAAAGGGGCGGGGAAAAGCGGTGTCCTAAGATGAGGCCTAGAGCACTCCAAATCTAATAATTGACCGTACATGCACATCATTGAGTCTAGAAGTTCCAACAATGTATCTTAAGAGTCTATCCCTCCCACTTGCAATCCAAAATTGTCTCCACGATCCGTACCAAAGAGGCTATGGTTAAGGTTAATGGTTTGGCTTGAAAATGCTAATCTCTCCCACAAGTACACTAATTTAGAACAAGATTTTTGATTGTTTATATATTTATTCAATTACACTCATGTTAAGTTTTTTTTTCATTTTATACAACTTAGAGGAGCGCAGAGAGGTGATTTTAGACTTGGATCCTTGGTCATCTAAATAAAATATTATGTTCTTGAAACCTTGGTTCTCAAATCTTAATCCTTTAACCCATAAATTATTGATGCTTCCCATTTGGGTAGGGATCACCAATATTCCCTTTAAATATGAGGAAATTTATTTCCTTACTATAATTGAAATACTTGAGAAAATTCCTCTCCATCCCCTTAGATTCTAGGTTTCACTCTTAATCTAAATTTTCTCAATTTTGTGTTCAAATAGTTTATTTAGAGGACCCCCTGATTTAATATTATTTGAATTAAATCTTATTTCAGAGTAAATTAATGTCATAATTGATATTTAGATGCTTAAATACTGTAATGTGCAAGCACTAAGCATCCAAAAATGTAAAACCCTAAGAAAACAAGAGAGGGATAATGACTTAGTTAATTCTATGCAATATGGGAATGATTGGGACTATGTATCTGCTAGTACAAGATGGAAACAATGTCAAAATAGATCACCAATGGTTCGTAAATCTAGGAATGTATAGGAAAGAAGTGCCTCAGAAGGAGGGCATGCGTTCCCTAAGTGTTAATGACTAATCTAGGTGCTTGTGTCTACTCGGATGTTAGGGATTTGGTATTTTCTAGTTTGGAAGACCTTCATTGTTGCTTGTTCTTTGTCACCTTGGTTTCACTATTAGATCGTCAATCACACTTGTAAGCTATAAAAAAATGAATACCTACACATTCCCACAAACCACATCAAATCTAATAAAAATATGTAGAATAAGGAGTCATTATGACCCTAGTGGTCACTGAAGAGTGAACTTACAACCGAGCGCCGAACTACATATAAGATTCTATGTAGTTTCTCTCTCTCTCGTGTATCCGTGTCCTATGCCTAATGCTCTACGTTTCCCTTGTGATAGTTGAAAAATGATACGGAGCTAGATCTAGATTGTCATGAATATATAAAATGTCTGTGATTGTAGTCACAAAATCATGCACTTTAGGCATTTATTTATCTCGATATCTTACTACTATTTAGAAGGTTCTTGAGTGAAGAAAGTACTAATTAATCCCCTGTATTTTGGCCATCTTTTTAAATTTTATTTCATCATTAAATCCTATTTTCATCCACATGCCCGGAGTTGTTTCGGTCATTTTCTGTTATTTTAGCCTCGATTGGGGCACTCAAGCCAAAGACCTGGGCGCCCATGGGTGCCTTGGTCCCACTTGCAATGTGCCGATCCTTCTCAAGATTTCCCACCACTTTTAGGCTCATTCTAGCCACTTGACATCTTTATATTTCTTATGGTTGGCATTTTCACGGTTAATTATGAAATTGGAACAAGAGAAACCTATAAATATAAAGTTATGAGACCATAATGAGGGACCTAACATCACTTACTACTATCACTCCATCTAGAGTTGAATCCATATATTGCATTGGAGATCCCTTGCATCCACATAGCTCCATAATATAGGCACAAGGCTGGGATAACTACATCACACTTCATAGAGGGAGGGATTCTATTCTATTCCATGCACACATTCTATTACATTTTATCCACATAGTTATTGCTTCTGCTACTTCACAAAGTGTGTGACCGACACAAGAACAACCTATGTTCACACAAAATTGCACATAGAACTACATCAGGTCCGATATATAGTGTAGCATTCAATTATCGAGTCCAATATTGTGGCCTTTGAGGATAGTTCAACCCCTTCATTTACATTATTATTTTTAAGTTTTGATGCTTGTTTTGGAGTATTTCAGGTCTTTTATTCACTTGGATTATTTACGACATTTAGTGTAGAAAAAAAAGTTGATGTGACACATAACGAGGGTTTTAGACCACCTTTTGACCCTGTAAAAATTATTTTATGAGCTTCTGCATAGACCGAGTCCCCCAAAATTCATACTAGAGCACTGTGGGCACCCCGAGTCCTCTTTCAAGTGCCACAGTCCAGCTAGATCCTCAAGATCCATCCTTTTCAAGACTCTTGCATAGTCGTTCCTACTCCTGATTTTTCCAGTCACCTCTACAACACCCTCAATAGACATACTGTTATTCGGCTAATTTTTTTCCTCTTCCTTCTTACACATTAGGGTTAGCATTTCCTTTTGCATAGTGTTTTAGATTATTTACATTTCCTATTTACTACATTTATTTACTTTAGTACAACTATTCATAGCTTAGATTAACTATCACGATGACCCCGACTCAACCTACACACTCCTAGCATCCTCATTTTCCTTAGGTTTCCTTCATCATGGCTATCTCCATTCATGAATTTTTCTTCTTCATCCTGAATTATGAGCTAAAATCATTAATATTTTACTCACTCATCCAGATGTAGTCTATAATACCTTTATAAACGCATTATCTCAACATATTTCTTTCCCTTCTTCTCCTCATAGTGACTTCACTACTTCTGAAAATGATCCACCTTTACATATTATCTCTTGCATTCATAATGTCGTTGTTAAGTGAACTTTGATTGACAACGAATATGAGCTTAATTTGTGTCCCATGTCATTTCTCAAAGTTTTAGGTCTCACTGCTCGTGACATTAGTCCCTCTAGTGTTTCACTGCATGCTTATGATGGTTCCATTCATCCATGTTTTAGTCACATCACATTACCCATCACTGTTGGTCCTAAGACTGTCCACACGGTCTTTTTCATTGTTGATTTATGAGTTTCCTCTAACTGTCTACTTAGTAGGCCATGGCTTCATGCCATGCGAGCTATCACATCTACTGTCCATAACTATGTTAAATTATTACATGAGGGCATGGAGTATACCATTTTTGTGACCGAGATCCTAACACTAGTATTCCTATCCCACACATAAATACTACAAATGACCCCCAACCTATGGACGAACCGCATTTACCACCACTTGATGGTACTATTTGTATGATAGATGTTGTTTCTTCTATGCCACCTACTACTAATGCTGCTATGATTCCTTATCGGGGTCTATCCAGATCTATGGACATCAATTTATCACATCCCCATCCACATACCTTCCCTACTTTGACACACCCACCATTCACTTGCACACTTTTCATTCATAACTCATATTGGGAACATATTCCATTTAATCCTATATGTAATTTTATTACATGTTTCCATGATGGTATAGCTCATTTTCATTTCACCTTTGAGGATCTCCATCGTTATACTCATGCCCCTCATCAATACTATGGTTTTGTCAATATAACTCATGTTATGTCAAATTTTCCCCCTGGAAATTGATCAAACACAACCCTGTGTAGGAAGAAATCTAAGGGTCGGTTCCGTCGCATGAGCCCACATTTCAAATCTAACTATCAGATTATAGGTGGAATTGGAAATGGAAGAGTAGGGTCGGCATAGGAGGTAAATAGTGTCAAAGAAACTAGAGGCTCAAAGGAGGAAAACGGGGAAAGGCTCAAAGGCTTTAGGCTTCAAAATGATTCAGAACGGGCTTAAATCGACTAAGTATGGAAGAGATAATGGAATCTTCCATGTGCCTCATCGAAACATCTCCAAGGGTTAAACCCAAAAGGTAGACAAAAATGTGCATGAAGCTTCCACATGTCCTAGGCCCGAAAAGGGGCGAGATCATCTGTTGAAAAGTCCAAATGAGTGAGAAAGAACCATGTGTCATCTTGGTGTAATTTCAAAAGTAAGAGCCCAAGGTGGAGACTCAAACTAGCACCAGCCCTCCACGTGGTCAGGGTCTAACAAAAGTCAAAGAGCAAAGTGGGCCCAAATCGGTTAAGTATAAGAGTGTCGGCGGAGGGTGCCAAGTGTCTCAACAATGCACATTCAAAGGTGTGGCCCAAAGCGGAGACTCAAATGAGTGTGGGGATTCCACATGTCTAGGGTTTGAGAAAGGCATTGATTTAAATTGGCTAAGTATTCTAGACTTGCGTGGAAGGAGCCACATGTCATCTCAACACATCTTTAAAGGTAAATCTAAAAGTGGGTTCCCAAACAAGTGCTAGCCTTCCACGTGTCCCAGGTCGAAAGAGGGACAAAGTTGACATTTGAAAATTCAAGATGGGGTAGAATTTAGTGGAGGGTGCCACATGCCTCAACCATGTAAATTCAAGAGGGATGGCCCAAGGGCTAGACTCAGACAAGCGCCAAGTCTCCACGTGTCTCGGGTTAGATATATGGCCCTAAACAAAAAGACTTAGCCAAAACATAAGGAAATAGAGAAAATCACGGAAGGAGCCATGTGTCTCTTGGCACAACTTTAAAAAATCCAAAAGCGGTCCCCAAATGCATGCTAGCTCTACACATGGCCATGCTTCAAGTCAAGGTGGAAGGTGGGTCACTTGATGTAATTTGAAATTTTTGGCTCAAAAAGAGTAAAGTATAAAAATGAGCTGCACCTCCGCCGATGCCCAAGGAGCCATGTGTCAGGCCTAAATTAAATGCGGGTGGTGGGCCTGGGGAGGACTTTTTCCCAAATGGAAAATGTGGACCGGTGAGCCGAAGATGGTTTTTTTGACAAAAATGAATTGTGGGGCTGTGGGGAATTTTTGCATTTTGTATTTTTGTGCCAAAAGGTGCAAAGTGAATTTCGGGCCCATGGACCCATTCTGCTAATTAGTTTTCACCATTTTTGTATGGACCCGACTCAAACATTCAAATGGACATATCTTTCGATCCAGTGCCCAAAATTCAACAAATTTGGCACCATTGGAAAGGTCTCGACCTCGTCTACACCATGGAAACCTGAAACTTTAATTTTGATGAGGTTAGGTGGGTGAAAAATGGGAAAATGTCTTCATGCCATTAATATGTGATCGATTGCTCAACAACTAGATCAGATTTGATTTGATCCATCGTTCTTCTTCTTCAACACACTAAAACAGACATAGAGAGTGGTGGACTCGATAGATTGTGGGTGGATTTGTAGGGGCATTGATGGCTGGTAGCTGAGCTCAAAATCAAGTTTCCCACCTCTTTTCTTCTTCTCTCTTCACTACATCTATAAAAAAGAGCTTGGCTCATTGTAAAGGGTTGGACATTTTTGTTTTGCACCCTCCCTTCTTCCCTTGTCTGCAAGTGAATTTGTGGAGTTTTCCAAACCTCCCATTCAAGTTGTAATACAAATTTTTGCCTCTTGGCTACTGTAATGTATTGTATCAACTCTGGAGCAATAATATATGTCTGTGGATGATTCTCAACCCTCTCATGTGTTCATTTTGTTTTGATCTCTCATTGTAGTTTGGTTATCTATGCATGGTGGTTGTATTACATTTCTATGGTCTGTGTTAAATTACAAAATGGGTGTTTAACATTCCTTTGGTGCATCACCTTGTTAGCTTAGGTTTATTTTTCTCACATCTTCTCAACCTTGTCTCCTTGGTAAGATAGAGTAGGTTTTAGAGTAGATCCTCTATTTAATTTATTGTGTGCACCTGAATAGAGGAATAGGAACCGACCTTCATCTAGAGAGCTCTCTCAATTTCAAAGTCCCACACTTTGAGAGATGCTCCATGTTATGCTATCACACTGAGAGTCTCAACCCATTAGAGTTGTAGACATTCAGGGGTGTTGTGATTTTGCACTAATAGTTTTGGCATGCCCGGTGGGACCAAGAGGTCTCCATTTTATTATTGCAACAAGATTGATGTGCACTTGTTGTAAGTTTTCAGCTTTTAAGAAGCTTTGAAATTACACATCTGGTGACTCCAAAAGAATTAGAGTCCACTGGTTTCAATAGCCCAGGCTTGGTAGATTCATGAGAAGAAGAATCAAACTAGATCAAGAACTAGAGAGGAAGGATTGTTTGTCTATCTACACTTGTCCCCAGAGATAGAGGGAGAAGGGAGAAGAGCCAGAGGTCTCCATCTCCACCAAATAGAACCTTGTCAACACCTCCCCTGGTAGGCCATTCATTCAATCAACAAGGGTTCTTAGGCCAATCATAATGGCACAACCACCCAACCCCTATGTCAACTTCATGGTAGCAGCACCCACTCGCTCTCAATGCACAAAATCTAGTCCCAGTTGCAGCATTAAAGAGCATCCCATATTTCACTGGAGAGAACAGACTTCTCCTAGTGACCACATTCAAGACATTGCAAATGTCTCTGCGTAATTCATGAGATCACTGAGATGGACATTGCAGTCAAATTGTTAGCCTCTTCACTCAAGGGTAAAGCTTGCAATGGTTCAGGAGTCTAACAGCAGGCTCTATTTAGAATTGGGACCATCTATGCAGAGCTCTTCACAATCAATTTGGAGAGAAGGAGATAATCTATCCTTGTTGGAACATTTGACAACCATCAAGAGGGCTCCTAATGAGTTGATAGATTTCAACTTCAGATTTCAAAGGACATGGGATAGGATTCCATTGGCCGTGAGGCCCACAGATGAAGGTGCTTTCTTATACTTTCTTAGAGCTTTAAATTCTGATATTTCCTTAATGATTCAATCAATGGGAGGTGTAACCTTACTGCAGCCTATAACATTTCCATTAGAGCTGAAAATTGTTTAATTCAAGCTGGTAAACTTGCACCTAGGCCACCTATGCCTCTATATCCAGAACTAGGAGCTCAAGCACTAGTCAAACACCCACATTAGCTCCCATACCTACTCCAAGGAATTAGAGTTCAGCTGAAGCTTCCACCTCATCCTCTAGCACTTCAAAAGAGCTACAAGAGGTTATGAAATAGCTACAGAACCTAGGGAATGAGCTAGTGACTATCAAAAGGTAGCAAGCTCAGAGTTCTAGGCCATATCAACCTCAAACTCAGTATCAAGGCTAGACCCCCATATCAACAAAATAGACAACCAGCTCAGGCTGCAAATCAAAACCAAAACCAAGGACAACCTCAAGCTACTAGGCCTTTCGACCATATGATCCAAACACAACTTCAACATCAAGGGCCTTGGTTCCAACACAAAACAACATGGCACAAGAATATGATTGGTGTTTCCCATGCAATCAGCCCCATAACCAATCAATGTGTTTCAATGGTGCACTAAACTAGGCCTTGATGGTATAAAACCATTGTGTGTCCCAAGAGCCTAGTCAAGAGGAAAATCAGTAGCAAGAAGGAGCTCAAAAAGAGGCACCTCAAGTGAGACTATGCTTGTCAATTGGTAGGTTGAAGACTTTGTGGAGTTAACCAAGCCCCTTCTCAAAGTGTAGCTACCAATACATGGTCCAAGAAAAGGAATATTGGAGAGGGACAATCATCAAACTCAGGTAATCCTCAACCCTCTATTATTCCACAAGGTATTGGCACTCAAAGTGCAACTCCCAATGTGTAGAGTCAGCCCAAGCCACCTTCCAGACCCACTCAGACACCGGTTGTAATGACCCATGTGCAAGAGAAAAATGTACTAGGGAAGGGGGAAAAAAAGATAGCTCATCCCCATTTAACATCATTGAACAAATGAAGAAAAAAATGTGAATATTTCAATGTGGGAGTCATTGGCTATCCCAAGGAGAGAGAGACTATTGCTAGGCTGCTATGGCAATTGGTCAACCTCAAATCAGCCCCCTAACCAAAAGAGAAAGTGCTTACCAATGCGGCTCAGCCCGAAAGAAACCATGGAGGACAACAAGGTAAGAATCTGAAGCCCCCTCCATTCTATGTTTCATTGATCATTGGAGACAAATTGGTACATAATTTGCATGATTGATTGGGAAAGTAGCTGTAATGCCAAAACAAATAGCCGATCATTGGGTCTTCAATATGAAGTCATCTCCAAGGGTGTAGTGCAATTGGATGGGACAACGGTAACAATGGTTGGAGTCATCAAGGATTTGACCCTCACATTGCATGCATGCCCCAATGTGATTGTATTGCAAAAATGTATCAGTCATAGACTTGCCACCACATTTTGCATTGTGTTTGTCAAGAGACTTCACTGCTAAAATTGGAGGCTATTTTCTGCATTGATTGGTCACACATTTTTTAGAACAAGGTATGGAGCTAAGGCTATGATCAGATCTGAGCCCATTGTGGATTACCATATTGAGCCTCATGTACCTAGCCCAATCAATGTGAATTGTTCAAGCCTTTGATCAGGAAGACCTCCCAAGCACTTATGAGGTAGATACCAAGGTTGGGTGTATTCCAGACTTGACCCTCGATGAGTGGGTGAACAAGAGGCATGCTTTTGACCCCTATAAGGAAATGGAGGAATATGAGCTAGGAGTCTACTGTTTGCATGAGGAGAATCATCCTCTTCCTGACATCATTAAGCTAGACCACAAAGATGATAATGAGGTATGGTAGTTATTCTTTGATGGCTCAAGAAGTAGACAAGGAGCGGAGGAGGAGCTATGCTTGTTTCACCTCAAGGTATGAAATATTACTCAGCCTTTCCATTTCAATTTTCTTTCTCAAAAAAAACAATAGAGTATGAAGCCTTGATCCATGGACTACATTGGGCAAGGAAAAGAGGGATTAAAAACTTGCAAGTGTTTGGCGTGATAGTGAGCTAGTTGTGAATCAAGTCGAGGAAAAATGCTGCCAAGAATGATCTATTAAAGAAACTACAAGAACTAGGTATGGGACCTCATCAAAGGATTTCAAAGCATTTGGCATCAATTCCATCCCAAGGAAGAAGAATGAAGCAATGAGATAGATTGGTGGCAATTGGGGCAGCATTTGATGTAGTAGAGAGTATCAAAAGTGATAAGTCTTAGCCCCATATCAAAGTGGTTGTGAGACCAGCTATCCCAGATAATAACACAAGTTGGAAAGTCTTTGAGAATGATCAACAAATTGTCAATTTTCTACAAGAAGAAGTTGAGTTCTCCTCTAGAAACCAAGACAAATTGGAACAACGGTATGGTGACCAAGTGGTGCAGTTGAGAACCAACAAACTACCAAAGGGTCTTGTAACTTTGGAGTCAATCTTCAACCCAAATGATCAATTCGGAAGGAGAAAGAAAATATTTAGGTAAAGGGTGAAGATTCAGAGCCCATTTCCATAGAAGAAGGAAAAACGTTGTGAATTGGCAAGGTAAGTACTCAACAAGAAAAATATGAATTCATTTAACTTTGTCAAGAATTCCTAGATGTCTTTTCTGGACTTACAAAGATTTAAGAGGTTTTAACCCAAAGTTGGCACAACATACTATCGAGTTGGATCCAGGATCTAAGCCTTTAGAAAAAAAAGGCCAGTAAACCCTCACATTGAGCCTCTCATGAGAAAAGAGTTGAACAAGCTAATTGAGGCCAGCATCATCTTCCTATCAAGCATTCAAGTTGGGTTGCAAACTTGGTGCTTGTGAGGAAAAGAAATGGAGAAATCAGGTTGTGTGTGGACTTTCATGATCTAAACAGAGCATCACTCAAGGATCATTATCCACTTCCATCAATGGAACAGATCTTACAGGTTGTAGTTGGCTTTGAGAGGTTTTCATTGCTAGATGGATACTCAGGCTATAATCAGATAATGGTGAAAGAGGAAGATCAATTCAAGATAGCCTTCACCACCAAATGGGGTACATATGCTTATAAGAAGATGCCATTTGGACTATCAAATTTGGAGAGCAACATTTCAGCGAGCTATGGACATGGCATTCAAAGGCTTAATCAATAATATAGTTCTGGTGTATCTAGATGATATCACCATCTTCTCAAAGAATATTGTCAGACCATCTCTTCCACCTCAGATAGGTATTTAGAGGTGTAGAAGGTTTGGAGTGTCATTAAACCCAAAGAAGTGTGTATTCTTGGCACATGAGGGAAAATTTTGGGCCACATTGTCTCAAGAAGGGTTAACAATTGATCTGAAAGGGTTGAAGCCATCGAACACTTCCATTGCCACAACACAAAAAGTCTCTCCAAAGCTTCTTGGGGAGAATAAACTTTGTTCATAGGTTTGTGCCTGATTTTTCCACTCTTGTGAAGCCTTTAACAATGATGTTAAAGAAGAGTCTTGCATTTAAATGGAAAACAGAAGGAAAAGAGAGTTTTGAGGCCATCAAGCTCATGCAATATCACAGCCCCAACTCTTATTAACCTAGAATTTTCAAAGGACTTCATGTTATATGCTTTTGGAGGGTCAGACACAATCTCAGCTATCTTGGTTCAGCCTAACAAGGAAGGTTCAGAACAACCCATAGCCTTCTTCATTCAAGAGCTTGGAGGATTATGAGGTAAAGTATTCTTTCATTGAAAAGCATGTCCTTGTTGTCATTAGGAGTTTGAAGAAGTTTAGACACTTGGTCTCAAACAATAAGATTCAACTGCTAGTGTCTCATGTTGGTGTCAAGGATTTCTCTCTAAACAAGGACTTGAATGAGAAGAGAGTAGGTTGGATCACTCGTGTAATGGAGTATGACATTGAAATCAAAGTGACCAAACTGGTTCGTGGAAAGGGTCTATGTGAGCAGCTCACTTCAAGCAAAAACAAGTTGAGTCTAGTGGATGAAAAAGAGGTTGTCCTATTACTACAGAATGATCAAAGTAACAACTACTAATGATGCACCTATTCCATGTTGGACTCAAGCCTTGGTGCATTATCTCCAAATAGGTTTTTGCCCTCTAGAATGGAACAAAGAAAAAAGGAGATACTTAGACTACAAGCCATCCCATATGTGCTTATCGGTGGTGTCTTGTTTAAGAAGGATATCAATAGTGTTCTATTGAGGTGCATTGGGACAGGCCAAATTGAGAGGGTGTTGCATGAGTTCCATGATGGAGAAGTAGGAGGCCACTTTTCTCCTCGAGTAATAGCTCTCAAAATCATGAAAGTTGGTTATTATTGGCCTACGGTGTTTAGGGATTGCTACTCATGGATCAAGAAGTGCAAGAAGTGTGCATTCTTCATAGGGAAGGAAAAGTTAGCAGCCCTGCCCCTTCATCCAATTTCAGTGGATCAGCCATTCATGCAATGGGGACTAGACTTCATTGGAGTGATTAACCCAAATTCAAGCCAGGGCCATAAGTGGATACTTTACAACAAACTATTTCACCAAGTGGACTAAAGCAGTGGCACTTAAGGAGGCAAATGAATCCAACATCTTGGATTTCTATGAAGGAATAGCCACCAGGTTTGGAGTCCCTACCACTATTATATTAGATAATGCATTGGCATTCCTTGAGTACAAGGATCACTGAATGGGCTGTCAAAAATGGTGTATACCTCAACACTTCATCAAACTATTACCCTCAAGGTAATGGCCAAGAAGAGTCCACAAACAAGAACCTATTAAGGATTATCAGAAGGAATCTTGATGAAAATCAGAGAACTTGGCATACAAAGCTCAAATCAGCTCTATGGGCTGATAGGATCACATCAAAAGGTCCACAGGAAGCTCCCCATACAAGCTTGTATATGGAAAAAGAGGTAGTATTGCCCATATCATTGGATTTTCCCACTTTGGAGCTCATGAAATAGTTGGAACTAGCGAGTTTGAACCTATGGAAATCAGGTATGTAGAGTTGATGGAAGTAGGAGAGGCAAGAGAGCATGCAATGCTAGATCATGGAGAAGGATCAAGCATTGATCAAGAAGAGTTTTGATAAGAAAGCAAGAAGAAAAGGACCTTTCAAGAGGGGACTTAGTTCTAAAATGGGATGCAGATCGGGAAAAACTAGGAAAGCATTCCAAGTTTGATGCCATTTGGAGTGGCCCCTACATGGTCACAAGATGTAAAAAGTAGCAATGCCTTCGGCTGGCTAAGTTGGATGGTGAAGAATTACATAGATTCTAGTCAATGGGATCCATCTCAAACACTTCTACTGAAAAGGAAGGTTCCACCCTTGTAAATATTAGCATAGGTTTTAATTTCCTAAGTGTGTATGCACATTGTCTTGTTGTAGCATAGGTTTTATTTCCCTAAGTGTTGTGGCACAAGTTTTGTTTGCTCAGGTTTTGTCATTATATAGTTTGATGTGCCTCTCAGGTGAATGCACCAGGCCCTTCAACATTTACAATAGGGAGACCCATAGTTTCATGATAGTTGCTCATTTTAAAATAGAACAAATACAAAGAAACTAAAATCAGGTCTCGAAGGGTCCATTTCTAGAACAATGGGGCAGGTTCTAGTCGCCAAGTGCAAAACATGGATTCAAGCTTCAAGAACAGGACCAACATCAGGCCACCACCCATGACTCCATGCCCAATGGATACAACAAGGTAGCTGATCTCTTCATCTAGCAGGAAGATGTCCCCATGAGTCACCAAATTGTTATCTCAATTTTCCCCCGGAAAAATTGATCAAACATGACCCTGCATGAGGAAGAAATCTAAGGGTATGTTTTACTGTATGAGCCCACATTTCAAATCTAACAATTAGGTTGTAGGTGGACTGAAAATGGAGAGGAGAGGGAAAGGAGGAAAACAATGTCAAAGAAACTAGAGGCTCTCAGGAGAGAAAGCGGGGAAAGGCTCAAAGTCTTCAAGCTTCACAAATGATTGAAGCGAGGCTTAAATTGGCTAAGTATGGAGAGAGATGATGGAAGCTTCCATGTGCCTCATTGACACATCTCCAAAGGTTAAACCCAAAAGGCAGTCCCCAAACAAGTGCACAAAGCTTCCACATGTCCCAGGATCGAAAAGGGGGACAAGAGCCGGTGTTGAAAAGTCCAAACAAGGAAAGAACCATGTGTTAGCTCAGCACAATTTAAAAGAGAGAGCCCAAGGTGGAGACTCAAACTAGTGCGCAGACTCTCCACGTGGTGAGGTCCAATAGAAGTCAAAAAAGAAGTGGGCCCAAATTGGTTAAGTATAAGAGTGTTGGTGGAGGGCCCAAGTGTCTCAACGATGCACATTCAAAGGTGTGACCTAAAGAGGAGACTCAAATGAGTGTGAGGCTTCCATGTGTCTAGGGTTTGAGAAAGGCATCGGAATTGAATCAGCTAAGTATCACAGACTCGTGGAAGGAGCCATGTGTCAGCTGGCATGCATCTTTAAAGGTAAATCTAAAAGTGGATTCCCCGAACAAGTGCTAGCCTTCCATGTGTCCTAGGTATGAAAGAGGGATAGAGCTGACAGTTGAAAAGTCAAGATGGGGCAGAAGTACAAGAGGGTACCATGTGCCTCAACAGTAAAAATTCAAGAGGGTGGCCCAAGGTCCAGACTCAAACAAGCACCAAGTCTCCACGTGTCCAAAAGTCGGGACATATGGCCCCTGCAAAAAAAAAAAAGACTTAGCTAAAACATAAGGAAACAGAGAAAATCCATGGAAGGAGCCACATGTCTTCTTGGCGCAACTTCAAAAGAAAAATCCAAAAGTGTTCCCTAAACGCGTGCCAGCTCTACATGTGGCCATGCTTCAAGTCAAGGCGGGAAGGTGGGTCGTCGGAGGTAATTTGAACTTTTTGGCTTAAAAAGGTGTAAAGTATAAAAATGAGCCGCACCCCCATTGATGCCCAAGGAGCCACGTGTCAGGCCTAAAAATTACATGGGCCTGTGGGCCTAGGGAGGACTTTTTTCCCAAATGGAAAATGCGGACTGATGGGCCCGAAGATGGTTTTTGACAAAAATGAATTTGCAGGGCTATTTGCGAGGGTTTTTTGCATTTTGTATTTTTGTGCCAAAAGGCACAAAGTGAATTTTGGGCCCATGGACCCATTCTACTAACTGGTTTTTCCATTTTTGTATGGACCAACTCAAACATTCAAATGGACATATCTTTCGATCCAGTGCCCAAAATTCAACAAATTTGGCACCATTAGAAAGGTCTCGACCTCATCTATGCCATGGAAACCTGAAACTTTAATTTTGATGAGGTTAGGTGGGTGAAAATTGGGAAAATATCTTCATGCCATTAATATGCGATCTGATTGCTCCAACAACAGATCAGATTTGATTTGATCCGTTCATTCTTCCTTCTTCGACACCAAATAGACATAGAGGTGGACTCAATAGATTGTGGGTGGATTTATAGGGGCATTGATGGTGGTAGTTGAGCTCAAAATCAAGTTTCCCACCTCTTTTCTTCTTCTCCTTCACGTTGCATCTATAAAAGAAGGAGCTTGGCTCATTGTAAAGGGTTGGACATTTTTGTTTTGCACCCTCCCTTCTTCCCTTGTCTGTAAGAGAATTTGTGGAGTTTTCAAACCTCCCATTCAAGTTGTAATACAAATTTTTTTCCTCTTGGCTACTGTAATGTATTGTATCAACTCTGGAGCAATAATATATGTCTATGGATGATTCTCAACCCTCTCATGTGTTCATTGTTGTCTTGATCTCTCATTGTTTTTGGTTATCTGTGCATGGTGGTTGTATTGCATTTTATAGTCTTTGTTAAATTTCAAAATGGGTGTTTAACATCTTTTGGTGCATCACCTTGTTAGCTTAGGTTTATTTTTCTCACATCTTCTCAACCCTATCTCCTTGGTAAGATAGATTAGATGACAATCTCCTTGATGATTTTACATGATTTCTTCATGCGTACACTTGGGGGGCATAACACTTCACATTTCCCCCCTCCCTCATATCATTTGCACATTTATCATCTCTGCATTTTCATACGAGACACTTTCATCACACGTTTTAACATCGTCATTACCCGATGACACACTCTTGTGCTTCGATTCACACTTGAATGTTGAGGAATTACCACACTAAACCCCACACACTACACTATAGGCATTACACATTGCATTTCATCACACATTGCACGTCAAACACCATATACAACACATTCTCCACATTTTTATACAACTTTTTCCATTTCCATATTCATACATCATACATTATACTCGTTCTCACCTTACGTGTTTTACATAATAACTATTAGGATATTTACACATATTACCTCACATCCTATATATAGTCATATGCCGTACATCATATATTGCACATCTTCATGTCATCTCCTACATACTATACTATTCTTCATCACATATGGGTCTCACATTACATTCATCTTTACATACCACATTATTAATCTATCTATATGTCATATGCTACACGTTATGCATTACCTTTTATGCATTCTACATATGTACCATTACATTTTATGCACCTCATATTTACATATTCTACACATCACATGGTCATTTATTTTCATCATCACATTGTCTTCTACGTGCTACAATCACTACCATATGACACAATTTAGTTCCTTGGTCCATACTCATTGTTAAGGGTTTACTAATCAAATGGACCCTACACTCATCACACATTCATTATTTGACCTTTTATCATGCAACATTTCCAACCTAGTGACATACACTTTAGCTTAAATCATCACCTATTATATCATCTTGTAAGGTTATACACCTTAGGTTACATCACCACTCCCTCCTTACATCTTGTACTGATATACGATTAGGGATAAATCATCACTTATCCATTCATCTTATAGTGATATACGCTTAGGGATAAATCATTACTCAGTCATTCCTCTTATAGTGATATACGCTTAGGGATAAATCATCACTTATCTATTCCTCTTATAGTGATATACGCTTAGGGCTAAATCATCACTCATCCCTTCATCTTATAGTGATATACGCGTAGGGCTAAATAACCACTCATCCATTCATCAACTCATGATATACACTTAGGCTATAAGGGTCACACACATTTATTCTATATGTCACATTTCAACAATACACATACACTTTCATCATAGCATGTTAAAAACAACATACACTTGACCATTTCTCGATGATGAACTCTCATTTATGGTTCCTTTTTGACTGTTGAGGGGGGAAAACAAAATTAACCTCATTGCATACATTTCCACTCACTCGGGGGCACGTGGCTCCTATGATTCCATCTACATTCCATTCCATCCATCCAAAACATATTACATTGTCTTGGGGGCATTTACTCTTGGTTACTAGTGTTTTACATGTTTACTTTACTACACATGTTAGATTGATTTCTTATATGTCATTATATATATCATACAAACATGCACGTTCACGTATTTTTTTAGTTATGATCGTAGATACATGTCTATTGCATGTAGTATGGATGATCACCTTCTACCCTTCCTATACTGGCCTCTAGTGGCATCCAAATTCATCTCTTTCATGTGCTATTGTCTAATTTTGTACTTAGCACTTTACATTACTTGGTTATTCACGCTTTGACATATTGGTTATTTCTCTAACATACTAACGAGTGTTCTATGTGCAATAGTTTTTTTTGGATTACATGCTTCCATTACTACTTCTTTGTTTGTTTGTATTTACTTTATTTACTTGTTTGCTTCTTGTATGTGGGCTTTTCCCTATGCTTTGTGTGCACACTTGCTTGTTGTTTGTGGCCATGATGGCCTTGCTTGTCTTGTGACATTGTGAGTGATGTCCCATGTCTACCAACCAATTTGTGGTGTTTAATTTCTTTCTTGCGTGTTTACTTTGTTATACTTGGTAGTTTTTACATTGTCGCATACATTACATTTATCTTCTTACAAGAATATGTTGTTTATACTAAGACTTGTGTTGGCTAGCCATCCTTGTTTGTGCGTGGCTTGATTTCTATCAAATACATTACCTTTCCCTAAAAGGCACAAAATTCATGTGGTGGTCCTATTTTAGGGCCACATTCTCCTATCAACAAGCATTTTATGTGCCCTTTGAAGAAGGGGAGCATCATTTGGGGTTTCTACGGTCTATACAACACATTTACACTTGGTTCGGTTTAGTGCACTTTCCCCCTTGGCATTGTGGGTTCACATACAATGAGTGAGTTCAGACTAGTTTACGAACTCCATATACAATGGATTTTACAAGACATGGTGTCTTTATCATTTAGAGGAGAAGTTAAAGTTTAGAGGATATAGATCATTTCCTCCATATACTTCTTCTACCGTCATCGTTGGATAACCCAAAAACTAGGTTGATATTGAGATCTCTTAAGCTGTTAGGGAAGCGGTTAGAGCTTGGAGGACATATAACATTTCCTCCCTACACTTCTTCTTCCTATGGTATCAGATTGCCAATAAACCCGGGTAGTACAAGATATCCTTCTACACCCTTTCTCTTAACATGGATCAGTGCACATGGTCCATTTACATTTGTGTATTTTACATATAGATGCATATTTTACATTGCTTTTTTACACTTAAATACATACATGTTTGACTACTTGATCATTTTCTCCTTACACGTCGGCCGTATGAGAAACAAGTAGTCGAATTGGGGGCGATAACAACAATAACGTCAATGACAACACTTTGTGATAGTACAAGATTTACTAACCATGTAGGTACATTACACACCGCAATAGATACACACGCGTTCGCCTTAGGTTCACTCTCACCACTTTTTATTTGCACATTTTCATCTTTAGTCTCCATGCTCCTTGATATTTTTTTGTCATTCCACACTTTTTTGTAGTCCTTCGGCGCATTTCTACATAACTCTTTATGTAAATTAGGTACATATCTCTATCTACTTTGTTACCAAGTGTTCCTCTCATCAACATAAAGTGGGCAAAAATGTAGTCACAAAATCATGCACATTAGGAATTTATTTATCCTAGTCTCATGCTACCATTTAGAAGGTTCTCAAGTGAAGAAAGTACTAATTAACCCTCATATTTTGGCCATCTTTTTTATTTTATTTCTTCATTACCGTCTCTTTCATTCACATGGCCATTCCGTTTCAGTCATTTCTCACTATTTTAAGCCTCGATTGAGGTGCCACAGGCCGATACTTTCTAGCCTTTTGAAATCTTAATATTTATTGTGGTTGACCTTTTCAGGGTTAATTACAAAATTATAACAAGATAACCCTATAAATATAAAGTCACGAGACCATAATGAGTGACCTAGCATCACTTACTACTATCACTCCATCTAGAGTTCCATCCATATATTGCATTGGAGATCCCTTGCGTCCAACTAACTCCATCATCAAGGCACATGTATAGGACAAATACATCACACTTCATGGGGAGGTATTCTATTTTATTTCATGCACACATTCTATTACATTTTCTACACATAATTATTGCTTGTTACTTCACAACATTTGATTGACACAAGAGCAACCTAGGGCATGTTCACACACACTTGCACATAGAACTACATCAGTCGAGATGTAGTGAAACACTCAATTAGTAATTCCACCATTGTGGCCACTGAGGACAATTTGAGCCCTTCATTTGCATTATTCTTTTTTTAGGGTTTGATGATTGTTTTAGGATCTTACAGGTATTTTATTCATCTTGGAGTATTTACGACATTCGGTGTAGGACACTAAAATTGACGTGACACCTAGTGAGGGTTTATGAACACCTTTTGACCCTATAAAAAATTAGTTTGTGAGCTTCTACATAGACTAGGGAACCAAAAATTCATACTAGAGCACCGGTGGGTGCCCGATACTCTTTACGGAACCCTAATCTAGCTAGATCCTATAGATCCATCCTTTTGGAACTCCCTGCATAGTCATTCCTACTCCCGATTTTCCAGTCACCTCTACGACACCCTTTGACATAAATTTGTTATTCATCTTATTTATTTTCTCTTCCTTCTTTCACATTAGGGTTAGAATTTCCTTTTGCATATTGTTTTAGATTATTTACGTTTCCTATTTACTGCATTTATTTACTTTAGTACAACTGTTCATAGCTTAGATTAACTATCCCCACACTACTTAGTTAGTCCATTTTTAGTTAATCAATGATAGAATAGAATAAACTCCCTCTTTTGCATTGTATGTAGACCAATGCATCCCTTGTCCCTTATATGAGTGTGCTAGATTTATACTTTGTAGTTCTCTTGTGCCTTTGTGAAATATTGGGTGGTGATAGATAATTCTTATAGTGCTTGGCCCCTTATTTAGATTAAGTAATTAAACATATATATGATTCCCTTGTTTGAAGTTCATAATTGACAACTGAAAGGCTGACCCAAAGTGTTAAAAGGTGACCAAGAAGTGAAGAGGACAAAAATTATTAAGAATAAGAAAGATAGGTATAAGAGCACCTAGGTGCTTCTTTCCTAATTAGGCACTAGTAAATGAGGTCACTAAAAATTAAATCACTCGAGTGCCAACATAGCTGTAAGATGTGTAAATCTAGTAAAGTACATGAGATAAAAAAACAAAAATGCCAAAAGGAGTTGTCAACAACTAATTTTCTTTCTTAGGAATCATGTATACATTAATATGCTTGACGACCTAAAAATGTACCCAAATACATATTTTTTTGTCTAAATTTTCCCGACTTTATGTTGTTGAGTAAATACTCGATAGCATAAAGTAGATAAAAGATACATACCTTGTAAACCATAGAGGAGTGTGGCTGATAGCGTGCGGAGTGGACAAGTAGCCATTTTATGTGTGAAGTGATCGTAACATATAGCATGACAATTAGGAAAATGAGGTAGACCCTAGGGGTGAATTGTATGCATAGTAACATGCTATTGGAGCTTGTGCTTGTTGATGTGAGCTTATTATTTTTGCTTGTAAGGGCGGACCTACAAAAGAAGAGCAAGAGAGTAGTCAAATACCATATATGAAAAATTAGAGTAACATATGTATAAGTAAGTAAAAAGTGTGTAAAATTAGTAGCTAAGGAAAGAGTGCACTTGATGTATGAGAGAGTATAGGATAGAAAATTGTCCTATTTTTCTTGGAGATGTTGTTATATGGGTTTGGTAGTGATCAATTCCTAACCAAAAATCTTCAAGCCATGAATTTGAGCGTCCTACTACCAAGGATGAGGTTTTATGCGATCTCATGCCAAGAGTGAGTTTTTGGGTAATCTCATGCCAAGGATGAGTTTTTGGGTGATCTCACACCAAGATAAGAGTGTTGGGGAGAGAGGTCTATTTTTAATCTCTTTTCATGATGCTTATCAAATGATTAGCACATACGGATTTGTAACCTAACCGTAGCCAATTGAAAGAATTATGTAATTGAAGAAAAGTGCCTGATATTGTAAATCCTTTTTATAACTTGGTGGAAACTGTGTTGAACTCAAAAAATGTATATTTTTCCCCTAGGACACAAACACCCAGGTGGGACACAAGTGCCCACCATTCCTTTCTTCTACTGAGTGCTAGCTTCTGCTCTATGTTTGTGATCCAACTCGATTTTGGACCAATTTGTGACTGTGTTCCTTTTACAATTTTGTACTAGGATGTTTTTTTAGGCTCTGTGCTATTGGAAGGGTGATTTTTTCACCCAATTTTTCCCCCTCGTTTGTAGTGCATGTCACAAATGTAGGAGGAGGAAACCCAAACAATAGGCCCTAAAAATGATATGCATATCATAAATTGTATACTGCACTGGATATGGGATGTGCATGGTAGAAACCAAGGAACATGCAAACAATATATGCTAGAAACAAGTGTTAGTGTAAAATATCTAGCATGAAATATAATGTAGTGTAGCACACAACTATGAATATAAGAGGTACCAAAAAAAGTGGGTTGCATACATAGGACATTGCTCACAATGTCACAAGAAAATTAGGGCTAAAGTGGCTATAAGAAAACAATGATCAAGCATGACATAATGCATAGCCCGCAAACAACGACAAATAATAGTAAATAAGAGGTAACATATAACCATAGTTGTATAAAATATTACAAGGTAAATACTACACATGAAGCACCCGTTAGCATGTTAGAAAGATAATTAGTATGTCAAGGCATGTATATATCAGTGAAAAGTAAGCAATAGTGTAAAGAAGTAGTAAATATTTTAACAATAGGACCTATGATATATAATAAGAGAGTAACAAAGGTAGATTTCCCCGAAGCCTTGGCGGGATTGCTAAAGAGTAGTGTCAAGCATCATACATCATGTAAGAATCTATTAAGGTCTTGTAATAACCTTAAGATACCACTTGAATATGCATGTGTATAGAAAAATATAATGACATACTAAGAATCTAGCTAGCATAGGAAACAAAGTGCAACATGTAAGTAGTATAAGCTAACAAGAGTAAAGACAACCAAGATGTGTAGATGTTGTGTGAAAGTGATGGTGTGCTACGATATGAAATATGTGCGAGATGATGGGAGTGTGTAGCCCCAATGAATATATGTGACATGAATTTTATTTAGGAAATTTTCCCTCAACAATCAAGTATGAACCGTAGAATAATAGTGCATCATTGTGTGGCAAAGGTATTGTATGTGATTGGTTTTATATGTTAGGTATTATGAAGCACATAACATGAAGTGTATTAGATAAGATATGAGTAGATGATATAGACAAAAAATAATGATGGAGGAGGGGGAGAAAGTGTGATGCCCTCTAAGTGTGCGAGTGATGGAAAGCTATCCGATGATAATGAAGAGAGAGGGACCTTTATTTGGTATTCGAGAAAAAGAAGGCATGTGACCGTGGTATAAAACTTGTAGTGTAGGAGATTAAATATGTGTATGTGAGGGATACCGATGTGGTAAAGGAGGTGGAGAACACCTATAGGAATGGGCTTCCTAGGTAGGGGACTTAGGCCAAAGGGGTGGACTAATGGACTGGTGAGGATGATGGGGTCATGATGTAGGTCATGTATGAATGAGAGAGCTAGGTGTAGAGATAGATGTAGAATTTAGAGGTGGAGGAGTCCTAGATTCCATGAATGAGGTTGAAACATCGGGAGAATGGGCAAGGGTAATGGCGTGCACAATGGAATACCTTTAATGGTGATAACTTTCTTGTTATAATGAACTTAAGGAATAAGTGGAGAATGGAAGGGATAGCATGGGAATTGTACGTACCCAAAATTATAAGTCTTGTGCACCGCTAGAACAATCTTACACATGCCCCAATGATTATACAGGTCACCTCGCAAGATGTTCAGATTTAGAAAAGCTCACAAAGTATATGTTAGCATCCCAAATGCTTTATCCATGTTCCTTGTGCTTTGTTTTATTCCTCTACCTTTATTTTCTTAGCATTTTGACCTTTAGTGACGAAACCGATGCCACTGAGTAGGCGGCGGTCCTATAACCACCACCCGCTCGAGTGGCGGTCCTTCACGCATTTTCCAACACGTTCTTTTGATCACGACTTGCGTAATTTTAAAATTTTACTAACTTTTCTCCACCGCCTTGGCTCGTATTAATGTTTTGTGTCCCCTAGAATAGTGTTTCTCCATTGTTTAATGGTAAGAGAGTTCCATTCCAAGTTACCCTTTGGTGAATGGGAATTCTATAAATAGCTGGTTTGTTTTCAAACAAATGGCCCCTCAACTTCTCATTTTTCATTGTTTAAGTCTGTCAATTTCTTATTTAGAAGCTCATTTTGTTTTCATGTTTGCATCGATGCTAGTTTTCCGTCTTTGTTGGAAGCCATTCAATCTTCTTGCTTCATTCTTGTTCATTGCTATCCATATAAATTATTCTAGAGCGAGTAGTGTCAACTTGATTCAATTCATTAGAGTTATAGGTTATGTTCTTCACGAGAAGGTAGATTCTAGAATCTCTCGGTACCCTTGTGTTGTATTCCCGTAATAAATCCCGCTAAGAATTATAGATGCCAAGCTTTGTCACTTGCACTATCCCTCTCCTACTTGCATTGTATTTGGTTTATATCCAAAGCTGTCATTGTTCAAATACCTTCTTCTATTGATGCTAACATACACACACACTTACGGATTCACGTGAACACGGAAGAACAAGTAGATCATTACGAGGGGACAAAGTCATACACTACTAGATTTGCCTTTGTTCGCAAGCTCCAAGTTTTATCTGTCAAAGTTCTAGTTAAAACATATCAAATAGAGTAGTGAAATATTTTATTTCAGTTAAATTTCATTCTCGATATTGCCAGGAAGTTGTGGGGATTGATAGTTTCGAGAAACTATGATTCATTCCTCACTTCGAGGTAGGATCAAGAATATTTCAATTAATTTAATCAACTATCAAGTTATTTAGGATAAAACTCACAACTACATGTGCAAGTAGTTACATCAAGGGCTACCTTGTTTGTTTTAATTTTTGTTACTAGATTAGTTGTCATTTTTTGAATATATAAGATTAGTTGCTCTTTCAATTCCATTAAAATTCTATTAAGAATACAAAAATAGATAAATATATATGTTGTAGATATATCTTGCATAGTTAATTTATTTCATTTCAGATAGGTTTATATTGACCTTGTATGACAATCACGGGACCTAGGGAGCCCAAGGAATACGTTTTTGAGCCAATCGTACCTCAACCCAATATTGTTGCAGTAATAACTGACATAGACAAAAATATTAGAATTCAGGTCTTTCGAACAACCATAGACCTACAAGAAATCAGCACACAGTTAAGAGGATTAAATATAGAAGACGACAAAGCACACACATTCTGGTCAAATCAGCCAAATTATAGATTGCCTTGATAGACATCCGTATGACTATAGAAGGAACTCAAAGCAGAACAAACATTTGGTTGTGATCCAATAGTCCCATAGCAGGGACGTAGGAGACCTCCTTGTTGATATAGACACCAGCTTACGTATCCAAGTTGCTAGAACACCTATTAGGTACTCTGAGAAAATTGTGTAACTTTTAGTTCTAAACGTAGAGGCCAAAAAGGCATACGATTATTGGATACTCGGGATCAGAAGAAGGGATTGATTCTTCACATGACCATAGGAGGTCCACAACAACCATGAACTTACGGTTGTGATCCACAGGTCCCACAACCTAGCGGGCCTACAAATCAACCCAACATTGATGCTAGTTTGCAAACATTAGTATTTAGGTCTTCTCCACTCACGCCGGACTTTATCACACAAGTATCATTATTAAACGTAGCAGCTAATCAAGCTAAAGATTTTTGGACTAGACTAGAGAATCGTCCATAAGGCACCAAAAAGATCCACTACATATTCAGCCATTCCATTTTCATGACCTTTTCGGGAGACATATACAAAAAACCCACAGGTTATCTTCCATGAATTCCATAACCCATAGATCAAATCACGGCAAAGCTCGATATTGATTGGAGCCTTCGAGTAGCTATTCTCACCGAACGATCTATCACACCGGTTCAGGGTAGGAGGGCCTTCTTTTCCTTAGATTCACAGATCCTGCTATTGCGTGTTGAAGACATAAGATTACCTAACTAGCTTATCTACATCCCACGTGTATTACATCCCCACTGGCTATCTCAGCATGACCTTGGGAGGTCAGGTGCGAGGAAGAGTTATTTGTAGATTCTCATGCTCGCATGTCACTTTTCCATCATGCAAAATTGGTGAACCGGACGTGAACTTCCTATCTTCTCGGTTTGAGTCTTATTTCTACTTGTTCTTCCAAATAGTATACTTTTCATCTTTTCCACTGCATTATCCTTCACATCAGCTTTACCAATAAAATTAATGAAACTTACATAAAAGGAACAATTGTTTCACTTTCACACTCTTCTTTTGATTTTATCCACCTTCGCTCTTTCCCATTATTCTGCGGGTATTCATATAGCCCCGAATATGTTGGGATACGATGCATATGGTAGACCTCTCCTAGGTCTTGAAGCATACTACGATCAACTAAATAGACAACCATCACCCTCACTCTTAGCATGGGGTGATAACTATTCAACTAACTAATTTCAACACAAACTCTGCCTCAAAGGACTATATATAGTTCTTCTTTCCAAATAGAGGAGTTGGATTAGCTCACTCAAATGCAGCAAACAGAGCCTTCAAGCTCAAACAATATGATGCTCACGGAGAATATGGTTTATTTCCTCGGGTGTTGCTTAGACCACAAATTAGTAGACAGTCAGATCCATATATGTTGTTAGATGATGAATACTTAGCACGTTATGCTAGGAGTGAACAACGCTCTCAAAATATGTACTGTCTATAGGAGGTTTGCAAACACAACCCGAGGTCTCTTTAAAACAAACACCCCCATCCCTCCACCTATAGGAAATGCCCTTGGTGAAACTTGGCGGCAGGCACCGATCAATTCATAGCTGGGTACCATATGCCTATACAACCTCAAGGTATACAACAAACACCACTAAGGAAAAATACCGTGTCCTCACCAAACGAGGTCATATCAGCCTTAGTTGAGAAAGTTAGAGGGTTAGAACTTGCTCAAGTAAAAATTCATAATTCATGCAGCGGGAAATTCCAATCATCCACATCATCCTAGCCAAGTAGACCCGCTTACAGAACAGGCACATTGGGCATGCCTCCTCGGTATTCACAACAAACACCAACTAGAACCACATTTTCTAATGCTTTGCTCTAGTGGAAAATATGATACCTCCGGTTTAGTACAAAACAATCCATTCTTGAGCAATGCCCCTGCCATACTTAAACATGTATTCCAAATCACCACAAGGAGATATGTTCTCGTCTCCCGGCATGTTCGCTCAACCACAAGGATTCCCTTATGCCCTGTAAATACACATGCTATGCCATATCAACAACCCATTCCACCTCCTCCCCATTAGCAAACACCATCAATGGTGAAACCTATGCAATAGGAACTTATTCAAATCATTTGAAAGAACCTTTGGACTTCACAATACGAAGCGTCATGCTTCCAAGACCTCTCCCGATCTACCCAAGTACAAAGGAAAGGGAAACCCAAATGCACATATTAAGGCCTACGCCATGACCATTTGAGAACTACTCTCTTGGGATGGAGTTTTTGCTAAAATATTCCCCAAAAATTTAGTCGCCCTCGATTGGTATTATAGAATACTTGAAGCTGAATAAATTCATTTAAACAAATCGTTTGAGTTCATCAAGGCATTCAACATGAAAAATTGTTGAGAATAGGAATCGGGAATTATTGCATATTAAACAAGAACAAAATGAATCTATTGCTCATTTCATCCAAATATGGCATGCGGTCCTCTATTCTTCAAAGAAGTGCTCCAAACATGGATCAGATGGAACTATGTGATTTATTCCTTCATTCTCTCAATAGAGAGATAAAGGAAGAAGTCCATAAGTTCTCACTAAGAACGTATGATGAAGTACTCGAGATCTCTCTCCGAATAGATCAAGTTGTAATAGATAGTGGTCGTAAGACATATGGAACAAATGGGAGGTTAATCATCCCCAACCAAAACACTACGACTTATCCTACTAGCACAAATGCCAATCAAGGACCTAAAATCCTTAACAAAAACCGTGGAGTGACAACAGATGGGAGTGACCAAACTAAAAAAGAAAACATTGTAAATGTTCCACCACCAGTTAACAACCAACGAAACAACAATTTCACCCCAATAATCAATGCGGTGGATTTTAATTGTCCTCAACGACTACAACAAAAACAACAACAACAAGAGAAGATCCAAACACAGGGTCCAAGTCAAAACTCAATTGGATATCAAAACAAAGACAACAAATGCAAAACTTTAATCCTAATAGTCAACAGTTCAATCAGAATTTTGGACCACAACACGTGCCAAACCAACAACCTAGGAGTTATAATCCCAACTCGTATTGTGGAAACATAATCCCAACTCGTATTGTGGTTTCCACAAAATTCGAGGCCATGACACTAGGACTTTCCGTGATTACAATAAATTCGTGCAACATTTGTCGGAAGAACAAAGACAACTCTTCATAGATATGTTCTTATGATTCGTGACACCAATGCCAAATACTTTCTCAGGGGAAATTTCCCCTCAAAACGCACCTCTTAAGATCTTCAATGATCCACTTCCAAATCACAATAGCAATAATAAATTAAATCCAAATGGGATGAACAAAGGTGTAATGATAGGAAATAACGATCATGAAGCCTCAACTTCACTAAATCCACCTATCGCACCACAATTAGGAAATCAACCACGAACCAAGATAGTTGGTCTAGTGGAGTTAGATATTGAGCTGCACGTAGAAGCCATAACAAGAACACGAGAATATTCTTCTCAACCAAATCCAATCTATCCACTAGAACCAGATAACATTCAACAAACATTGGTAAAACCCGTGGGTGCTTATGATTTAATTAATGACTTAACAAAGACCTTCTCTCACATCTCCTTTTTGGACTTGTTGAAAAATTCTCCTACCCATAGGGCTGCTCTTCTAGAAGTAGTAGGTCTGGGTCATTTAATTAACATCACTCCACCTCTTGAAACACAAGTAAACCATATAGACTTTGATATCCACCCTCTAGGGAATCCAGATAGGGATACTGAGTTTATATTTGACATAAAAAAAAGCCAACAGATGCTGAAATTACACGTAGAGGCGATCCGACCTTGCATTTATAAGTATGGGTTTACAATAATTACGTTAAACACACAATGGTGGACAATGGGGCAGCATTAACATTGTCCCCTTCTCTTTCCTTCAAAAGTCGGGATATGGAGAAACAAACTATTCCGAGAACAAGAAATACGCTAAGAGGTTATGATAGCCTTAAAGCTACTTTAATTGGGACTATAATATTACCAAAGTCACCTTAGGACCCAAGAGAATCCTCACCGAGTTTTATATCATAGATCGGGAAACCAACTATAATATGATCCTCGATCGACCATGGATACATTGCATGAAAGTAATTCCCTCTACGTTATTCTAGGAAATAAGATTCTTACACCTTGGAAAGATATTCATAGAAAAAGGTGACCCAAAACCATTCAACATACACCTAGCGGACTGAAGAAAAGACCATGCATTCACTTTGAGTTTGAACTCCCAACAAACCAACTTAACAAACCAATCGACTCCGGACTGTAAGAAAAATTAATACCTACAACAAAAGTAGAAATTACGAACCTAGTCAAGGGCATCCCAACCCTCAAGGATGAAGCTAACATTGTAAAAATAGTGTCATTAGGAACTACTGCAAAAATTGTTGAGTTACTGAAACAAGATCTACCAATTTTCCTACCATTTGATTCCACAGGTATGGGACGTACCCTAGGAGTTGGTTCTCTTCCAGCAGAGGAACTTTACATGGTAGAAGTAACCAAAACAGAAGAAATAGACATGAAGAATGTCCCAACATCCATCTTTCCTAGTAAATATTGGACTCTCCATTTTGATGGAGCTAGATGTCGCTATGGAGCCGGGGTAGGTGTAATCTTTACTTCTCCTGAGGGAAAGATCCTACCTTTTGCTTTTAAGTTGAACTTTGAATGTACAAACAATGGTGTTGAGTACGAATCCCTCCTCCTTGGCCTCATCATAGCCAAAAGGATCGGTGTCAATAACATCAGAGTATTAGGAGACTCACAGTTAGTTGCAAACCAAGTCTCTAAAGTATATGAGACTAAAGCTGAGCACTTATAGCTCTATAAAACAGTGGTATTAGATCTAAGCAAAAGATTCGACTTCATATCCATTGAGGCAATCCCACGAGAAAAAAACCTTCTTGCAGATCCAATAGCAACCTTAGCTTCACATTTTACCCCACGTAATGAGTTAGAAGATACAAGTTTCAAAGTATCACTTCGTACTGAACCATTGGTGAAGAAAATGTCAACAAACCCTCTGCTAACACATACAGTTGAGAATGAATCTCCTATCTTACATCATGTTGATAGTGATAAAGTCACTCTCGAATATATAAACACCTATGTAGAGCTACACCTTGCTCACAATATAGTTGATCTTTCCTTAATACCACATTCCTCTTCCTACTTTGGAAATCCCATGGTAGAGTCTCCTCCATAGAAAGATCTCAATATCTACAAGATAGAAAACAAAGAAAGCCCGGAACTACCTCCATCCCCACCCGAGTTTGAAGAAGGTAATGCTTCTTTGATAGAAGAGACCATTGACATAAACATTGGAACTGAGGAAGAACCAAGAATTTTGAAGTTAGGATCCTCACTAACTTCGGAAGAAATAGAAACACACACCCAAATCCTCAAAGAACATCAAAAGGATTTTGCATTTAATTATAAAGAAATGACAGGTATTGCACCACAAGTTGTGGTACATAATCTTGTCACTAAACCAGATGCAAAGCCAATTAAACAAAAGTCAAGACCAATGAAGCCAAAAGTGGCTCTCATGGTAAAAGAGGAAGTAATAAAACTTCTCCAAGTAGGATTCATCAAACCAGTCAATTATTCACAATGGGTATCTAATATTGTCCCCGTTCTCAAAAAGAATGGGAAGATACACATTTGCATATATTTTTGAGATATTAACAAATCTTGTCCCAAGGATGATTTCCCATTACCATCCATCGACGCGTCATCGTTGATGCAACAACCAGATTTGAGCTTTGTCTCTCATGGATGGGTTCTCGGGATATAATCAAATCAAAATATCCGAACAAGACCAAGCCAAAACCATGTTTATAACTCCCTGGGGAACTTATTGTTATGTTGTCATGCCATTTGGTCTTAAGAACGCTGGTGCTACATATCAACAGGAAATGACGTACATATTCCACGATCTTATCCATAAAATTGTGGAATCATATGTGGATGACTTGTTGGCCAACGCCAAGAAATTCTGTGATCACCCGGAAGTACTCTGCATCATCCTCTCATGATTGATTGAATATGGAGTCACATTAAACCTAGAGAATTGTGTTTTTAGTGTAACAAGAGGCAAACTTCTAGGATACACTATATCTTCACGAGGGATTGATGTCGATCCAGCCAAAATATGGGCTGTTCTTGAAATGATCCCACCTTCAGATGAGTCTAGAATCATGTCATTTCTTTGGAAACTTAGTGCAATCCGAAGGTTCATCCTAGATTTAAGCTTTACCATTCATCTAATCAACAATCTACTCAAGAAAGATTATAGTATCGATTGGATTGAAGACTGCAATGAGGCTTTGAAGCGGTTAAACATTTCTTGTTGTCACCACCCACGCTAATGCCTCCTAAGCCAGAGCATCCTTTGATCCTATACTCACGAGCCACTCATGTCTCATTGGCCTGCATGCTGGCTCAAGAAGATGATGATAAACGAGAACGTGTGATCTATTTCATTAGTTGAACATTACTTGATTATGAAACACATTATATAAAGGCAGAAAGAGAATGCCTTGCCATAGTCTTTGCCACAAAATTTTTAAGACATTACATGTTAAATCAAGAAACAAGGGTCATTGTGAAGATAGACCATTTACAAACATTCCTCACACAAGGGTCCTTGTCTAAGAAGGTTAGACGTTTCACAACCCTAATGGGAGAATTTGAGTTAACATTCGTAAACCAAAAATCTGTCAAAGGAAAAATCATTGTAGATTAGTTAGATGACAATCCACTTGATGGAGGTGAACTGGTAGATCTAGAATTTCCTGATGAATGTGTATTCTTTGTCGAAACCAAACCCTCCATCTCTACATGTCCTTGGTATACTGATATCATCAATTTTATCATGGACCATACACACCCAGAAAGTGCCACATCACAACAAAGAAGGAGGTTACGCATTATTACCACTAAATATGTTGTTTTAGACCAAGTACTCTATCGTAGAGCCTTCGACGACATGCTTCTAAGATGCGTTGACATAGAAGAATCCAAGAGGATCGTTCATCAATCCCACAGTGGGATATGCGGGGGCCACTTCGGTGGTCACGCCATCGCTCACAAAATACATCAGATGGGCTATTTTTGACCCACTCTCGAACATGATGTAGTGGAATTTGTACGTAAGTGCCACAAATGTCAAGAATTCTCTCACAAGATTCACATGCCAGCACAATCCCTACAACCAATAGTGACTCGTGGCCCTTCTCCACTTAGGGTCTAGACTTAATAGGGAAATTATCTCCCTCATCAACCGATGGCCATAATTTTATAATCACAGGCATGGAATATTTTACCAAATGGGTGGAGGCCAAGCCTCTCACCATTGTACTCAGAGATCGGTGATTGCCAAATTCATTTTGAACCAAATTATCTGCAGGTATGGTGTCCCACAAATCATTATCTCAGATAATGGCATGTCCTTTAAGAATGATGAAGTTCATGAGCTATGTAGCAAGTTCAAAATAAACCATCACACGGCCTCTCTTTACTACCCTCAAGCCAATGGGCAAGCTGAAGTGACAAACAAAACGTTGAAAGCTATTCTCCTCAAAATGGTAAAAGAAAACAAATGAGATTGGCATTTAAAATTATATCCAGCCTTGTGGGCCCACCGAACCTCAATAAGAACACCAACAGGAGCAACTCCTTTCTCACTAGTATTCAGGGCAGAAGTAGTTCTCCCACTTGAGGTTGAAATACCCAGTCTCTGCATCTCACTACAAGGGATTCTAGATGAAGAAGCTTATAGAGAGGCACGCCTCTCCCAACTAGAAAGCCTAGACAAGGCCAAGGTTAAATGCAAATAGTGACATAGAGCCTATGTTAACTGGATGTGCCGGCAGTATAACAAAAAGGTCTATGAGTGAGAAATATATGAAGGAGATCTAGTTTTAAGACTAGATAGCTGGATTGATAAGAAAACCGATGAAGGAAGAAAGTTCTGGCCCAAATGGTTGGGCCCATATCGAGTCATGAAGGACTATGGTAATGGTGCGTATCTCTTGTGCACACTGGAGGGTGAGGAATTCAGTGAATCAGTCAATTCCTTGCATCTTAAATGGTTTTACGCATGAAGCATCGACACTATTTGTATAATTATATCTACATTACATATTCATTTAGATAGGTTCATTTTGTTCACTTGTTTCAGTAAAATTTGGTGATCAAGGGACTTATCCTTAAGCAATTCATTACAAACTTTTGATAGTATTGGTAGGAGCTTTCAAATCATACTTCTTCATTTTCATAACATCATCAACTATTTCAGAATCATTTCATCAATTAAAGCTAGATATGACAAAGTCTTAATGGTAGCCATACCAAGGCCTGCATGCTTATTCTCACTTTTGGTTTCTTCCTAGGGTAGGTGTCTTTCCTATGGTCTATTCTAGAAGCTTCATGGTGTCACATCTATCCCACGTATATATCTCTTTGGAAATAAGAACATACTGACATTTTTCTCAAGTAAGTAAGTCAAATATAGATCAAACAAAAATTTTTACTTTTACACATTTCCTTGCCCTACCAACCTTCGGTGTTGAGCTTGCATCTCTTACTAGTGACGTAGGGTTGGGAAAGGATGGGAATGCCTTTACTTGCCTATGCCTTGTCCATGGTGATAAGCCCATGCTTCCTACTAGTAGCATGGGGCAAGGTGTAGGGGGTCCGCTTGATAGAAAACATTAAAAGTCATAAGCAAATAGTTCAAACAAACTTTTGAAATCTTGAGTCAAAAACAAATGAATCAGATGTCCAAAATTCCAAGAGAGTTTAAAACCCTGAAAACCAGATTTTGTCAACCAAGTGGCCATCTACGGATCTAAGTCTAGATAAACTACAAAGCAAGTTGCATTCTAAACTATGGAGTCACTTGAGTAAGATAGGTTTGTAGCATCCTAATTTGGTTCCACCAACTCTTTGTCTATCTCCCATCATTACCATTTCAACACACCTCATAGCTTGTGCCCTTTCTAGCTCTCGGTGGTGAGCCCTCGCATCTTATTGGTTGCGTGGAGTTAGGAGTGGGGCAAGTTCATCTGCTCATCATACCAGCTCATCATCACATTTTGTCAAAACAATATGAAGTACCAGAAAATTGCTTATAGAAACTAAAGTTCAAGATCACATAGTGTCCACATCATCATACATCAAGCATCACGAAATACAAAAAGAAAACATTTGTGATTTTTGTTCTCCATTGCATACATTTTGAAAAGCATATAAAAACAAAATTTTTACAAACATCTAATATACATGTGAAAATGAATCACAAAACTCTAGGTACAAAGAAATCTAGATCCAAAAAGAGATGTATATATATATAATCAGGTTTTATGTACAATGCCATCATGCACTAGGCATGGTCAAAATGCTCAATGAGCCTGGAAAATATAGAATGGTCATATAAACAATCTAGCAAGAGTCACTACAAAAAGAGCCAAGTGGCCTCTCAATCCCTATGGGATCCCTCAGAAGGCACACGATCACGTCTAGGACTCCGGCTATGCCAGTGCTCTAAGTGCACTGAGGGCTCGCGATCCTAAACAGTAGCTGTAGCCTTGCTATGAGAGTGGCTCCTCCTCATCAAGTGCTCTGCAACCCTATACCCAGCTACCTTGGCATGGAGGGAAGTCACCATCTTGGCCACATGCTAGATGGGGGAAAAAACATCGGTATGCCTACCAGCTGCTGAAGGCTCCCCTGCATCCGTAGATAGCTTGGCACGAGTCTTCTCCATGGGGAGCATCAAGGTATCAGTACATACCCAGTGAATCAAGTGTCGCCACTCATCAGTAGTCTTTGCAAGAAAAGGAGAAAAATAAATTAGAAAATAAACAAAAGGTAAAACCAAGGATGAACAAAAAGATAGGTAACAACTAAGGCAATCCTAGCTAAAAACAAATATCAAAAGAAGAGTGATAACTCACTCGGATCTTTGGGCCTCCAAGAAGGATCTCTAGGATCCACACCTACCACGGATGCCGCTGCTGACTGATGTCCTCCTCCCACGTCTGGGACAACATGATGTCCTGCCACGAGACTCATCCTCTCCGCCTAAGTCCTGAAAAAGTAACTCCTCTGAGACTAGAGTCACCCTCTCTCGCACTCTGGTCTACCCTCTCGGCCTATAAAATCTCCTGAGTGTCATGCCACTCGGGATCGCTATCCTCTCCCCCACCTGACTCGCTGACCTCCATGTCCTTGGTCTCCTCCTCTGTCTCTCCCCCTATGAACTCCTCAGACTTGGAGTCTATATCAATGGGGTCATCACTGCTATGGGTAGGACCAATGGTAATCCAAAGTAAAGGTGCCTAAGGAGCACCGACTCTCGCTCAGCGCATACCACCCTCCTGGCTGTAATAGGGATGCTAGGAGTAACAATAGTCTAACCCCGGCCTCTAGGACCTCCCCTAGCCTCCCGAATTGATCTGAACACTAGCACCACTGGGGGAAGCATGTCAGTATAAGCAAGGCTGAACTATTGAGGCACTCGATCAAAGGGGTGTGTCTCTACCTTCCCCATCCTATCCACAAGCTGCCCTATAGTAGAGAAAGAAATCAAAGTAAAGGTCTCCTTGCCCCACAACCCCGCCATGGCCTGATAAGGTGTGGCCTCCATATCCTTAGTAGTTAGGGAAGCAACTAGCTGGTGGGGTGCTCTAAGCATTGTCATCTTTGTCCATCTAGCTACATTCATGGCCCCGAGATCCGCCACCTTTATACCTCTCTCATAAGGGATGATGCGCTTATAGACCTAGCTCATAACTAAGGTCGGATGGCTCGGTGACTATTCCCGTAAACAAACAACCCGTATAAGTTGTGATAGGTGGTCCCAAGTATATCGAATCGCAGGTATAAATCCAACCATGTGCCTCAATTTGTGTGATGATGGGGGCCCAAAAGTAGAGTAAAATATCCCATCCCTTATCTCTCGATCAATCTCGAAGCAAGGATGCCCATAATGGCCTGACATATCATAGGGATGGGCAAGCTAGGAATAGAACGGACATTCACCCCCTTCTTCGAACCAGTGGAGACAACTGCATGTCCCATATAGGTGGCCCATTGAGTCACCTGAGCTCTGGATACTGCTGTATCAAATGAAAGTCTCCTCCCAATAATCGGGACTCCCAAAATGTGGTAGACATCCTCTAGGGTGATAGTCCACTCACCCCTAACACCTGGAAATCGGAAGGTGTTCCGATCTGCATCCCAGTAAGAGAATAAGTCACATAATATGTGACTGGTAGGTGTAACGTGGGGAACCCGTGCGATCCTCAGTATACCTACCCTCTGAAGTGTATCCTACTCATCCTGAGAAAGTGCATCTAGCACTGCTAGAAGCCAATCTCTCTCTCTCTCTCTCTCGGCTCCATCTGATGTACTCTTCCTTCTTCTGCAAAACACACAAAAACACGTAAAAAGGAGAAATTTAGTATCAAGATTGCAATAAAAAAATCATTAAGACAAATAAGAATACTAAAAATGCAAAAGTAAACTCAAATCAGTGTTGTTTTAACATTCTGAAGAGAACTGCTTCCCTGAGTAGGGTGGTGGTTTCATAACCGCCACCTTAAAAGGTGGCGGTCCTGTAACCACCACCTTGCTCAGGGCGGCGGTCCTGTCCCACGTTTCAAAATGGGTCGTGTGCCCTAAAATGCTTAAAAATGCAAAAAAATGACCATTTTAACTAAAACAAAAGCCTACCCATTAGGCGCCCCCCTAAGAGACACATTTAAAACTGACATTTCTAAAAATGACCCCCCTAAGACAAAGATTTCGACATTTTAACATTTTTAGTGCAAAAACGTTAAATCAAGAAGAACTAACTTGAGATTTCGCGGGTCTAGGTTCTGCTCATAGAGGCATGATCGCTATCTCGATATGAATGTTTCGATTTGTACTCTCATTGGAAACCATCACCATGCGTCCCAGAGCTAAAAAAACTATTAAATCGACACGTGTAAATGAATAGGAAAATGGTCCCATTATATATATATATAGTGTTTTGACTCATTTTGAATGCCCCTTTCACAGGTTTAGAGCGCTAACGGAGGTAAGTTCTCATCCCCGCAAATGGTAAGTCCTCATTTTGTACTAATTTAGTATTTATTTTTGATTTGTTTTGTCTATTTGCACTTGAGTCTTCTTTCTATTTTGTAGGTGGCGGGAACTTGGATGGTGATATTTCAACACACGGGTGTGTCAGGTATAATTTCTAATGCTTCCCATTTTTGGGACCGCCATACTCGGACCCACCGTTTTATACCTCTTCATGGTTAAAACACTTCTAGGAGGAGGCAATATGTACGTACCCAAAATTTTAGGGTACTGTACCGCTGAAATGATGTTACACATGCCCCAATGATGATATAGGTCACCTCGCAAGGTGTTTGGATCCAGAAAAGCTCATAAAGTATATGTTAGCATCCCAAATGCTTTATCCATGTTCCTTGTGCTTTGTTTTATTCCTCTACCTTTCTTTTCTTAGCATTTTGACCTTTAGTGATGAAACCGCCACCTGGTAGGGTGGCGGTCCTGAATCGCTTGCTGCCCTAATTAGGGGCGGCGTTCTGAATCGCTGCCCTACTCGGGCGGCGGTCCTTCACGCATTTTCCAGCACATTCTTTTGATCATGACTTGCGTAATTTTCAACTTTTACCAGCTTTTCTCCACCGCCTTGGCTCATATTAATGTTTTGTGTCCCCTAGAATAGTGTTTCTCCATTGTTTAATGGTAAAAGAGTTCCATTCCAAGTTACCCTTTGGTGAATGGGAATTCTATAAATAACTAGTTTGTTTTCAAACAAATGGCCCCTCAACTTCTCATTTTTCATTGTTTAAGTCTGTCAATTTCTTGTTTAGAAGCTCATTTTGTTTTCATGTTTGCATCCATGCTAGTTTTCCTTGCTGTTAGAAGCCATTCGATCTTCTTGCTTCAGTCTTGTTCATTGTTGTCCATACAAATTAGTCTAGAGTAGAGTAGTGTCAGTTTTAGATTGAATTCATTAGAGTTGTAGGTTGTGTTCTTCACAGAAGGTAGATTCTAGAATCTCTTGGTACCCTTGTGTTGTATTCCCATAATAAATCCCGCTAGGAATTGCATACGCCAAGCTCTGTCACTTGCACTATCCCTCTCCTACTTGCATTATATTCGGTCTATATCCAAAGCTGCCATTGTTCAAATACCTTCTTCTGTTGATGCTAGCATATACACGCTCTTCTGGATTCACGTGAACATGAAAGAACGAGGAGATCATTCTAAGGGGACAAAGTCATACACTCATTGGCTTCGCCACCATTTTGTAAGTTCCATGTTTTATCTGTCAAATTTCTAGTTAAAACATATCAAATAGAGTAGTGAAACATTTCATTTCAGTTAAATTTCATTCTCGATATTGCCAGGGAAGCTGTGGGGATTGATAGTTTCTGAGAAACTATGATTCATTCCTCACTTTTGAGGTAGGATCGAGAATCTTTCAATTAAGTTAATCATCTATCTAGTTATTTAGGATAAAACTCACAACTGCACAGGCAAGTAGCTACACCAGGCTACCTTGTTTGTTTTAATTTTGTTATTAGATTAGTTGTCATTTTATGAATATATTAGATTAGTTGCTCTTTCAATTCCATTAAAATTCTATTAAAAATACAAATATATATATATATATATATATATATGTTGTAGATATATCTTGCATAGTTAATTTATTTCGTTTGATTAGGTTTATATTGATCTTGTATGACAATCACGAGACCTAGGGAGCCTAGGGAATATGTTTGAGCCAATCGTACCTCAACCCAATATTGTTGCAGCAATAACTGACATAGACAAAAATATCAGAATTCAGGTCTTCCAAACAACCATAGACCTACAAGAAATCAGCACACAATTAAGAGGATTAAATATAGAAGACGACAAAGCACACATATTTTGGTCAAATCAGCCAAATTATAGATTGCCTTGATAGACATCCGTATGACTGTAGAAGGACTTGAAAGAGAACAAACATTCGGTTGTGATCCACTAGTCCCACAACCAGATGTAGGAGACCTCCTTGTTGATATAGACACTAGCTTACGTATCCAAGTTGCTAGAACACCTGTTAGGTACTCCGAGAAAATTGTGCAACTTTTAGTTCTAAACATAGAGGCCAAAAAGGCATACGATTATTGGATACTCGGGATCAGAAGAAGGGATTGATTCTTCACATGACCATAGGAGGTCCACAACAACCACAAACTTACGGTTGTGATCCACAGGTCCCACAACCCAGCGGGCCTACAAATCAACCCAACATTGACGCTAGTTTATGAACATTAGTATTTAGGTCTTCTCCACTCCTGCCAGACATTATCACACAACTATCATTATTAAACATAGCAACTAAGAAAGCTAAAGATTTCTGGAATAGACCAGAGAATCATCCATAAGGCACCAAAAAGATCCACTACATATTTAGCCATTCCATTTTCATGACCTTGTTGGGAGACATATACGAAGCACCCACAGGTTATCTTCCATGAATTCCATAACCCATAGAGCGAATCACGCGAGCTCGATATTGATTGGAGCCTTCGAGCAACTATCCTTGCCAAACAATCTATCAGACTGGGTCAGGTTAGGAGGGCCTTCTTTGCCTTAGATTCGTAGATCCCACTATTGTGTGTTGAAGACATAAGATTACCTAACTAGCTTATCTACATCACACGTGTATTACATCCCCACTGACTGTCTCGGCATGACCTCGGGAGGTCATGTGCGAGGAAGAGTTACTTATAGATTCTCATGCTCGCATGTCACTTTTCCATCGTACAGGAATCCCAAAGCCAAGGGAGACCTAAAACCACATCGCATCACTTGATTTCAAATTTAATGAGTAACAGTTTTGGTATGGTAAGGGAGCTAATAGTAATCGAAGGAGGACCCGCCCATTAGAATTGGCTACTGGAAATGTGATTTGAGAGATTGGAAATTTAATAACCAGTAAGAGTGCTAAAGAACATGCATTAGAAAGGCATGAGGGGTGGAACATAATATTATTGACTTGATAAGCACCAATAGAAAATCAATATATAGCGAATCAAAAGATAATGCAACATGGTAGTCAAGATATGAGAATTTGATAATTGACAGTGGCATATCAGAAATAACAATAAGAAAATCAAGTGGTTTTGATGAGGGAGGAGGCATCACATGATATGTGTGATTGGAAGAGGAATCAAAACCAACTTGTCATGATTTGGTAATGGGTCATTGAAGATTTTAAGATTTTGATTATCATTGACTAGTTTAGAAGTAGACGACTCTAGAAGCTTGATTGCATTGTTGTCAATAAGATCTTGAATGACATGTTTGAGCTTAAAACAATGATTAGTAGAATTCCCATTACATTGGTGATAATCATAATGTGCATTTTCATCGTAATTATGTCCATGTGGTTGAGAAGGATCTAGATTGAGTGATGGAGGGAGAGTAATCAAATTTCTTTCAATGATTTGTGTTAATTGGAGCGAGGTGCTAAGGTAGCTTGGTAGAAGTACTCCTCTTCGATTATAATTAAATCTTGAATGGTTTATAAATATTGATGACAGTAGCTTTAGATTCGGTAGGCTTAGTGGATGGTTTGAATGCATATTTGGCTTGAAACTTGTTGGAAGATGAAGTGGAAGAAGTATCATAATACTTCAATTTTCCCATAGATAATAATTTTCTTTTGCATAATTTGAGCATGTGACACAATTGATCAAAAGAAGGAGAAGTATTGAAAATGACACACTCTTGGAGTGGAGGAAAAATGATTTGAATGAATAGATCTTGCAATTCTAAATCAGCTAGAACATTGGTCATTTTGGAAAGGTTATTCTTATACCACAAGACATAGTCCATAAGATGTTCATTAGATCCTTGTTTGATTTTAGATAGTTTTGCATAGGATATATTAGTGTCAATATTCATAGAAAAATGAGAAAGGAATGTGTCAAATAAATATGTAAAATATGTTACCGAATGGACAAGTAGATCATAGAACCATCGCATAACATAGTCATGTAAGCTTCGAGGAAATTTTTTTACCAATAGTGTAAGGTCATCAGCATAGTCAAGACATACAACGTGAAAGGAGCAAAGGTGTTCTTGAGGGATTCCATGGCCATTGAATATATGAATAATAGGTGAAATGAAGTTATGAGGCATCGAATAAGAGGAGATGAAGGGTGCAAAATGTCTAGGAAGGAGAAGTGAATAATCTAGATATGGAGAGGAGGATGAAAAGGATTGTTGTAATTGGCAAATTTGGGTCTATAAAGCATAGTATAAATGGATAGGTAATGAGTTCCTGAAGAGGAGTCGTGTCATGTGTGAGAAGTAATGGGGGTGGTAAAGTGGGTTGTAGGGGAAGACATAGAAACAAGGAAAATATATGTAGGTGGAAGAGTGGTGATGGAAGGAGGTGTAAGTGTCACAAAATGAACAAAAGTATCATTAAAGACCGAGAGGGTTTCACGGGCATCGAATAATAACATATTTAGGTCTTGAGGGTTTTTACAAGATGAACATGAAGATTATGAAGATCTTTTTCAGTAAAGGGGTCATAAATCTCAACCATGGAAGAAAATCCAAATGATGTTTGAGGAGAAGCGAGGTTCACCAAATGAGTTTATCTAATTTGAATTAAATATTATTTCATAGTAACATAATATAAAAAATTATATTCAAATGATTAAATACCATAATGCCAAAGAATTTAGCATTCAAAAATGTAAATCCCTAAGCAAATGAAAGAGGGATGATGACTTAGTTGATTCTATGCAACTTGGGAATGATTGGGACTGTGTATCTGCTAGAACAAGTTGAAAACAATGTCAAAATGGCTTGCCAAGGGTTCAGAAACCTAGGAATATATAGGATAGAATCACCTACATGAGGAAAGGAGTGCCCTAGGTGTAATGAATGATCTAGGCATCCATGTCCTCGGATATTCAAGATATGGTCTTTTTTTTTTTTTTTTTTAGGAATATCTTTGAGGTTGCTTGTTCTTTTTAACTCCAATTTCACTATTAGATCATCGATCAAACCTGTAACTTGTAAAACAAATGACTACCTACACATTCCCACAAACTAAATCAAATCTAATAAAAAAATACAAAATGTGGAGTCGGATTAACTTTGATGGTCACCCGAAGAGTGAGCTTACAATCAAGCACCGCACTACATCTCGAGACTCCATGTAATTCTCCTTTTGTGTTTGTGTATCTGTGTCATGTACCCTAGGTTTCCATTGTGCAAGTTTCACAATCATAGTGGGATGAATCTAGATTTTCCAAAATATAGAAAATGTGTGCGATGGAATAGAATAACTCTTATGCAAAGTGTATGCATACAAATGCAACCCTTTTCCCTTGTATGAATGTGCTAAATGTATTATTTGTAGTGCTCTTGTGCATTTGTGTATGCTTAGGTGGTGATAGATAATTCTTATAGTGCTTGGCCCCTTATTTAGAAGAAATAATTAAGTATGTATATGATTCCCTTGTTTAAATTTCATAATTGACAACTAAAAGGCTGACCCAAAATGTTAAAAGGTGAAAAAGAAGCGAAAAAGGGCCCAAAAGAGTAAAAAGAAGAAAGAGAGGGACAAGAGCACCTAGGAGGGATAGGAGCACCTGGGTACTTTTTTCCTAACCAGGCACTAGTTTCCAAGGACACTAAAATGTAAATTAGTCAAGTGTCGATATAACTATAAGATGTGTAAAGCCAATAAAGTGAAAGAGATAAAAAACCAAAAGGACAAAAGGAGTTGTCAACCAATATTGGAAGCACAATGGTTTAGGGGGGGTCAATTATTCCTTCAAAAACCTTACATAGTTTCTAATTAAATTTCATACACCATTAACATTCTTCCATGCATTAATGTGATCATAACAATATGCAACAACCATACATCAAAGCATAAACTAGAATAAGTACAAAATAACACATGATGTAATTTTGAAACCCTCAAGGGGAAGAAAATCCACTGAAATCTTTTCTAATATTACACATAACAAAGAATCAAGTAAATCTTACACATCATAATATATTTCTTTAGTGAGGCACCGACCCCACAAGGAGCACCAACCCCTAAATCCTTATCAATATTACTCACAACAAGATATTTGCATGACTATGAATCATCATAAAATATTTTGATGATAAGATCAATGAATATATGTTACAACAACTCAGCATATGGTGATCACATGATCCAACTCCAAACTCCTTCAAACCACTATTCAAACCCTCATTCACCTAGCTTTCTCTTTCAAAATTTTTACCACTTGTCTTGTCCTAAAAACCTTGCACACACACTCTATAACATTCCTCAACATGTCATTCTCTTCTTCATCTCTCAAATCATGCTTTCATACCTGTTAAAATAAACACATGGGTCACACTTTTTTCCTCTTTCACAACTATTACAAATTTGAATTCAAACAAGCACTTTATACCATTATCACCTCTCAAATATAAATAAATTCAGTCTCCTAATTTATTTATACAATTAAATCATAAAAAAATTCCAATATATTCATTAAAACATTCATATTGGGCCCATCTAGGGTTTCCTGCAAAATGCACTCAACTAGCTCAAAACCCCATCACCTAGATGAGATAAATCCAAAAATGCAAAAACTATTATTAGTAAAGATAAAATAATCACAATACATGTCAAATATAACATTACAAAACAATACATGCTCTTTAATTATATTTTACCAATAAAAATTATCATAACTAACTCAAGAAGGCTCCTATCCTTCTCAAAACATTTGTTTCAAGGACCATATCTTCACCTTTGGACATCAAGCACACACAAAAACACCTCAATTATGGCATGTAACAATGAAATTTAATCACAAGGAACTATATATCACATCTAAGAATGCTATAGCTCATGAAAATCCATATGTGTAAACCACACCTAGTTTCCTCTTCACTAAATCAATTTGCTTGATAAGTAGTTTTACAAACTCAATTATTTTTCAAAATTTTTTGTCAATTCATAGACCTCAAAATTAATTCAATACATACAAAATTCATCCCTATTCTCTATCCAACTGATATAAAGCATCACCCAATCCAAAATATGCATCATCTTCCTCCATCTTCTAGAAGAAAACAATTCTATCCTAAGAAACAACAAACAATATTCTCTACAAATAAAGCTAGAATAATCATCAAATATTATCACCAAGAAACAAACCATATAGCAAAAGAAATATCTCTTAATCCTCTTTCCATAACATATCATATTTTCTTCCAATCCCAAGTGTAATGCTTTCAACCGAGTGCATTTCTAAAAGTAGCTTGAAGCTGCCTAAAACTACCTTATGACCAGTCTTCATAAATAGGGTACACTTTTCCATTTAGAATCACCACCATGATATGAAAACATCATGGAAATAAAGAAAAACTACCATACTAAAAACAATGTCAATTTGTTTTTCAACTCCTTTGGGCAACCTTGTCCGAAACTGGACTTCTTCAAAAACTTACATTTAGGTGGGGTCCACTCATCACCACATGCTTTATCATACCTTTCTAAAAATCTAGAGGAGTCCTATACATAATGAAATAATTATAATAGCACAAGCAATAAATTATGGTCACTAAGGAATAAATTATCTCCTACCTCTTTTGAGCTAGGGTTTTAAGCTCATAAAATGTTGTTTACCTTCTTAAAATTCGTTCATAAAAATGTGACAATTAAATTACCTCATTAATTTTGTGAATTTTTTTGACTCAATTAAAGATCATTCTTGAAATCCATAAGGTCCCATGCAAAGAACACAATTCATGGTGAACATTAAAATGTGCAATTCAAGATGGAAAATACTCTTTCTTGGACCCTATTTCACACAAAACATCATAACTTGCAAAATATTCTTCAGAATGAATCTAATTTTTCTCACACCTCTAGGACACCCATGTACATCATATCTAATCATTTTCATATGTAAAATATGTCTCCATCTGTAGAAACATATACTTTTATCAAAGTAATTTTATTACTAACATTGCACTAACTACTCTATTCCTGCAAATTCATGACACTTCGTCAATTAGGCCCATTTTCCCCTCAAAATCCTCTTAATTAACTACTATACATTGATTAATCCTCTTACCATGAAGTTGACCAATATGCCTTCTTATTGGATAACTCCCACTTCGAACATCTAAAATCTATCAAAACCTCCTCCAGATTCTCCCAGAAAGCTTCCTTAGCCTACTTGGGATTCTTAATTAATCTTAACAGATTAATTAGCTTCTAATCCTAGTCAAAAAATGCTTTGAGTTACTAAAATTACTTTTTGGACTTACCTTTTGTCCCACATGCACCAAAATCGTACCATTCTTGGAATGGGAAACTTATAAATAGAACCCTCCTCATCATTTTTAAGAACACTTTTCCTCCTCTAGCATAAACTATAGGCATTTAGGATCTTAAGCATTTCTCTATCTATATTGAGCTAATATCTTCATAGTGCATCCATTAACTCAAGCTTGAGTAATATGGAGAGAACCATATGGTCTTGAAGCCATTGTTGGTGAGACTCCATTCTCAAACCTTGAGATCATACTAACAATCAAATCTGATTGCTAAGGATCTTCTTAGGTTCATTTCAAAGTTAGCATTCAAAGAGTAGAGATTGATTTAGGCATGTTAGTTTGATTGTTTTCAAAGTTATATGCATGTTAAAGAAATTATCCTCCCTAAGCTCTTATCTTGATGGTTCTTGTTAGATTAGTTTAAAGCTTTGAAACTCTTAGGTGTTTAGTTTCAAGTCTTATAGATTTCCTAATTTACACATGAACACATTTGGCATGCCCAGTGGGACTTACTCCATAGTCCATAGAAGTTGATTTCAAGCTTTGTGATTTACATTATTTTTCTAACCATTTCCATGCATTTTGAGGATTGAATAGATTTTTCTAACCTTATATGTGTTAAAGTATTCCTTTTGCATGTAAAGTTAATGGGTTTATGTTAGAAATTGATTTAAATAGAAATTTTTGACATGTTTGCATTTTTAGAAATCAGTTTTCCATCCTTTTTATTTAGTTCCAAGTACACACGTAGGCATTAGAAGGGGGCATGCATAAGTTCCCAAGCACACACATACACTTCCTTACCCATGCATATGCTTCACTATGCTTTTGACCATCTTTGCTAAAATTTACCAAACACGCGCATATGCTTAAGAGGGGTGTGCATACACTTGTAAACATGTGCATATGTCTCTCGGGATGCACACACAATTTCTTCTCCTTTGTGTTATCATTCTTTTCTATAGACACATACATATGCTCACATGGGCACACATACACCAAGAAGGTTGCGCAGGTGCCTTTCGACCTGCACATATGTTAAAATTGGTTGCATTTTTACAAGTGTGTGCACACGCTGCTAAGCATACACACATCTTTGTTAAGGGCACACATATATCGTAAACACATGTGTTGTAGTATAAAAGTGAAAACTATCTTAAACTAACAAAGGTTGTTTCTTTAGATTTTCTAACCATTTACAAGGTCTTTTTGAGTTACATTAAGTGTTTTCATAGTTGCATTTTCATTTATGAGGCTAGGATCATGTATGTCGCACCTTTTAGGTAAAGGAATAAAAATGAAAACATTTTTTATGCTTTTAAACTTCATTAAAGGTTTTCTAAGGAAACGTCAATTTGGATAAAAAGGAATCGGTTGTATGTTTGATTAATTGTTTACTAAACTAGTTGGTTTATACATTGTGTATGATCTTTCTTCACGCCTTGGGATGATATTAGGGTTGTCATGTATTAATTAGTTTAAGAGAATTGAGAGCTTAAAGAGACTAAATATCAACAACATGCATTAGAACTTTGAAGGAAAATCAAACTAACATGTTAAGCATTATTCTCTACTCTTTGAAAGCTAAACTAGAAATGGACCTATGTAGATCCTTAGCAATCAAAATGTGATTTTTTTTTGATCCCAAGGGTTTAAGAATGGAGTCTCATCAAGACATGGCTACAAGGACCATTTTGATTCTCTCCATATGACTCAAAATCTTGGATGGATGAAATGCAAGATGAAGATACCTAGCTCAACACTAATGGAGGATGCTCAAAGATGAAAATGCCTATAGTTTATGCTATATGCATGCAAAGGTGTAAGAAGAAAGGTAGGAGGAGGGTTATTTATATAACCCATTGGTTTGAAAGAGTTTTGCATCCTATTATATGTGGGATAATAGAAAAATCTAGGTTAGTTAGGGATAAACATACTTTAAGTTTTCTTTAGAAGAGATTAATATATCATTAGTGATTCATGGGAGTTGAGGGGGTGTATTAATTAATCAAGAGTGATTAACTAATAGGTAGGTGTAAGCTTATAGAATATTTTTAGAGGAAAGTTAGCATGATCTAGGCTATGAGAGGATTTAATCCAATAAATGATGATTTATTGATTTAAGAAAGGGAAGTTAATTAATTAAGAATAATTAATTAATCTAGATAGAAAGAATATTAATTAACGAAAGGTCATTAATTGATCGTCTTGAGTGATAGGAGGGTTAATTAATTAGCGTAATGTAATTATAATATAAGAGGAATGATAGTTAAAGAGAAAGGTGTGTAATTATTGATATATGTCATCAATTTGATGAGAAAGGGATAATTAGTGTAATTTAAGTATTTAAATTACTCGATCTAAATTATAGGTGTCTACATTTTCCCCTCTTTGGGGTGGTGTAAGTGATGCCACTTCAAATATAGTAGACAAGTATAAAACATGTGAATTTTGAAGAGATAGAAGAAAAATTAGTGGAGTGAAGGATGCCCCCTTGAGTGTTGATGGGGTGATGAAAGAGGTCGATCGAAAATCAAAAAGATGAAGGAAAGAAAGAAGAATGAAGGAGGGATAGGATGCCCCTAAGTGATTTGGAAGAATAGTGTTGATAGAAGAGAATGATATAGGAAGAAAAATGAAGATGGGGAAAAGAACTAGCTTTCATCCATGTGTATTTAAAACAACTTTTTTCATCATCATTTTATTATGATCTTTCATCATTGGTCCTTATTAAAAATGTAAGCATACAAAAAAGTGTAGAATGACATGAAAATCCTATAATAAAACAATTTTTCATTGCTAAAAAATGTTAACTCAATGCAACATACATAAATGCAATGCAATATGAGAAAGTAAACAAGATAACCTAACATAGGGAAACAAGTACAAACACACATACTCAAACAAAAATGTTCAAGACAGTTGCACAAATGTTTTTGTTATCAAGATTTAGTTCCCAAATGTTTGTGTTTAATGACAAGGGTTAAAAATGGTGCCCCAAGAAAGGATACATGCAAGGGGAATAATGGAGGACATTTGGGTCCTATGAAAAATCATTCATGTGATCTATGAAACAATACCCAACAACTCGTTGTGCCAAAGAGTACAAACATAGTAAGAAAACCAGCTTTGTTAATGGAGGTAGATCAGATGATCCCTGAGTCATTTGTTGAGAACAAGTGAAAACTGAAGAAAGATGCTTTTGTAAGACAAATTTTCTATGTTTGACACAATGTTTCATTTGACACAAGCTTTGTGTGCTTTTGCATTTTTACCAATTTTACCAATTTTTTAATTTTATAATTTTTTTGGATTTTTGGATTTTTTTGAATTTTTAATATTTTTGTGTTTTGAAACATATTTGAATGTTTTGATTTTTGAAATTTATTGAATGTTTTTGTATTTTTGAAATTTTTTAAGCTATGTATAGGAAAATGAAGAAACATGGATGCCCCATTAGTAGATGGAATGTCAAGGGCAAATGCCATATGTATGTGTACAAGAAGGTGAATATGCAAAGTTTCCCCCAGCATGAGATGGGAATATAAAAAGGAAAACCCCACATATATATACAAGAGGATAGGTTGGATCAAGGCCAAAATAGACATGTTCAACCTGATGATGAACACAAACCAATGAAGTGCTAAGAAGGAGCAAGGATGCCCCCAGTGTAAGCTGGCCAAGAAGTCATGATAGAAAGAAGTAGAAGATTGTTTATTGAATGAAGGGACAAAGTTTCCCTCAAACATAGTAAAAAGGAAATATTATACACATGGATGTTTGAACAAAGAAGAAAGAAAAAATGCTATGAAAAGATATGGAAAATGTAGCTAGAAGGTGGTCGATGAAAAATTGATTAGCCAAAGGCACAAATCATGAGACAAGACATGCACTAAAGCAAGAGTTTGAACAAGGTCCAAAAAGAAGACACTTGGTAACATACTAGTCCTATTTTCTCATAGAGATCTAGTGTGTGCACATGGAAATTAATTACCTCTTGAAGGGAAGATTTGATAGACAACAAGTGAAGACACCTTAGCCAATGTGTAGGAATGATTTATTTTGAATGGTGATTTGTGAATGAAGGGTGGAAGGATAGCCATACATTGCTCCACTGCCAGCCTAGGCATCCATAGCCCGAAAGAGATGTATTTGATTCTAATCACAACATTTCTCTACTACCATCCAGGCATCCATATCCCCGGTAGAGATATTGGAAATACCCCAAGATAGAGTTATATATCAATTTGCTTTTGCTTTTGATTTTGATTTTGATTGATTGATTCTTTTTCTTTTAGCATTTTGAAAATTTTATTTCAGCTCTCTTGTTTTGACAAGGGTTAAGAACCATTGATGGCTTGATGGAAGGATATGGAAGTGATTGTGATGATGACATTGGCTAGTGTCAACAAATATGCCAAAAATTCTTCACAACAAGTTTATTAGATGTAGATAGTGATAGGATCTCTAAGAGGTCATTCGTTCTTTAATTTACCAAGGTGATGAAAGACCAAGGTCAAATGGATACCATAGAGATAAATGTCACAAAATGTGTATGAAATAAGCTAACCAAAATAACATCGAAGGGATGAAAATGGTGGATGACTTGCAGAGGAATATGAAAGAAAGGGAAGAAAGAACATCCATGTGTACATAATACCTGATTGCAATGTTTGATCTTTGTACCTTTGATTTTTTTTTTTTTTGTAATGTTTTAATGTTTTCTTTTTTTTTTTGTATTTTTGAACTGTTTTATGATTTTTTTTATTTTTGGGAAGTTAGGACCAAAAATGTCACTCTGTGTGATAAGATCCAACAATGATGTTTGTGATTTCCTTGATAAGGGAGACAAAACATGTTTTTTTATCAAGTGTAATATTATCCCCGATCTCGATGATCGTGGTGAGTTCACACTCAACAAATGATTGTGATTTTTTTTGAAACATGGGTTTCATATGTGGGAGCTTGAGTTCCCTATCCATAGGTTTCTACACTTTTGCACCATACTTGATGGGTACGTTGGTGTGCATTCTGGAATCACGTTTGATTTTGAATTTTATAATCATTTGAGTTGTTGGGAGCTTTGGAGCTCTTGGAGTTTTGATCTTAGCTTGATAAAGAACTTGTTTGGGTTTCTTATAAGCTAATGCTTGACTTTCTATGATCGAGAAGTGGGAGGAGAATGTGGATGTTTAGAATTGATGAGAGGAATGTGAGGAATGATGGTGGGCTTGCCACAATTTTTATAGAAGAATAATGTGATGGATGAAAGGATATGGTCCAAGAATTGAAGAAGATGGGCTACTAGGAGGTGAGCCAAAAATAGAAGATGAAGGGCTACTAGGATGTGGCCCCAGAATAGAAGGTGATGGGATATTAGGATGACCCAAGAATAGAAGATGATGGGCTACCCAAAGGTGTCCCATATATAGAAGACAAGGGGCTAGTTGGATGTGGCCCCAAAATAGAAGGTAATGGGCTACCCAGAGGAGACCCACAAGTAGATGATGAAGGGAAACTTGGAGGTGGCCCATATATAGAAGAAGATGATGGGATACTTGGCGATGACCCAAAGTGTGATTGTGATTGAGGAATTGTGATATGTAAAGAAGAATTGGGTGATGAGAAGATGGGCCATGGCTCAATACTAGACCCAGGAAGTTCATCATAGAATGAAGAATGTGAGGATGGAAGAATAAGAGGAGGATCAAGTTGCATGATCTTGAGGATCTTCCTCTATTTCTTGATAAAAGGAATCAACCTTTTCCCACAATACATGAATGCATTGAGGTCTAAAGAGAATCCTTTCTCATAATTTTTTAGAGGGATATATTTGTGTGCCCCTATAAATCCATGATCACTCCTTCATTTTAAAAGAAATCAATCGGTATGGGTTGTTGATTGACCACAAGGGTTTGATTAGAAGAAAAAGGTCCAACTAGTGTGGAAGATTGAGAAGATGTTTGATGATGATTGATAGAAGAAGATGACATGAGAGATGAAGTAGACATGGAGCTAGATGTCTCATGAATAGAAGAAGATGAAATGGACTTACCTATATGATGATATAGTGTCGGTAAACTAGTAGGATTGAGTCCAAAGTCCATATTTTGTGACATGGGAGTTGACTTAGATGATTGACTAGAAGGACTTTGAGTCACACAAATATTTGAAGAAGGAAGAGTGCATTGAGGTGATTGATGAAAGAGGTCTGCGAAGAAAGGGAGGACTGTGACTTAGGATTCATATTAGAGGATTCATTGGAAGAATTAGGAGCCATATGGATCTTCAAAGGAGGAAGATGTCATTGAGGTGACTGATAAAGGAGGTCTCTGAAGAAAGGGAGGACCATGATTCAAGAATCACATTAGATGAATGATGGGGAGAGACATTCAAGATCGACATTTGAATGAATGAAATGGGAAGCAAAGGAGAGGAGGAAAAATTGTTTAGGTGAATGATTATTCCTTAGAAGAAGGTTGATTGGATGAAGTTTAGGAGACTGAGGAGAATCCAAATAATAGTTTGGATCAGAATAATCAGGAGAATTAGAAGAATCAGATGAATATTTTGGATTAGAATCCTATCAGAAGAAATGTTTGGATTAGAATTAGAAGAATCATACCACCGACCATGAGAAGGTGGGAAAGGGAATGAATGAATGGGTTCTCTAGAATCTGAAGAACCAAACATGGATTAGTCATGATGGGTGTCTTTTGATGTGAATGCCTAAATTTTGATTCTTTATTATCATATATATAAGGAACCCATGTAATAATTAGTCATGGTTGGCATTTGTTAAGTCAAATGCCTAGACCTAGATAGTGTGATTGAATTCCTTCAAATAGAAGGAAGTTCCATTCGATTGGAATGGCATAAGCATAATGAAAACCAAAAAAATTTTGTAAATAGATAGGATTTTGTGTGATTTAAAAGGGTTCTAAGGAAAACATACATCGTGATGACAATTTTGATAATCCAACAAATCAATGATAAATTTGTTCAACAATTTTAAATTTCAAATGCCTAAACCAAAATTTTGATTGAATTCCTTCAAAAAAAAAGAAACTTTCCATGTCAATTCAAAAGCATAACGAAAAACCAACTAGACATTTTTTTTTCATAATAGATAGGGAAATATGTGTGTGATACCAACTTTAGGTGAAAACATACAATGAAAAATGCGAAGGTCTTAAAAATGTGAAAAAAAATAAGGCAACAAATAAGAAATGAATCAAAGGATCAAAGGATCAAAAAAGGATTGTCCTAAAAATAAGTCTCAAGATGAATAAACAAGGAACAATCACACAAGTTTTTTTAAACCAATCAAGGAAATAATCCCTATTAAATGTTTCAAAGGTAGTTCGATGCAAGATGATCAACAAAATGTCAACACTTAAGTCAAGTTTAAGACAAACAAGGCATAAGTATTAACAAAGGGTTGATGTGATTTTTGATCAAAGTATACTTATAGAGAGTTTAAATCAAGTAAGACCTAAATCTCAAAAAGTGGAGGTTATGAATGTGAGCAATGCAACAATACCACTAAGATACGTTAACCAAATTTGTGAAAAAGTAAGGTATTAGTATCAAAATAATATTAATATGATGCGTGCAAAAGGTAACAACAACACCTTTCAAGGTTGAGGTAATGTTTGAAAAAAAAAACAAGGCTAAAGTATACCAAGGAATTGTTAAGATGTGCATAGTGTAACATTACAATCTAGACACTTAGGCCAAGTTTGCAAGAAACAAGATGTAAGTATCAAAATTTTTTGATATGATACAAGAAATGTAACACTTCAAAGGAGAATCAAATGAAGAATCAAGCCTAACTACAATGATGATCTTGACTTGGGTATCAAGATCAAATGGCTATCAAGATATGAAAATGTACCAACACACTTTCAACATTTACCATCTAGTCTCAAGCAAGGATGAATGTAAATGGGTGCAAAAGTGGTGGACACGATCGATTGATAACACACATATGGTTTCTCTTCTTTTGATAAAAAAGTGTCAAAAGAAAAAAAAGGAAGTAGATCAAGTGAGGTTGAAAAGTGTTTGGCCTCACTTTGAAAAGTTTCGCCTCACCTTATGGTGAGTGAAAAACTAAGAAAAAGTAATGCTTCACAAATTTGTGGTGAATGACACTTAGTTTGAACTTTAATGGACTCTCCCTTGTTTGAAAAAAAGTTTTGACTCGAGAAATTTCTCACTTTGTGAAGGCTCTTTACAACAATGATTGGCTTGATATGGTCAAGTTGGCTCCAAGACAAAATGGATTTCCTAGGTGGTTCCCTCAACTAGGTGTCACAAGATACCCTTGTGAGCTTGATTTACCAAGAAAGTCACATTGACTAGTCTTGGAGTATCTCAAATTTACTTTACCCCCTTCAAATACAATGAGAAATGAATGTGTTCAGTTGTATTCTCACTGGGGTCACAATATAGATAACTTTGATGCTAAATCTCACAAGTGTAAACTAGTCAAGTAGGTGTGTGGAGCACTTCCCATTTCATCCACAAGGTTCCCTCTTGCGTGGACTACTTTGGGGTTCCTAGGACCACCCCCATTGTTATAGCTTAAGGCTTATGCCAAAGGGTTATGTCCTAGTTTTAAGTGGATGGGGTGTACCCTTATCCGAACCTGCATATATAATGTGATGAATGTGGTGTGTTTTTTATCTTTTAGACTTAATGTGGTTTAGTTCACACACCATTTGGCAAACCAAACACATGTGTGAATTAGAAAGTTTGTTTTGATTCTCCTTTCTTTGGAAAGCATTTTTAGGTCCTACACGAAGATTTTAGTAGTTTTCCACAAATAAAAAAGAGGATAAGACGTTGTTTTGATTCTCAAGATCATCCTAAGATGCAAGAGAAGAGCATACGTGATGTAGAATCCAACTATTTAACTAAAAATGGAAAAACACTTAACTTAAACCACAATTTGTTCATTTTAGCCAATTTGACATTCATTCCCTTAGAAATAAGTGTAATGAGATGTTTTCAAAAGCATAGAAAAGATGTAGAAATTGTTTTTGATTCCCAAGATCACCTAAAAGGTGTGAGGGAAGAGCATACATGATTCTAATCTCATAAAAAACATGCAACATTCATTAACCTTAAACAAACCAAATTAGCAAAAGCATGAAGATATACCCTGCAAAATAGAAGTTAATCTCAAATAAACCTGCAAGGAGTTAGCACATCAAGAACAAGCTTTTTACAAATTTTAAAATAACATTCAAATTTGTATTGTGACACCTATGTGCCCTTCAGAATGTATGCGTGCCCTTATCAACATGTGCACATGGATAAAAACATGTGCACGCCTCTGCTAAAAATGACAAAGTGATCAAGCATGTGCGGGCCAAGAGAGTTGTATGCATGCATGCAAGTTAGCATGTGTGTGCCCCTATTAAAAAGGTAAAATAATAGCCTAGTAAATGTGTGCACACCCAGAGAGATTCTACATGTGTGAGTTTAAGCATATGTGTGGACAAGAAAACTACAAGAAAAACATAGAGGGAAATTTCATGTGTGGGAAGAATGATGTATACAAATTTTTTTAATGCATGCATGGGTTGACCAAAAGGACTACGTACAGTGGTACTACAAGGAAAAATAATGTATGTGTGGAACAAAGTGTGTGTGTGCACTCTTTTAAACACCTATGTGCAATTTTAGATGTGTGCATGCCCCTACAAATTTTGCATGCGTGTGTACCTATAGATGACATCAAAATATAGAGCTCTGATGTATGCACCTTCAAAAAGGTCATTTTTTCCTAATTTAGCTCAAATCTAATGACAACCCATCACAATAAACCCCACAAGAGAGACTCAATGCATATAAAGTTAGTGAAATAACCTAAGGATTTTAACTTATTTCACATGTGCATGATTTGGGTTAGAAAAACTTGAGAAAAACTAGTAAAACTCATTAAAATCAAAGAGACTATGAATCTCTCCCAAGCATGCCAAATGTATCCATGTATTAATTAGCTAAGCTAAGAGAATTGAAACTAACACCTAATAGTTCCAAAAAAAAGCTAACTAAACATAGATCATCATGCTAAGAGCTTAAAGAGACTAAATATCAACAACATGCATATAACTTTGAAGGAAAATCAAACTAACATGTTAAAGCATTATTCTCTACTCTTTGAAAGCTAAACTAGAAATGGACCTATGTAGATCCTTAACAATCAAAAATGATGATTTTTGTTTGATCCCAAGGGTTTAAGAATGGAGTCTCATCAAGACATGGCTACAAGGCCATTTTTATTCTCTCCATATGACTCAAAATCTTGGATGGATGAAATGCAAGATGAAGATACCTAGCTCAACACTAATGGAGGATGCTCAAAGATGAAAATGCCTATAGTTTATGTTATATGCATGCAAAGGTGTAAGAAGAAAGGTAGGAGGAGGGTTCTTTATATAACCCATTGGTTTGAAGAAGCTTTGCATCCTATTATATGTGGGATAATAACAAAGCTAGGTTAGTTAGGGATAAGCATACTTTTAGAGGAGATTAATAAGTTTGATTCTTTGAGGGGGTGTATTAATTAATCAAGAGAACTTAATATATCATTAGTGATTCATGATGTAAGAGAGGAGTTGAAAGGACCATATCACTTGCAAAATAATCAGGATCTAAACAAAGCTAACATGTTTGTTGTAGGTTACCAACATAGTGTGGAAAACCTCATTAAGCTAAAAGATAAGAAAACACACCATATTCAAAACACTTGATTTGTAGGTTGGATAAGGGTAAACCCATCCACTTTAAACTAGGAGAAAATCCCTTTGGCATAAGCCTTAAGATAAAACAAAGAGGGATGCTCCTAGGAACCCCAAAGTAGTCCATAAGAGGGAACCTTGTGGATGAAACGGGAAGCACTTCACTTACCTACTTGACTATTTTACACTTATGAGTTTAGAGTCAAAACTATCTCCATTTATGACCCCAATGAAAACAAACTGAAAACATTTTATGCTCATTGTGTCAAAGGGGGTAAAGTAAAGTTGGGATACTCCAAGGTTTATTTAGTGTGACTTACTTGGCAAACCACTTCGCAGAAGGTATTTTGTGACACCTAGTTGAGAGAACCAATAGGAAGCTATATCATCTTGGAGCCCACTTTACCGTATATAAGCCAATCGTGTTTTATAGAGCTTTCACAAAGTAAGAACTTGTTTAGAGTCAAAACCTTGTTTATCGAACAAGGAGAGAGTCCATTCAAGTTTTCACTAAGCATCATTCATCACGAGATTTACAAAGCCTTACTTTGTCTTAGTTTCTCACTCACCCTAAGGTGAGGTGAAACTTTGCCAAAGTGACCAAGTATATTTCAACCTCACTTGATCTACACCTTTTCTATCTTGTTTTCCATTTTGGGACAAAAGAGAACAACATGCATGGATACCGCTAGAAATAATCATGTCCACCACTTTTTTAGTCTACTTGCATGACTAGGTTGCAATGTTGGAATGCAAGTGTTGAAAGTGTGAATGGTACGTCTTCATGTTCTAGTAGGCCCTTTTCTCAAACCCATATTGAGACACATTATCATCGTAGTTAGGCTTGAGTCATCATTGATCTTCCTTATAAGTGTTACGTTGTTTGCATCACCTCGTCACAATTATGATACTTACATCTCATTTCTAGTAAATGTGGTCTAAGTGTCTATATTGTAATGTTACGTTACCCACATCTTAGAAAATCCTTAGCATACTTTGATGTTGTTTTATTTCAAACATTACCTCAATCTTGAAAGAGTGTTGGTTACTTTTTTGCATGTTGTATCGATATTATTTTGATACTAATACCTTTCTTTCTCGCAAATCTTGGGTAACGTATCCTAGTAGTATTTTTGTGGCTCACATACGTAACCTCCATTTGTTTTAGGGTTTGGGTCTTGCTTGTCTCTAAACTCTTCATAAGTATCCTTTGATTGGAGATCACATCAACCCCTTGCTAATACTTACACCTTGTTCATCTTGAACTTGACATAAGCATTGACATTGAGTTGATCATATAACATCAAACTATCTTTGGAAACATTAGCATAGGGTGTAGTTTCTTGTTGATTGATTGGTTTACTAGAAACTTGCATGATTGTTCCTTACGTGTTATCAAACTCATAGACTTGATTGATTCATTATTCTTTGGTCCATTTATTGACGTACTTTGAGACCGTAAAATGAATAAGTTTACACATGTTACACTTAGGTTTGTTATACCCTTGATTACACTAGACAAAACCTTGTGTAAACAAAACTCAAAATGGTCCATATCACGACAATGGAATCCAAGAAATGAGAGTTAAATCCTTTTCTAGGTCACAATTTAGGTCCCCTCTTCTCCAAAGTAAAGGAAACAGATGGGTTGGTTGATCATAGTGGAGATGAGAGTGATTCATTTCAAGATATCAACAACATGTTGATGTCACTCACTTTGATGACTTCCTATTCCAAAATAGAGATCGAGTGCTTGCATGAGTTTTAGAGCTAGGTGCCATAGTGCCACAAGAATGAGAAGCCCCTAGCCAAGATACTAATAGGAAAGAAGAAGAAACACAAAGACCTCCCATGGATGATAAGCATTGAGGAAGACACACTTCTACCTCTGGTACCAACATTGAAGGTGAAACATCAAGACAAAAAGGTGGTTCTCAACCGCCACCCCTTAAAATCCATCACAGGTTAGGGTAGAACGTGAACATGAGGAGTTACCTCCTCCTCAAAATGATGATGAAGAGGACCCTCAAAATGAGGAAGTCACTATACAAAATCAAATACAAACCCTTAGCCAACAAAACTAGAAAACTTAGCTTCTTCTATAAGTAAGAACCCAAGAAAGGGTACACATCAAGAGAAACCTAGGACTAAGGTTAGTGAAATTTATATTGAACCTCAAGAAGATGAAGCCTTCAAGAAAAATTGAGTGCTTAGACCATCTTCTCCTATAAAAGAAAAACTCTTTATGCAAGAGTTACAATCAATGAAGAACATGCTTATGACCCTTCAAGAAAGTAACATAGGCCATAAAAAAGTATCAAGTATGAGGAGCTATGTCCTTATCCTTTTAAAGAGACATGTTATGAACACCATTTCAAAAAAGTTTGATTGTCCAAAATTTGATAAATATAAAGGAAAAGGTGATCCTCATGATCACATCAAATACTTTTACATGGCTTGCCAAGAAGTAGCCTATAGTGAAAATTACCTCATATGTTTGTTCCCTCGTAGTTTAGGAGGAAAATGTTGGAATGGTTCCTTCATTTACCAAAGGGGTCAATAATCACATGGCCCATGCTAGTAGAGAAATTTGTGCATCACTTCTCATTCAATATGGAGAATGACGTAACCATGTTAGATTTATGTAACGCTAAACAAAGACCAAATGAAACTTTCACTAGTTTCTTACAATGATGGTGAGGGTTAGCTAGCCACTTCCCTTGTGTAGTTCTGAGAAACAATTGGTTAGTATCTTCATGCCCAATTTAAATCTGGACATTTGTTTCACTTACAAATGCACTGTGTCACTAACTTTGAGGAAGTTATCGAGAAAGGAAGCCAAATTGAGAAGGATTTAATAGAAAAGGGAACAATAAAACCCTTTTCAAAGGAAACAAGAGTCAAAACCTATGAAAATCCTAAGTTCTTTAACAAAAAAAGAACATTGTAGGAGATGGCATCACCGACTCTAAATGAGTTCAAACAGTTCAAAGTGGTCCCCTTTTAAAACTTACCAAAGGACCTAGTCAAAATCCATGATCAAATGACGGTGTTCACTCCCCTTAGACTCATTATCCATGATTTTGAGACAATTAGAGGTGGTGAACATGGTTCAATATCCAACCATGGTGCCTTATGTAGATGATGATGCCCAAACTAGGATGGTATAGAGATCATGACTATTGTGATTTTCATCGTGTCAAGGGACACAAAACAGATAAATGTTTAAAATTGAGACACTTTATTCAAGACCTCATTGAGGATGGGAAGATTGAAGTGGACTCACCTGAATCAGGACAAGGGCCTAATGGAAAAATGGGAATCTTTAAACAACCCTTTCCTAATCATGATAAAGAATGAAAAATCTGGATCAAGGTCAGTCATTTGATGACTATAGAGCTACAAATTACGTGTATACCTCACTGATAATCCCTTTGATTCACTCATAGGTTGTATTCATTCATCCAATGAGAAAGTAAATACCATCAAAATCATTAGCAATGATTGCACATGGCAACAACATGACATGCTCACCTAGTGATTCCAAGAACCTCCTTTACCTATACCCCTCAGAAAATTCAATATGATTTGGTAGATCAACTTGAGAAAACCACGGACTAAGATTTTGATCTTAGACCTTCTCAAGATATCAAGCTCTCATAAGGATATCCTTTATAAGACCCTTCAAGGGTCAGGAGTGTCAACAGATGTTGATCCTTCACACCTCCAAGCCATGGTCATGAACCTTTCTCTTAATGATTGCATTTCCTTTGACCAGAGTGAAGTCCCACTTAATAATCACACATGCACAATTTACCCCTGTACATTGAGGTATTTTTCACTCGTAGAAATATTAAAAGAGTTTTGTGGATAATGGGTCCGGTTTAAATATTTACACCTTGAAGCTAGTCAAGACAACTAGGGCACAGAAGTAGATCTGGATTCTCACATAATCACAATTACAACTTATGATAATGTTGAGCATGAATCATCTGGTACCATTGTGTTACCTATGGAAGTAGGGCCAAAAATCATGACATGAAGTTCCATGTCCTTGATCTGGATCTTCCTTATAACATGCTCTTAGGCCACCCATGGATCCATGCCATGCAAGTTGTACCCTCCACTTTTCATCAATGCATTAAGTTGTATCATGGAGGAAGATGATCACCATCCTAGGAGATCCTGAGCCATTTACACATTGTAGAGCATTACATAGTTTTTCTTGAGTAGCGTATGAATGTCCTTCAATGGACATTGTTATACCATTACAAACAGAAGCTCTAAAAGCTTGAGTTGATCCTGATACATTACAAGATGATAATAAGATCCTTCCTCATCACTCTCTCCCTTTTCCTCATGGGAGATTAAAGGTTGGATCATATGGCCCAATTGAGGATTTCAATCTTCAACAAGCCTTTTGGTCTCTCGACCTCTCGCTATCACCTAAAACATGTGGTAGGCCCGATTTTTAGTTCAAGAGCTCTCGAGATAGTTGTCCTAGTCCCTTTGAGAAATTTGTTCCTCATGGCCTTTTGTCAGATGAGAAAATGTTGGATACACCTACAAGTTGGATCCCCTGAAGGAACAAAAGTTGCATGTCACCAAGCTCTGAGAATACACAAAAAGCACATAATGATGATATACACCATGGGCTATCAGGGATTTGGGTGTGGCACAAATGCACAAGGAAACTAGAGCCTATCCCAATCCCCCCTGGAAATCAAATAAACATGGCCTTGGCATTAAGCCTCATAGGGCTCCACCCTCAAAAATTGATGACACCTCTTCAGAATGTGAGGATGATTCACCTCATTTGAGACAATGATGTAGATTCCTATTGTAGCATATATGAGGACCTTTCCTCTACCAACCTTTTCCTAGATTCCACCATCTTTACCCTTTCCCAGTCCAATTCCCAAGCTGATTTCCAAATTACCCTTGTATATCCCAACCTCATTGATTGGGGCCAACAACTTCATGTGCCAGTTGATTTCTTTGAAAATGATGAGGCAATCATAGAGTTCATGGGTATTCGGGACGCCATTCGATCAAGTGACCATAAAAAGGGTTTCTCCATCAATTTTGAATGCATGTGTGTACTTTGGGGAAGAGGCAGAGTTGTGTGGTCATTTAAGAAAAAAATAAGCAAGGGAAAAATTCCTATAGAAAATCCTTGCAAAAATAATAAGTCTAAGTCCCATAGTGAAAACCTCTTTGAGGCTTGTGGAAAACAAACAAAAAAATCAATGGAAAAGATAGTTGACCCACGTGAAGATGATAATATTTTTGAGCCACCTATAGAAGTGGATCTTAATCTCCCCTTGATCCTACATGTATGGAAGATACATCTAAAATGTTGGTAGAGGAGACTATAGATGTCAACATCGGGTTAGAAGAGGATCCAAAAATAGTAAATTTGGGAGCTTCACTCTCGGCACAGGAGAGAAAAAACATTTGTGGCACTACTAAAAGAATTTGTAGACATATTTGTGTGGTCTTACAGATATATAGGTTTGGACCCAACCTTAGTCATGTGCATAACCTTTTGTGCACCCTAGATGCCAAACCTATCAAGAAAAAGTTGAGAAAGATGCACCCATGTTGTTACACTTTGGTTAAAGAAGAACTAGAAAAGCTATTGGTAGTAGGTTTTATCAGACCTATTGACTATTCAGAATGGATATCAAACATAGTTCCAATACAAAAGAAACCAGTTGGGTATCGAATCTACATAGACTTTAAAGGATATTAATAAAGCATGTCCTAAAGATGATTTTCCTTTTCCTAACATGACATGATTATCGATTCAACTGTGGGTTATGAAATGTTGTCCCTCATGGATGGATTTTTGAGCTATATATAGAGATTAAGATCGCAGAGGAAGATCAACATAAAACTACTTTTACCACCCCTGGGGGACATTTTTCTACCAAGTGATGCCTTTCGGCCTCAAAAATGCCTAGAGCCACTTATCAAAGAGAAATGACAGTCATCTTCCATGACATGATGAATGACATCATGGAGGACTATGTGGATGATATCTTGGGAAAGTCAGAACTAGAGAAGAGCACCCAAAAGTGTTGAGGTGTATCTTTCAATGCCTGAGACTAAAGTCAGATTAAACCCTAGGAAATGCATCTTTGGCGTATAATCGGGAAAGCTATTGGGTTTCATCATTTCAAGAAGAGGGATTGAGGTAGATCCCTGCTAAAGTTGCAACTATCAATGAGATGCCTCCACCAAAGAACCTTAAGCAATTATGTAGCTTACAAGGTAAAATACAGGAAATCCATCGATTCATTTCACAACTTGTGGATAAGTGCCATCCTTTCACACATCTACTCAAGAAAGATGTTACCTTCAATTGGGGTCCTGAATGTCAAAAAAGGCCTTTGAATTTACTTAAACAATACCTAACTAGTCCTCTCTATTCTCATGCCACCTACCCCAGGTGAACCCCTGTTATTGTTATACATTTCAGCTACCCAATATGTTATTGGTGCACTTACTTTCCCAATATGACCTTAGCCAAAAAGAGAGGGTGGTTTATTACCTTAGCCACACTTTGATCACCTATGAGCTGAATTACCCACAAATTGAAAAAGTGTGCTTAGTTGTGGTCTTTACATTTCAAAAAGCTTCACCACTATCTTACTCAATAACAAAACCAAGCTCATTTCCAAAGTTGACCCTTTGAAATACCTTCTATCTAAACCAATGCTCACCGGATGGATGGCTAATTGGATCATCCTCCTAAGTGAGTTTGATATTGAATTTGTAAACCAGAAATCACTCAAAGGATAGGTGTTTGTAGATCAACTAGTTGAAGCTCCCCTACTAGGAATGGAACCATTGTGTCTGGATCTTTCAGATGCCTCTATGATGTACATTGAGAATCCATCATATGGCATATGCACTTTGATGGATCATTCAATTATCATGGTTTAGGAGCGGTGTGGTACTTATCACACCAATAGGAGACTTCATCATGCATGATTTTTGGTTGATTTTTCCATGTACTAATAACATAACAAAGTATGAAGCACTCATTTCTGGTTTGAAAATTTACTATCAAATGGAATATCGACAACTAAGGGTCATGGGTGATTCATAATTAATCATCAAGAAAGTCAATGATGAATATAAGGTCAAGGATGACAAGCTCATCCCATAAAAAGATGGTTGAGACCTCAAGGAATATTTTATACGTATTGATTTTAAACAGATGTCAAGGGCAGCAAAAAAATCAATCAGATGACATCATGGCCACAATTGGAGCTTTCTTCGCATTCCACCTCAGGAAAAGAAAATTCCTTTCTTTGTGGAAACATCTATGAGAGCTGCATATGATATGACATGTCCAGAATCATCTAGTATGTGAAGTTGTTGGTCCTTTCTCCCCTGGTATGAACCCATATTCAATTACCTACAAGACAATACCTTTCCTTCAAATATTTCCCACACTGAGAAAAGATCCCTTATCCACCGTATAGCCCACTATACCCTCTAGGAGGCACCCTTTATCATCGAGGCTACGATGGGAATCTACTGTGTTGTCTTGATTTGGCTGAGTCATTCAAGCAATCAAAGAGGTACATGAAGGAGTTTTGGAGCACACACAAGTGGCATGGTGCTCTAAGAAACTACTAAGAGTAGGTTACTATTGGCCCACCATGGAAAGATTTTTGTAACTATGTCAAAAGTGTGAACTTTTTCAGAAGTATGGAAACCTAATTCATGCACCAACACAAGCTTTACAGCCAATTACAACACCATGGCCATTTTCAAAATGGGGATTAGATCTCATAGGGAAGCTCACTCCTACATCCTCAGATGGCCATACACATATTATAACTACCACCGAGTATTTCAAAAAATGGGTAGAGGTTGTGCCTCTTACATATGTTACAGTGCATAAATTTCAAAATTCATCATGAACCACCTCATCTGCCATTACGACATCCCCTCCCATCATTGTAGCAGAAAATGGTAAAGTATTTCAAGAAAAAAAGTTAAAGTGTTATGTCAATGCTTCCAAATCCATTTAAAGTGGTCCACTCCCTATTACCCTCAAGGTAATGGACAAGCAAAGCCACTAACAAAACACTTGTTCACATAATGGAAAAGATGGTAAGTAAAACATGTCGTAATTGGCACTTACAAATCCATCCCGACCCTCTGGGCCTATAGAACCTCCATCCACACTCCTACTGGTGCTACACCCTACTCACTAGTCTTTTTGAATTGAGGCCATCATACCATTGGAGATTGAGCTTCCTTCCCGAAAATATCTCTCTCGGGACTATCTGGATAAGGATGAAGATTACCGAGTGGCTCGACTAGTAGAGTTGGAGCTACTAGATGAGAAATGCATGTGGGAACTTAATCACTTAAAGGTATATCAAAATCGAGTGTCATGAGGGCTATAAAAGTGGATGATACCTCACTAGTTTGAGGTAGGAGATCTAGTACTCAAAGAAAATTAGTTCAACACCACCAAGGACTGGGAAAAGAAAGGAAAGTTTGAGCCCAACTAGTTAGGACCATATGTTGTGGTCACTAAGTATGGTTTCAGGGGCATAAAAACTTGCTCACTTAGATGGTGAGGAACTAAAGGAACCCATGAACACAATACATCTCAAGTGGTTCTATGCTTTGAGTATGGAGTTCCTAAAAAAATCAAAAAAAAAAAAAAAAAAAAAAAAAAAAAAAATCAAGAAAAAGTAAAAAAGAAAACAAGGTCATCAATTGTGAAAACCACACAATTGTGGCACATTGGGTAGGTCCCTTGGTGAAAACTAGTTTTCGACACCTTGGGAGGATCCATTTGTTCAAGCATATCTCATATCTAGAAGGAGTACACTTGCTTTAATTTAGGGCTAGGTTTTCCTAAGTTTGAGATCCTTTTGAACCCTATCCTTTGTGGCCTTGATCTGGATTGATCTATTCTTGTATATATGTGAAGGGATTCACCTTTGTACATTCCCATCTAATGTTGGGGGAACCTTTCACATCTTCACCTTCTTACACATACACATGGCATTCTACCTTTGTATATTCCCATCTCATGTTGGGGCATCCATCCACACTTTTTTTTTTTTACATACATACTTGAAGAAAACCTTAGAAAATTCAAAAAAATTCATAAAACTTAAAAATTCAAAAACATTCAAATATGTTAGAAAAACCCTAAACATTTAAAAACCCTTTTAGGGAAAAACTACAAAAAAAACATAACATTTTCTTGCAAAAATCTAAAAAAAAACAATGTGAATAGTAGCCTTGAAAATTGTCTCAAGATGACACCAAAACAATGAAAAATGTTTCAAAATTGTCCACAAAAACAAAGTAGTAGTTTGCTTACTTTTAGTTGTTGGTTTGTATAGTTTTGATTGCATTATTTCATGTGTTGTGTGCTTTAAATTGAATTCATTTTCTTACTTAGATTAAGTGTTACTTTAATCTATTGTACATTACAATGAGTTCATTTTATCTTGCATACTTGTATATAGTTGTGTTGCTTTAATTAGATTTGATTAGGTTGTGCTTGTTGTTTTCTTGTACATGTTGTTTTCATCATCATATCATCTATCATCACATCTATACATCATATATCAATAAAAAGATAAGCTACATCATCATGAACATGAAAATTAAACATGTATGCTAAGCTAACATCATATAATATCACCATGAGGGAAAGAGGGACCACCTTTTGTCCCCCCCTCAAACATAGACCATAATAAAAATGTGGACAATCATAAGTGTCACATGAAAAACAACATGATATCATCTACTACTATCCCATACACAAAATGTGATAAGTAGAACATGAAGTAGCTCATCACAAACATGCCATGTCATCTAAATACTATCTCATAAATCAAGAACATGTGATACAATCATAAACATCATAAATAAAGTCCATAATCATCATCATCATATATATATATGTGTGTCAAAATATCAATGTCCATATACAAATTGTGTCTCTGTACATAATCATCGGATACATGGTATGCCATCATGGGCATCGATAAAAAAATGTGCCTTTCATAGAGGCATAAAAAAATAATATATAAACATCGATAAAAAAATGTGCCTTCATATCGAGGCATACATAAAAAAGATACATCTGTAAATACATCAAATAAAAATAGAGTCATGATCGACTCTCTCCCTCATGTGGACTATCAAGGTCTACCACTCGGTGGGGGGCATCTTGTGATCTGATGGACCCTACAGGACTCTGTTGGGGTATACTAGCTTCCCTTGACCTACCTACTAGTGGCTACCTCCATTGATCACCTACTGATGGTGCCTAATGTGTAATGTGAGGCAACTCCTATCTCTATGCTCAAATATTAAATAAATGTGGGGCTTCTATCCCTTAGAATACATCATAATATAATGATCTATGTATGTATCCTCTCAATAATGGTTGTAGCCATATCCATGTAAACCATGAGGTGTGTAGAAGAACACGATAGATGATGCAAAGAGGAAACCTCCTTTGAAATCCTGGCCACCATGGCCTACGAGCATCCCGAGTTGATCATACTGCTCTATCGGAGCTGATCTCACTCCACTATAACTACTACCTTCTATGCCCACCTTTGTGTCTATGATGAGGCCAACTGATCTCTCTCTAGCCTATAGTTGTGCCCCTCTCTGCCACTTCCCCGATCCCTCTAAGTAATAACGATCGATCTCTCTCTATGGTGACCTAGAGCTGTAAGCTATCACTGCTACTTATAACTTTTCCCAAAACGCAGCTAACTCCCCTACACCCTATGTGGATCCTTGATCTCCTCCCCTCTCTGGGCTATGTGGTGGGCTAACAATGGGAGCATGTTATGTGGAGGATTTGTTGTACATGTCTATGTGGAAGAACACTGTGCAAAGGGGCACATGAATCCCACTACATACCCACCTAGGGCATCTGAACCTATGTGCATGTACATGTCACTATACATACAGAACCTATCTTGTGATCTTGTCCCTATCCCTATCCATCCCCACCATCTCCATTAGATCCATCATCATCACTCCCATCATCACTACTCACTACCCTGTTGGCCCCTCTTCATCCTCTCCCTCTACGAGGTTGATGCTCTAGTGGCGGCCACACTCTACATCCCATGCAGCCTGAGGGATAGTCAACCACCTCGGAAACATACACTATAGTATACCAAGAAGCATAGGCCATTGTGGTCCCTGGATCCATGATCTTTTGTAATGGTGCCCATACAGTGGAACCATCTACTCAAAAGTTGTCTCGAGCTCTTGTGTGTGTCGATAGAGGCCCAATGTCAAAAGTCTCTCTAGGCGTGGTGTGCATACCACATCTCTCTAGCCAAGAACATCCTGAATGACACCAAACTATCATTATGCCCGATCCACTCTATAATACTCCATAATATACCCATGGATCCCAATGAGAAAATTCTCCACTAAGGCAAAGGTTGAGCTCCACTGGATCCTCTGGCCACTGATAGTGTCTATAAGGTCTCCATACAATCATCTGTAGTTGTATATCATCGAAGGCATGATGATAGAAATAAGTATCCCCCATGTGTCCATGCACATCATCACTAATAGGAGCCCAACCAAAGACTAAAGGCTCATCCATGGCCCGAGCTTGTAATGCTCTGCAGGTGACCAATAGCTATATGGTCCCAGGCCCATATCTGTAGTAAGGTCACTGGACCCATGGTCTTTTGACCATGGTAGGTAATCAAATGCAAGTCCTAGTATAGATGCACAAGCACACACACTATCCCCAACACAGTAATGCTCTCTCTCCTCGATCAAGCCTCGAATCACACCAATCAAGCCTAAGGGAAATGATGTACCCATCTTGTCAAGTAAGCAGAATGCCACTAACAAGTGCCATGAGATACACTACATGTGATATAACCTCAGATATGTGAAACACCGATGCATCTGCATTATCATACCTCATTGAGGTATCTCATCTACACCAAAGAGCTCAATCAAGCTATCTATAATATGTGTGCCACATCATCCTTGTACTCTATCAAGTGGCCTTGAATCGGCACTCATAAAATCCTCAAACATCCTCAAGTGTAATAGTCATCTCGCTAGTTAGGAGCCTGAAACACTGGCTCTTGTTATGCCACCTCTCAACTAAGGTTGTAAGGAGGTTGTGGTCTAAGGTGATATGTGGCATTGTGCCATGTAGCTAAGCCCTGTAGTATATAGGGTGATGTCCAAATAGGCCTCTCATGTCGTGAGAAGGTCACCTCAAAGTTTGGCCAATCGGTCATGTCACTCCCACACCTGTAAGATAGGTAGCTGCATCTGTAAGATCAAACAACACACTTATTAACCTTTCTTCTATCTAACATCATCTAACACTTAGCCTATTCATCCCTATATTCTTCTAAACTTTCCCTTTTTCTTCTAAGTGTTCCCAAACCCATTTTGATGCATGCATGCCCCTAGCGATGCATATATGCACCCTTTTAGCGTATATGCACACTCAAGCACACATACATGCCCCCTTTCTAGTGCACTTTGCATGCTCATCCTCACACACACATGTGCGTGTAACTATTTATCCCCCTTTCCCTAGTGCCATACATGCCCCTCATGACACATGCACCTTTGACAACACTTGCACCCATGTGCATTTGACCTAACCCTCCCCAGATGCATACACGCATCTAACTACATATCATGCCACACTGCAGCATGCCCCTAGCATGCATAACCTCAAGTGCCTATACACTGCACAATAACACATATACCCTATGCACACACATATTTCCTATGCCTGCATGCATGCCCATGATGATGCACATGCACATGCACCCCTAAGTGCATGCACATACATTATATCGACCCCCTAAAACACCTAATAAATGACATTAAATGTAATAAAAAACAAGATGGATAGGGTACTCACATAGGGTCCATCACTGGGCATCCACACGTACTCGAACTATGTCTCTTCGCCTATGCCTCTGAACTCATGCCATCTCTCTCAAGGGTCAAAGAAAAGGTCAATAGTAAATCAACAAGGCTCGGTAACAAATGAATTACTCTCATGATGATTTACCCCCGGAGAGGGGTATATGTGGTCATTTTGACCCCACGTGATGTGTTTTCCCACCGTGATGGCCGAGAGGTGTAATTTGACCCACCGTGATCATTCTAACTTCCTTTATTTCACCCACCGCGATATTTATTTTTAATAAATGATCATTTTTCACCCATTTTGTCTCGTTGGGGCATATTTTTGCTACCTGGTGCACCCATTTCTTCTCCCTAGGGCATTTTTCTTATTTTAGGTGATCTTCTCTCATCTAATTTCTTCTAAAAAAAAAAAATCACTAAACAAAAAAAAATCAATATTTTCAAAAAAAAAAAATTGCAAAAATCATTAAAAATCCAAAAAAATTGTAAAAATTCAAAAATTTGCAAAAATTGGTAAAATGTTGGTATGTAGCTAAAGCTTGTGTCAAACACATTGTATTCAAATTATATCTTTCTTTCATTTTTCACTTTTTTTATAATAATGACTCACGGATCATTTGGATCTACCCCATTAACAAAGTTAGTCTGCTTGCTTCATCTGTACTATCTTGGCACAACAATGAGTTTTGCTATACTATTTTGTAGTGCATGAATGATTTTTCATTGGACCCCTGCATCCACCATATTTCCCCTCACATGTATCCTTTCTTGGGGCACCACTTTTAACCCTTTTCATTTATACATGAACATTTGGGAACTAAAGCTCGATAACAAAACATTTGTGCAACTATATTAAACATTGTTGGTTTAAATATGTGTGTTTGTACTTGTTTCCCTGTTAGGTTGGCTTGTTTACTTTCTCGTATTGCATTGCATCTTGTATGTTGCATGGAGTTGGTATTTTAGCAATGGAAATTTTTTTGTACTATGGCTTTTCATGTCATTCTACACTTTTGTCATATGCTTACATTTTTAATAAGGACCGATGATGAAGATCACTAGCAATATGATGAAAATAAAGTTGTTTAAAAGGAACTTGGATGGATGTTAGCTCAATCCCCCTTCCTCATATTTTTCTCTTCTATATCCCCTTTCTCTCTCCATCACACTCAGCTTCACCATTCTTCCTCTACATTCACGCACACTTGCTCTCAATATAAATCTAAAATATTTGGTGTCTCATCATCAAAAGAGGGAAGCTCCCTTGTCAACTCGGTTATTCAAGTATGACGTGGAAGATGAGAAACGAAAATGAAAGCTAGAGAATTATATTTCATGGGTACTTAGTACTAAGTATCAACAAGACTAATATGACTCCTTTATCTCTTCCTTTCTTCTCTTTACAGAGGATCTTCTTCTTCTTTTGTTCACTTCCTTCATAGGACCCCTTTGATCTGAGGGGGCCCCCCATCAATTTCTAACAAGATCATATCTTTTCTTCATTTTTTCATCTTTTTATTGGTCGATTGACCTCTTTCATCACCCCGACACTTGAGGGGTTTCCCCCACATCCTTCACTCTATTAATTTTTCATTCCTCTCAAAAAAATTATATTTCCACTCCATCAAAAATTTTTTTTATGTTTTTCTACTATCTTTGAAGTGGCATAGCTTACGCCACCCCAAAGAGGGGAAAATGTAGACACCTATAATTTGATCAAAGCAATTTTATTACTAACATTGCACTAACTATTCTATTCCCCACAAATTGATGACACTTCATCAATTAGGCTCATTTTCCCCTCAAACTCCTCTTAATTAACTACTATACGTTGATTAAGCCTCCTACCATGCATTTGACCAATAAACCTTCTTATTGGCTAACTCCACTTCCAGAACATCCAAAATCTATCAAAACCTCCTCCAGATGCTCCCAGAAAGCTTCCTAAGCCTACTTGGGATTCTTAATTAATCTTAAAATATTAATTAGCTTCTAATCCTAGTCAAAAAGTGCTTTGACTAAAAGTGCTTTTTGGACTTACCTTTTGTCCCACATGCACCAAAATCATACCATTCTTGGAATGGGAAACCTATAAATAGAACCCTCCTCCTCATCATTTCTTAGAACACTTTTCCTCCTCTAGCATAAACTATAGGCATTTAGGATCTTGAGCATTTCTCCATTTATATTGAGCTAATATCTTCATAGTGCATCCATTAACTCAAGCTTGAGTAATATGGAGAGAACCATATGGCCTGAAGCCATTATTGGTGAGACTCCATTCTCAAACCTTGAGATCATACTAACAATCAAATTTGATTGCTAAGGATCTTCTTAGGTTCATTTCAAAGTTAGCATTCAAAGAGTAGAGATTGATTTAGGCATTGAATCTTGTACTTTAACATGTACCTACACCTTGAGAATAATGTGAGTTTCTAAACAATCCCAAAAAATTCTCTTCATGTCACTAACATGCACCTCAAGCCACTAAGCAACTTGAACCATCATGCATTATCACCTAGGCTAGCTAGGTCTCCTAACTAGGCTTGCTATACAAAGCCCATCTCACTAAATCACATTATGCGATCATGAAAACACATGAAACTCCAAGTAATAATCCTACTAAGCATCCTATTACTATACTTCATCAACCTATTTGTCATTATTGAGCTTTTACAACAATGACAACACATAGAACTCAACATGCCAATAATCTCCCCATTTGTCATTGATTGAAAATAACGTAAACTTCTCCCCTTTTTTACATTAATGAAAAACTTACCTTTACTTACATGTTCTTCATCTTTCTAAGCTTCATAAGTTCACCTCTTGGATGGAAACATAAAAAAATCTTCTCACTAGTTCACAAAATTCTCATTTCTTTACTAAAACTATGATTTTGGTTTCTTTTTCATCTAGAAACCACTAAACTCCCCTTAAGTAGAGGCATACATGAAATTACAAATGAAAAACATGATGTAACAAGGATAAAATCATTTTCTTACCTTTTTCTTGAGTGAATATCATCACACAGTCATCATCATTAGGATCTTAAAATTTTCTTTACTTTCCTTATGCTCTATATTACCATTTTCAAATCTTAAATGATGTTGTACTGACCTTTATTAGTTGTCTATTAGCCATGCCAATTATGAAATAGAATTTAAAATCATCCATACTTACATCTTCTTGGAATTATCACAACTTGATAAGACTTTAACTAGGCTTAACTTGTTCATAACTTGACTTCACACCACTCTTAGGGTAAGGTTCCCTAAAGTGATTCTGCAGTGACTTTTGGACCAATTTTTTTCAAAGGTGCCCTAGAACTACAATATCTCTATGAAATACAAACTCTTGACTCCCCATCAGATCATTACATACCAATCTAGTAGAAAAACACAAAACTTGGCTTCTTACCTTGATTTATAGCCTTGGAGAGATGTTAATCACTTCAATATTTCCATGAATATCTTTCCTAATATTTTAAGCCTCCTTACCTTCTCACAAACTGATTTGAGTCAAAATACTTGCTTATATTTGCAATGTATTATGAAGCATGCTTTCCACAGATATTCTAGCACTAGTAGACACCTTTAGTATTCTTTTACCTCTATTTGAGATTCATGATTAACTCTCTCCTGTTTAAAATACTTACTCAAACCTTTAGACCCACATTTTCGTGCACAAAATTATCTCTTACAGACCCTTGAAAAGATGCATTTGACCACTTAATGGCGTAAGATATCAAAATCAAACCTTGCATTTGAAAATGTAACATGTTTCAATTTTCTAGATTACTTCAAGCTTTCTTTCACCACAATCTATCAATAATACACCAAAAACTTCATACGAGTCATAAATTTCTCCCCAAAATCTGTAATAGCTCATGAAAGTCCATACCTTGTCTAAGTGGAGCATTGACAATATATTTTCACACCTTCACAACTACACTTGCATATACATCATCTCTTACATGTCTTTAATATTTTTCCATGACCCTTAAGCATACTTGATGAAACACATGCATTAATCAAATACCAAAGAAACACCATTACCAACCCAGACTCGTAGTCAAATTTATCATCTTGAGGAATATAACTTTGACCTTTTAGAGTTATTGGACCATTTCTTGATGTAAGAGCATTCTTAAGTCATGTTTAAGACCTTTAAACAAGTAAGGAGAAAATATTGAATCCGCAACTACACTACATTATCTTGTAAGTCTGTAGTACCACCTTTTGATGGAAAATTGACCTTTCACAAAATTCTTGGAATGCATCATCTTTATAAGACATAAGATACCTAAAATTGGGGATCCCTTGCAATTTTTATGAATCGAGATATGAAAAACAACATGTATATCCTTCCAAAACATTTGAACTTCAGAATATCCTATATGAGATACCATTTTAAATCCAAAAGACCTCTATAGGTCTACAACATGTCATTCTTCCTCAACCACTATGCCTTGATACTACATGATGTACATCATTGTTTGAGCTTAATGATTCAACATTACCATGTTATTTTCTCATGATAGGATACTATCTCAACCTTGGAAAGTCAAGAATGGTCACAAATAATTCTCTTTGAACTTATTATTTACTGTTTGCATCTTCATTATCTCTTGTCTTGTAGCCCTTTATTAAAATTTTTATTAGGTCTAGTTTTTGATACATTGGATTTACATACAAAATGATGATAAATTGGAGTATCAATCTGGTCCCTTAAATATTCCATAAAGATTAAAAACTCCTTTCTTCACATAGGTTTCTAGAAATCATTAACTCAAGTTCAAAATTAGGTCTTCAACACTCGCTTGGATTGTGTCATCCAAATTTCAAGAGAATGAGTTGCCGTACATTTTCATAATACCTTGAAAATTTTATGTCTCTCTTCCTAACATGTCAAAGTCATATGCTTGAAAGATAATTCATTCACACCAACTTTATTTATAGAATTTTTCATATTAACCCTAGGAAAGGTTTTACAAAGCCCAAGAGAGGCCTGTTTACAATAACTCACTTATTCCAAGGTTTCAAAACTCCAAAATGACATAAAAAATTTGTGTCATATTGAGTTAATATACTCTTTTAGACATCTTTAAATATATGAACATGAATACAACCCAACTTTGTGTTGTGCTTCAAGTTTCAAGACTCACTAATATGTAACCTAGACTATGCTACTAGTGAAGCTTGCAATTAATCCTATACCAGCTAATTTAAAGTTCATAAAATGAAGTCATGACCCTCCATGTAGACTCCAAACAACTCGAGCTTTCAAGGATTCCTCTCGTCATCACTTGTTGAGCTTAACATGAACTAAAATATTATACTTTATTAATTGACTTAAAATCATTGTTAAATACATATTTGAAGAGAATTTTTATCATATATTGTCCTCATGAGGCTCCATACACTTGTAGATACTTTGAACATCCATATTTTGTCTTGACACCTTGATGGAATAACTTAATACATCCTTGAATATTCTTAATTAATCATGAAAGGACTTATTTACTCATGAAATCTCATCTTTGACAAATTAGTGACACAACTTGAACACAACATGACCAATACAAAAGATATAATGAGATAAAACTCAACCTCAGATAGAGATAAGATAAATTTTCTTGATGCATACAATGAGAAAGAATCTTACACATGACACCATAATCTTGACATGTCACAACAACTAGATTTTTAACCATGAAAAACTTCCCTTGATACTATATCATAACACTTTATGCAATATTGGCCTTGAAAAACTATCAAAAATTCATGCTCAAACAATATAATTAACCTCTCTTGATACACTTTTCATGATACTAAAAATCTCATTCTATTGACTTTAACGGTGGTAACACATTCTTGAGAAAATGATCTGTACAAACTCAAGTACTTTCTAACTATAACCACACATTTTATGACTAAAATAGTAAATAGAGTTACTAAAGTACATTAGGAAATAGGTGAAAAACCTTGACTTGTAAAGAATTCACGAGTAAAATACTTCAAACACCTCGCTCCCCGGTGTTCAAATATTCATATAGATGAGTAGGTCTCTAACAATCCTAGTAGAGACAAGCATTTCCTTTCATGATAAATATAGAAGAGTGACCTAAAGAGGTCCCATGAACTTTAGAAACCTATAGTTAAATTTCATTTACTTATTTCTAACTTTTACCTTTGTTATCTTCTTGATTAGCATTCATGGCTGATCTAGGTGAGACCCCATCATTCTTTCAAATCTCCCATGACTTGTTTTGTCTTTTGGCCTGGATATTAGACCCTTGAAATATTATTTCTTGTATTATAGTCCCACAAAAGTCAATAGCAACATGTCCATACCTTTTGCACCTTAAACATACTACCTTACTTCTTCCCTTATAACCTCCATTACCCCAACTCTAACTTAAAGACTCACGAAGACAATATATAGCAGTATGAAATTTCTCATGACAATTGTAACATACTATATTCTTAGCTTACTCAATCATATTATCTCTCCATAGATGATTCATATTTAGCAAACCTCGTACTCCTTTTCCTATGACCAAATCCATTACAAGTAACAAAATAACCATTAAATGACCTTTCATACCTTGAAGAATTAGGTTGTCTAAATGACATTGTCTTCACATTGCCTTTTGTGATGTTCTATTTATTTCCTTCCTTGAGGATTGGTTCTTCATATTTCTTACTTGGGACACTATTATCTTGTAGGTTTTATTTTCCCTTAAGGTCATCACTAAACCCCAAACCATATATCACATGATGATCTCTTTTTTATAAGAAGAGCATAAAGATCCTTGGTACTTTTATCAAATTTATGAAAGGGCAGTCTTCTAACAAACCTCTAAAAATTATGCACTTATGAACTCTACATCCTCTTGAAATTCGGTGCACATTCTATCTTTGTCTTCCAAAATTGTGAGTAGGACTTTTAAATTTTCTTCTAGCATCTTGATTGACTCATTAAGCTTGTCGATTCAGATCAATGCTTTTCTTATAGATCATGAATCTTATATTCATACTCATTAACCTGAGATCTTAGCTTTTTTTTTCTTCTTTTCAGCATTCTTAAACTAATTTTTATAAAAACTAGACCATCTTAAAAATCATCATCTTCTTCCTCTAATCTCTACAAGACCACGATATGAAAGCACTTAGTAAACATGAACCACCACTAGTAGATATCATGAATGTTGGATGTCACAGTAATGTGTCTTCATTAATGTCAATTTTTTCAGTGATGTCATATGATGTCCAAAGTGTTTAAGGATCTTCCCAAGTTATCCATGTGTCTTCATGAAGTGTCAAGTCATGATGTCATGTGTTCAAGCATGGTCTAGGTGCATGGTCAAGCAAGCATGATGTGATATTGAGTCCTATGAGTCCTCCCAAGGTTGTATGAAGACTTCATAAGGTCAAATGTGGTCCATGAGATGTGTGTGAGGTGGTATTGAGTTTGTAACAAGCCAACATGGTCAATTCATGAAGAGTTAGGTAGCTCTAGGCTTAATCCTAGTCCTAGGTCAAGTAGGTTAGCATGGAAACATGAGAAATGGATCAAGGAAAATAAATTAAAGCATGGTTGGAGTAGTATGAGATAGAATAACATGTATAGGAGGAGTATTAGGTCAATAATCAGGCTTATAGGGCATGAAGATGGTCATTCGAAGATTTTCAGTAAAGACAAGACTAGTAGGCAAGTGAGGATGATGAGCCAAGGTATGATGATGCAAAAAGGTTTGAAATGAGCTTAATACAATGGTAGATGATGTGTATAGGGCTTCAAAAGTGTCTAAGGAGGTGAATTGAGAACTTATACAGGTTTGTATAATACAAATTCTTAGAACTAAAGATAAAATTCTATAAAAATGAGATGGGGTAGAGCTCGTAGAATGAAATATGATAAAGTGGCCATTGGAAATCATGGAGGAGGGAGTTGAGAAGGTGTGGACAAAATTTCAGGATAAAATAATGAGTTTTGTGCAAGATATGGAAGTTTTACCAAAACCAGGTTAAGCTAGGCATGCTAAAACAATGACCTAAATTCTTAGAACTCAAGAAAAATTGACAAGACTTCTTTAGATAAATCATAAGAGGATTTTTGAAGAGCATTTAGATACAATTTTTTTAAATTTTTTGAGGTTGAATGGTTGAAGGACAAGAAAGTTCTCTTCATTTTTCTATCACTTTCCAAAGCCTATCAAATCCCTTGTTTTGTAGTGACAGAGGAAAAATGAATTTTGAGGGAATAAAAACACATGTGTAAGATATAAAAATCACTCGGGAGTATAGAGGAAAATCTCTAGTCCATGGTGGTTGTATTTTGGTCTTACAGGTGTGATTGTACTACATGGATTTTTCCCTATTTTGAAGAAATTTCTCTATCTGAGTCTTGATTGGATAGCTCCAAGATGAATATTCTACTATGAAAGATTGTACATGATGTTTTCTCAGTTTTCATGAATAATTTTAGGCAAGTAAATTACATATATTGTGTGAACATATTATACTTTCCTCTCATCTTGCTAAAGTACACTCAAGCCAAACTCATCATGGTAGTTGAAGAAGGTTTTCTATATAAGCCTAATATTGAAGTATGAATGGTGATGAATACATACTACAAGTTTAAGATGACTTGATAGAGTTCAAGGTCTACTCTTTTGAATATTTTTGAAGTCTAAGTCTTGTTAGTTTTCAACTATACTATTTTCTTAGTTAATAAGGCTTATAATTTGAGTTGCATTGGTGAATTTCTCTTAATAACCCATGCATACAAGTCTTTGGAAATGGTGTATATAATCTCATTGAAGGTTTCCTAATGTGGTCAGTAATGAAACGAGTTTCAACATGCTAGATTCTTGATGTGGAACAAGATTGGGTCTTGAAGATCAAAATCATGTCATAGGGTACCTTGAAGATCATGAAAGTTTTGATATTTTATCTATAGAGTAAAGCAAGACACAAGACTAAGGAGATGGGTAACATCTTAACCATACGTGAAATGTGACTTTGAGGCCATAAAATACTAAGAAAGTGTGTGTGGTTTCTCAAACTATGAAGAGATAAATATGTACTTACAAAAATGTGTCTTCCTACTCCAATGCATGCTTTATTAAGGAAATGAGATTGATTTACACTTTCCAGTCAGTTGAAGGTGTTGTAATGACTGCTCATCACATGATCAAATATGTTGACAATTATGGAGCTCCTTTCTCTGCATGTGATCAAGTCATCCATGATTGTCACTTCAAGATCTTCACAACTATGTGCACACAAGATTTTTGATTGATTGAAAAGAAGTCTTCAAGGTTGGTGTGATGAACCTCAAAATCGTGTTAGTGATGCAAACCTACTGAATACTTGTCAAAGTATGGAAATATTTGGGATCTCAAGTTATCTCACTCATCAATTTCAAAAATGTATTCTCTTGTTTTACTACCTAGAACTCAAAAAATAGTTCTCTAAATAGGTTTGAAGGAAAAGTGATGAGAATAAGGAATGTAAAGGATTTATACACATTATTTGAAATCCCTTGTAATGTTTCATCCTACTAACAACATTTGAAATGGTTTACTTTTAGCTATAAGACAAAACTTATTCGAGTGAAGAATAAGACAAAATCAGACATGCCAATTATAAAAATAATATTGCAGGGGTTAGAGGAAATTTTTAAATGAAGGCATAGTGTTAGGTGGGTTAGGAACTCCCATTGATCATTAATTAAAAAAAAATATTAACAAGCATGTAAAAATAGTGCAAGTAAATGAAATTTTTAGATGTGACTATGACATTTTGAGGCGTTTTGAAGATAACCCATCTCCTCCTTATATGGATTGTCAAGCCAATTAGGTGAAGGGCAAGAGAGCTAAACCTGCAAGAGACATTTTTTATTGTAATCCTTGAACTTATAAACCTGTTTGGTATGGAAGAAGCAATTTGTTGAAGTTGGAGAGCTACACATGTAGATAGGATCATTAATGAAGCAAGAATGCTATTTTGAGTGAAGAAGAGAGTGCATGAGAATGATTTATTGATGACCATGTTTTGAAGGATGTTTACTCCATGAAATATAGGTGGACCAAGGTGAGCAATGAAAATATTTGGAAAAAGTTGCTCGGGAAAACACAATATTATACACATAATAATAATCTTCCATTAAAATTCATTCCAGATACATACACAACATACAACTCTCCATACATGTAGGATTTTACATCCCTATAATCTAGGAAAATGCTTGAACTACCCATCCCAAAAATATCTCACATTTTCTTATATACATGATTTGTTTATTAAAAAATTCACATATAAACAAAGATAATTTAAAACGTAACAATTAACCTAATATTAATAATGTGAGCACTTATAATATAATTTCCTAGAACATTCCCCCCTTTAGTGCGAACAAGGGGAAAACATTCCTTATACCGCAACTACTTCTTGACACTTGATCATGATCTAGATGGTTTCTAAGGCAATACCAATAACCTCTGGATGGTTTTCCAAGTGGTTAACCAAAAACCACATAACATATGGTTTTTAGGATAGTACCAACAACCTATGGATAGATTTTCCAGTGGATTAAGAATAACCAGAAAAGATGGTTTTGTTTTTAGGATAACAAACAAACCTTCAAGATGGTTTTCAAAATGGATAACCAACAACCATAATATCATGATGTTGTAGTAGTATCATCATCTCTCATCACTATCTCACTAGCTGGGAATAACATAGGAAAATATGCTGAATTCTGCTGCTCATACACACAAACTAAAAAATGGAAATGGAATATTGGATCATGTTCCCCCTCAATGTGAAATTTCCACTTATTCAAATAGGAACAACTGCAAAATGATGTTAGGTTATGGAGCCTATTTTTCATGTGTGAAAATGTTGAAGAGTGTACACTAAGAGTACTATACAAGTAATGGCTCCAGTAATGTTAGGTTGTGGAGCCTATTTTTGAGGCAGGATGGTCCCCAAATTTTTATTTGGCCTCAAAAAAACATGCCCAATACATTAGGAAATGTAATTTTCTCATATGTGCAGGATTTTGACCCATAGGTTTATAGGATGGTTTTGGCCCATGGTTTTGATACCCACATTTTTGTAAAACTGCTTAAGTAGTTGTCTACTTATGTGGTTTTGTGCATATGATACGTATTATGTAACATTACAGATGTGTCTGAATTCAAGTATGAATTCTGTAGAGTTTGTTGAGCATATCTCCAAATAGATATGGGTATTGTATTGAGAAAGCGGTGGCTTGTAGTAAAATTTGAGCAAATGATTCTTGGTGGATGTAGCCCAAATTGGGTGAACCATGTTAAATCTTTGTCTCTTTGTCTTTGTGTTATTTTTATTCTACACTTTTATTTGAGATCTATAATATTTTCTCGCATATTAGTTTCTACTTTTGCAATTCTATAAGGGATTGTTTAGTATATTTTATCCCTTATTTCCTAACAATTGGTATCGAGCCTGGTTTGGTTTGTTAAAGTGTTGAATCACGAGGGGAAAGTTTTAGCTTGAGTGGGAGCTATGAAAAATGATAGAAGATCACGGGTTGATAAATTTAACGGGAAAAATTTCATTCTTTGGAAGATGTAGATGGAATATTACCTTTATCGAAGGATCTTTATATTCTCGTTATCCGAGAAGGTGAACAAACCCTCAAGCATGAAATATACGAGAATGGGATTTTCTAGATAGGAAGGCACTTGGGACAATCTAGCTATGTCTTGCATCTTCGGTATTATTTAATGTTTCAAAGGAAAAGACTACAAAAGAACTAATGGATGCATTAGGGAAGTTAAATGAAAAACCCTCTACCTCTAACAAGATATTTTTAATGAAAAAGTTGTTTAATATGAAGATGCCTGAGAATGGTTTAGTAGTAGATCATTTAAATGCTTTTAATATGGTTGTAAATATGCTATCTTTGGTTATAATAGAATTTGATGAAGAAGTTAGGGTTTTATTAATTATGTGCTCTTTACCTGAGAGTTGGAATGTGCTAACTCAAAGTTGAAGTTTGAGAATGTTGTAGGGGTGATTATAAGTGAGGAAATGTGAAGAAAAATATCCGAGGAATCTTCTACTTTGTAATTCTTTGATAGTGGAAACAAGAGGGAGATAGAAGAATAAAGGAAGTTGTGGAAAATCGAAGGATTGGACAAGGTCAAAATTCAAAAGCAAGATAGTATGTTGCACTGTGGAAAATATGGGCATGTAAAGAAACACTGTTATGAGATTTGGGATAAGAAGAAACAACGAGAATAAAAAAGGAGGAAAATGTGGCAACACGTAATGTATGTCATGATGCTTTGATTCTTTCTTTGTATAATATTACTGAATCTTGGGTTTTAGATTTGGGGATTCTTTCCATGCTACTCCACATAGGCATTATCTTGTTGATTATATTCAAGGAGATTTTGGGCATGTTTTTCTTGGTGATGATGAGCCTCGTATCATAGTTGGAAAAAGTTCATTCGAGGTTAAGATGTAGAATGGGAATACTTGGCTATTGAAGGATGTTAGACATGTGCCTACATTAAGATGAAATTTGATATCGGCAAGGTAAGTAAGAAGTAATGGTTGTCTTGTGATATTTACAAAGTGGACTCTTGAAAGGTCACCAAGGGTGCTCTTATGATGGCAAGAGGTAAGAAGGTTGGAACCTTGTATTTAACCACTTATAGCTCTAATGTTTGTAATCTTATGGCTTTAGAAGCAGATACAACATTGTGGCACTATAGGCTTGGTCATATGAGTCATAAGGGCATGTAGATCATAAAGAAGGATTTACTTGGATATAAGGAAACATGTTTGGAGTCACGTGAGGACTGCATATATGGGAAACATAAGTGAGTAAGGTTTATCAAGGTTGGACCTAAAAAGAAAGAGAGTAAGTTAGAGCTGGTGCATTTTGATGTGTGGGGGATGACTCGGGTATCATCTCTTGGGGTTTAAAGTTATTATGTTACTTTTATTGATGATACAACAAGGAAAGTTTGGGTTTATTGTATTAGAAACAAATCTGATGTATTTGAAACTTTTGTTAAATGGAAAGCCTTGGCTAAGAATAAAAACAGTCTTAAGCTAAAATTTCTTAGGTCGATCATTGGAGGGAGTATTACAATAATGAATTTGATGATTACTATTCTAAGAATGGAATCCACAGGAAAAAGACGGTTCCAAGAACTCTGCGGTAGAAATGGGTTGTCAAAAGGATGAACAAAACAATAATGGAACGTCTTTAGGAGCATTAGGTTACATGCAAGACTACCTCTTTCTTTTTGGGAAGAAGTGGTGAGCAAAGCGTGTACTTGATAAACAAAGGACCCTCAAGTACCTTGGATGGAGGAATACCCGAGGAGGATTGGTATGGTAAGAAAGTTGATTATTCATTTCTTAGAGTCTTTGGATGTGAGTTGTTTGTCCATATAGACAAGGATGATAGGACCAAGTGAGAGGCTAAATAAAAATATGTACTTTCATTAGTGATGGTGGTGATGAATTTGGATATAAATGTTGGAGTATTAAGGAAAAGAAAATTATTCAATCTAAGGATGTGGTCTTTAATGAGAAAATTATGTATAAGAAACAACTATATGAAAAAGGAAAAATCTAAGAAATAATATGCAACGACGGTAGAGGATATTCTAGATGAGAAAGTGACACATGAATCAATTCAGGAACCTCCTCAACATGAACCCCAAAATCCTATATTGAGGACGTCTTCTAGGGTAAGAAGATAACTGAACATTTTTCTCCTTCTCTTTATTATTTATTACACATTAATAGTGGAGAGCTAGAGAGCTTTGATGAAGCAATGCAAGTAGATGCTAGGAAGAAGTGGAAGTAATCCATGGATGAGGAGCATTAGGCTCTCACGGAGAACCAAACATGAGATTGGGTGAAGCTACCCAAAGGAAAAAAAGTATTACAGAAAAATTGGGTGTTCAAATTCAAAGAGGAAGAAGGAGGCAAGAAAAGATACAAGGTCCTGTTGGTGGTCAAGGGGTTTGCACAGAAAAAAGGTATAGATTTTGATGAGATAGTTTCTTCTGTAGTAAAAATGAATTTTATTAGAACTGTTCTTGGAATAGTTGTAGCGGGAAGAATTGCACTTAGAGAAACTTGATGTAAAGAATGCATTTCTCCATGGTGATTTAGAAGAGGATCTATATATACAAAGAACCCGAGGGCTATGTGGTCAAAGGTAAAGAGAAGATGGTGTGCAAACTGAAGAAGAGCTTGTATGGATTGAAACAAGATCCATGTAAATGGTACAAGAAATTTGATATCTTCATGATGGAACAAGGTTATATTAGATGTTATTATGACTATTGCATGTATACAAAGAAATTTGAGGATGACAGTTATATTATCCTCGTATGTGAATGACATGTTCATTGCAAGTAAAAACATGCAGAAATAAAAATACTCAAGAAGCGGACTACGTGAATCCTTTGCTATGAAGGATTTGGGGAAGCCAAACAAATCCATAGTATTCGCAATAATGAATTTGATGATTACTATTCTAAGAACGGAATCCAAAGGAAAGGACAGCCTGTTCCGGGGAACTCTATAGTAGGATGAGGTTTCATAAAGGATGAACAAAACAATAATGGAATGTGCTAGGAGAATTAGGTTACATGTAGGATTGCCTCTTTCTTTTTGGGTAGAAACGGTCAACACAAATGTGTACTTGATAAACATAGGACCCTCAAGTGCCTTTGATGGAGGCATACCGAGGAGGATTGGTATGGTAAGAAATTTGATTATTCATTTCTTAGATTCTTTAGATGTGAGTTGTTTGTCCATATAGACAAGGATGATAGGACCAAGCTAGAGGCTAAATAAAAAAATGTACTATTATTGTTTATGGTGGTGATGAATTTGGATATAAATGTTGGAGTATTAAGGAAAAGAAAATCATTCAATCTAGGGATGTGGTATTTAATGAGAAAGTCACGTATAAGCAGCAATGTAGGAAAATAAGGAAAAATCCAAGAAAGAATATGTAATGACATAGGATCTTCTAGATGGGAAAGTGACACATGAATCAATTCAGAATTTCCTCAACAGGAATCCCAAACTTCTACATTGAGGAGGTCTTCTAGGGTAAGAAGATAATTTGAATGTTTTTATCCTTCTCTTTATTATTTATTACTCATTGACAAAGGTGGAGAGCTAGAGAGCTTTGATGTAGCAATGCAGGTAGATGCCAGGAAGAAGTGGGAGTAATCTATGGATGAGGAGCATCAAAGGCTCTCACAAAGAACTTGACATGGGATTTGGTGAAGCTACCCAAAGGAAAAATATCATTACAGAACAAGTGGGTGTTTAAATTCAAAGAGAAAGAAGGAGGTAAGAAATGCTACAAGGTCCGGTTGGTGGTCAAGGGTTTGCAAAGAAAAAGGTATTGATTTTGATGATATTTTTCCTCCCGTAGTAAAAATGAATTCTATTAGAAATATTCTTGGAATAGTTATAGCAGAAAAGTTGCACTTAGAGAAATTTGATGTAAAGTCTACATTTCTCTATGGTGATTTAGAGGAAGATCTATATATGCAGCAACCAGAGGGCTATGTGGTCAAAGGTAAAGAGAAGATGGTGTGTAAAATGATGAAGAGCTTGTATGGATTGAAACAAGCTCCACGTAAATGGTACAATAAATTTGATATCTTCATGATGGAAAAAGGTTATATTAGATGCTATTTTGACCATTGCATGTATACAAAGAAATTTGAGGATGACAGTTATATTATCCTATGTCTGTATGTGGATGACATGTTCGTTGCAGGTAAAAACATGCAAGAAATAAAAGTACTCAAGAAGTAGCTAAGTGAATCCTTTTCTATGACATGATTTGTGGGAAGCCAAAAAAATCCTTAATATGAGGATATCTCGGTATAGGAAGGAGTGAAAGATGACTTTATCTCATGAAGAGTACATTAAGAAGGTATTGGAGAGGTTTAATATGTAGGATATTAAACCGGTTAGGACTCATTTAACATGCCATTTCAAGTTATAAAAGGAGAAGTGTCCCAAGAAAGAGAAGGAGAGAAACAAGATGTCCAAGGTACCTTACTCATCGGTGGTTAGAAATTTGATGTATGCCATGGTGTGCACCAGCTTGATATTGCCCATGCGGTGGGAGTGGTGAGTAGATTTATGAGTGATCCGGTAGAAATCTTTGGAAGGAAGTAAAGTGGATCCTTCGGTATTTGAGAGGGACCATGGGGATAATTTTGTGCTATAGTGGATCGAGACACTACTTTGTGTGGTTATGTAGATTCAGATATGGTTGGAGATGTAGACAACGGAGGAGGAGCACGATAGGTTATATTTGTACTGTAGGTGGGAGAACATTGAGTTAGATTTCATGACTACAAAAGTGGCGGCATTATCACAACCACGAAGACTAAGTATGTTGCTACCACATGGTCAAGTAAAAATATGATTTGGGTACAATAATTGCTTGAGGATTTGGGACATAAGAAAGAGGAAGGTAAGCTGCATAGTGATAGTCGAGTGCTATAAACCTAGCTAAGAACTTTTATTTCCACTCTAAGATGACATATACAACTTGGGTGCCATTTCATGAGGAAAATTTTGGAGGAAGAGAAGTTGAAAGCTGGAGAAGATTCATACCAGTCATAATCCTCAGTAGACATGATGACCAAGGTGGTCATAAGGGAAAAACTAAAGTTGTGTTCATCTTTGATTGGTCTTCACGGAAATTAGTGAAGGGTTAAGAAGCTTGCTCGAGAGGAAAAGTAGTCTCCAAGTGGGAGATTGTTAGGTTGTGGAGCCTTTTTTCATGTGTGAAAATGTTGAAGACTATACACTAAGAGTACTATACACTTTCCACAGTTGTCTCACCAAGGTTCTGGGGTGAAGCCCCAAGGAATTTTTTAGCCTCGAAAAAACATGCCCAATATATCAGAAACATACTTTTCTTATATGGGCGGGATTTCAAACCATGGGTTTATGGGATAGTTTTGGATCATGGTTTTGATACCCACTATTTTGTAAAACTGCTTGCCAAGCGGTTGTCTACTTATGTGGTTTTGTGCATATGGTAGGTATTATGTAACATTGTAGATGTGTCCAATTCGGGTGTGAATTCTCAGTAGAGTTTTTTTACCATAACTCCAAATAGATCTGGGTATTGTATTGAGAGAGAGAGATGGCTTGTAATAAAATCCAAGCAAGTGATTCTTGGTGGACATAGCCCAAATTGAGTAAACCACATTAAATATTGTCTCTTTGTCTTTGTGTTATTTTTATTCTGCACTTTTATTTGAGATCTATAATATTTTATGCATATTAGTTTCTACTATTGCTATTCTGTAAGGGATTGTTTTGTATATTTTATCCCTTATTTCCTAACAAATGAAGAAAAATGAAACTAGAATTGAAAAACACAACGTAATGCATAATGACATTAAATAATCACACCAAAACAATTCCACCACATCTCTCTGTGTGGTTCCATCATTCGTGACTGACGAGAGGTCTCGATTGACTTCAAATTTCTATGCATCCATCCTCCAGTAAATGATGCTACTTACTCGGAAAATGAAATCTTAAAGTACATATGTTTCCACATTGTGTTTATTTTCTCCCTTGCAATATGAAACTTTATTATATTGGACATAGGGTTACATCAAAAATGTGTTGTGAGGAATTTTTTTTATTTTTATTTTTTAACACATTAACTTTTGATGACACAAAAATGAGCAAGACACCTTGACATGAAAATTTGACTAGAAATTTTTACAGTGACACTTACAAAAATAATTCATAATGACATGTTTATAAAAATGATGACACAATACTTTAAAGATGAGACTAACTAACACAAAATAACTAAAGCTCACAAATTTTATACCTTTAAAGCAACACTAAACATTTGACTTATAAATAAACAACATAGATACGTGACTTTTATTGAAACACAAACATAACAATTTGTATGGTTTGAATAAACAATACAAAAGAAAGCTGTGCAATCTCTCACAAATCCGTATATAAAGGGGTAAAATTTTATCATCAAGAAAAATATCTCCACGTAATTTGAACATAAACTGACATAAATGGGAACTTGCATGTGAAAAGTTAAAATCAGGAGCTTGATTTATCTTTCTCCAGATATTTTAATTTTAAGAACACATTTTTAGAGGTGCTCCATGCAATGTGTGTATTGAATGATAAACTTGGAAAGCGGTGTAATTTTTATTGCAATCCAAATGGTGAAAAATATAATCTCTTACCAATAAGGATGGTTAATAATTGGGTGATGTGGCAGATTGGAAATTCAAATTTCATGCAACGAAGAAAAAATTGGGCCAATATGATTTTCACATATTCTACAGACAAGCCAATAAGATTTGTTCAAAAAACTTCCTACCTTCATACCATCACATGTCTGAAAGCTTGGATTTGACAATAAAAAATTAGCTATGGGCTTGGAAGTTGGAAAGATTTGCATGTGATGAACACTACTGACTAGAGATCATGTGCATATAGATCGATTGATGTTGGAAATTGAGAATAAACCGTGTAGAAAGATACCAAGATGATAATCACGTCAAGTAACCATACAACTAGATATAATGCAGATTATGGCGAGATTGAAGACGTAACTTCAAGATGTACAATCTAAAGCCAATGATCTCAACAAGGATGCCACAAAGATTTCTCAATGCTATGACTGTATTGTAGAATTGGCAGTCATCCTTTGACTGAAATCTGCGAATGCGTGATTTGGAGGAAACTATGAGTTGAATGTGGATTAAAGAAACCACTTCACCATGCAATTCCATTTCAATCCTGACACCACGTCAAAAGTATACAGTACAGAGGAAGTTTGATACAAAATTTTATAATTTCCACCGAGTTGAGATCAACATATGTTGTTTATGAAGGAATCTAAAAATATTCACACAAGAATTCATACACTTGCAAAACAAATGTCTGATATATTTGTTGTGGCAAAAACTCCACACACTTCCCATTTTCACCGACCTGTCATTATCATTGCTCTAAAACCAAATGAAAATATTTGGACATTGTTACTCAGGAAAACATAATATTATTCACAGAATAATAATCTTCCATTCAATTCATTTTGAATACTTACACAACATACAACTCTCTATATATGTAGGATTTTACATCCCTAGAATCTAGGAAACTGCTTGAACTACCCATCCCACAAATATCTCACATTTTCCTATATACGTGAGTTGTTTATTAACAACTTCACATATAAACAAAGATAATAACAAACATAACAATTAACCTAATATTAATAATGTGAGTGCTAATAATATAATTTCCTAACAAGCAAAAAATAATTTCTTGAATGAGATATTGTATCAAATTGAACACACCTAAAAGTAGGTGCACAAGTATACAACTTTCCATATACGTAGGATTTTACATCCCTTGAATATAGGAAACTATTTGAACTACCCATCCCACAAATATCTCACATTTTGCTATATATGCTAATTGTTTAACAACTTCACATATAAACAAAGATAATTTCAAATGTAACAATTAACATAATATTAATAATGCAAGCCCTTATAATATAATTTCCTAACAAACAAGAAATGTTTTTTGACCGAGATATTGTAGCAAGTTAAACACCTAAAAGTAGGTGCTTGTTGGAGTAATTTAAGAAGTGAAGTATAACATGAATACACCGTGAAGATTTGTGTGAAATGAGTCTTGTATAACATTTCTTTGTATCGATTGGGTGATAAGAAGAAAGGTGAATTATGAGGGTGAACTGAGAAAAATAATGAGATGATCTAGTAGTCACAATATGTTCGTGAGACAACTAATTTAGAGTGATCAACCGATTACGAGAAGACTAAGTGGCAACTTAGCAAACTAGAAAATTTAAGCTTCATTGTAATTTGAAGCTTACAATGTTAGAAATTCTAGGCACTGGGGGGTGAATCATTGTTGTTTAAAACTTTCTAGAAAGTTACAGTTATTCAATTTACCATCCTGAGCATACACATTGAACCAGGAAAGAGAAAGAAAGATAAGCACATATGATCACATGAGAAGACAAAATTTAATGTGGCAAACCTATAAGGAAAAAACCCTCTAGAACCAAAGAACTAGCTTGGGAAATTGTCATGTCATGTTACAAGGGTTTTACCATGTGGTGAGAACCCACTCACCTTGAAACACCCACTCCAAATCTGAAGCACCCAATTTAGTATAACAACAAGCACCCACTTGTGTAATTTGGCAAGTACCCACTTGCTCAAGTATCGACTTCTAATCTATGCCAAGCACCCACACGATAGTTCTTGTACAAAAAACTACTTTCTAGGAAGCTCACTCCTAAACTGTTGAGCTATGAATTAGAATTTGAATAAGATAGGAAATGTTTGACCACCTTCTTCACCTAGTTGTTGCCATCAACCTAATGTGATCACTATTTTAGATCACTACTTCATTTCCACTCCTCTCTCATCATATCAATATGGCCCTTGGGATATACTACTAATATCAGGTCTTCAATAATGTCTTTTACACTAAGTAAATATTCCCTCTTCATGAATATGATCCTCTCACCTTCAATTCGCATCAACTTCATTTTATCTCAAGAAACTATCAATTCCATTTCATAAAAAAATATCTCAACTTTCAAGATGGTTCAACATTCTATAACTGTCTTCACTTATGTTTAAGTTAAATACTCCTTTATCTTCACCTATATCTCAGTCAAGAATGCACCTTCATATACATCCGCAAATATTCTTAACTCTCTCGTACTATGTATATAACACTCTTTAAGCTTTCTTTTACTTTTAGAATTTGTATTTTGCATCATACAAAATTCATTGTACTCTGTACTTCAAGTACTATCATTCTGTCTTCATATTGTATTTGAGAATATGTAAAACTAAAAACCCGAGATCTTATTCTCTTCAACTTCTTTGTTTTTCTCCCAACTTCCAACACACACCTTCCATCAAATTGTCCACACTTCTCTTTTCCTCACCTTTAACTTCTTTCAACTCTTAAATTTCCTATCTTGTACTTATGCACTCTCTTTGACCAAGAAAGAGTGACTCTTCACATTCTTGTATGAGTTACATAAGGAGAGAAAAATCTTATAGCAGTTCAAGAATTTAAAACTTATACGTAACCTCACTCTCTTCAAAGTAAACTAGCTTGAGACTATTCAATTCCACTAGAAGCTCAAACAACAACTTATAACAACATTACTGGACTTTTGAGCTACAAACCGAAAGCGGGGTGGTCACTTATGAAAATTTGAGCATTTAAAAGTCACTTTAAACCTACGAACCCTCTCAAGTTCAATTTGCAAGATTTTAGTCTGCATACGGTGAAGACAAATAACCTAAACCGAGATTTGAAATATTTTTCATCATCTTGCATATGGAAAATAACATGCTCAAACAATAAAGAATATTTTTCAACATATTTCAACCTTACTTGAGTTGAAAAAATGAAGAAGGAGCTCTCCATGGTAAAGAAAAGGTTTTAATTTGATAAAAACCTCGAGTTACTATCCTAACATGATTATGCACAAAGACTATGATAAAATTATCATCAACTTGAGATGAAAAAGATTAATTCCTTTTTTGCAATTCGTTTGTGTCCTCTATATAGATATTATTTCAAAATTTTAGAAATTTTTATAGGTGGACACTCGAGATTGATAATTTTTCTTCTTGAAAACCATAGGTTCAGGGTAATTAACTTAAAATGAACTAAACTAGGATAAGTATAACCACTAGGTAATATAAATAGGAGGACTAAAATGATGTATAAATGAACTAAAATAGTATGGAATGATAGTAAATAATTATACTAAGTGAAATGAAACCCTAAATATGTAAGTAAAGGAAGAGAAATAACTTAGATAATTGAAGGAGACTATCGCAGTCTGAAATAAAATCTAGAAGTGTAGACGACCACTCAAAAGTCCTGCGAAGGATTGATATAGACTACTACTGAATTGAGTGGGGCACCTCGGGGTGCCTTGGTCTCTGATTAGGTTCCTTTGTCTCTGTAAATAATCTAAATTTGAGTTTCGTATGGTCTCAAGATGATATGAGATTCTTCCTGTCTCTGTCATGACTTTGGATTCACCGAGTTGCATAGGGTGTGTTGAATAATGAGATGATGACCTGCAAGAAGGAAAGAAGTATCAAACCCTAAAAAATAAAATATGCAAAATGAATGGGTTAGACTGACCTCACCGCCAAACTAGTGGTCTTATCACTGAGCGTTGCACTACATTTCAGACCCAGATGTAGTTCTAGTGAGTGTGTGCATGTCCCTAGGTTCTCTTGTGTCAGTCACACTTTGTGAAGTAGTGAGCAATAATAAATATAGAAAATGTACTAGCATGTGTGCATGGAATAAAATAGAATCCCTCCCCCATGCTGTGTGTGTTGATACAAATCTCCTAGCCTTGATGCATGACACTATGTGGATGCAATGGATGCATTTATAGATGGAGTGATAGTAGTATGTGACACTAAGACCCTCATTATGGTCTTATAAATTTATATTTATAGGGTTATCGAGCTCTAATTCCATAATTAACCCCGACATGGCCAGCTAGGAAAGAGCTAAGGTTGAGAAATGGATATAAAGACCCCAAAAAGAAGTAGGAAAGTGGCACATGGATCAAGGCATCCTAAGTGAGACCGGGGTGCCCGACGTGCCCCAATACAAGCCTAGGAGCCTTGATTTAGGATAAAATGTCGGGAAAATTGTGAAATAGGAAGATATGTATGAAGAAATATGTAGGAGTGAGGAAATAAAATATAAAATAAAGGTATCCAAAAGGTGGGATTAATTAGTACTTTATTTACTTGAGAACATCTAAATAGTAGTATAAGACCGCTAAATAATGCCTAAAGTGCATGATTTTGTGTCTATAATTTTCCCCACTTTATGTTATTGAGCAGAACACTTGGTAACATAAAGTAGATAGAGATGCATACGATATCCATGTAGAGTGTATAATAAAGACACACCGATGGACTAGAATCAAGCGTAGAATGAAAAAAAGAAAAATGTGGATGAACGTGGATTGTAAAGATGAAAAATTTGCATAAAAAATGATGAGAGCGAACCTATGGCAGAACACGTGTGTGACTGCTACTATGTGTAGTGTACATGCATAGTTAGTAAAGGAAAGTGCATGTAGTGGTGTGTTTTCATTGTCGTCGTCAGTGCGTTGTTGCCCCTAATTTTCGCTTGTTTCTCATTTGGCTAGACCTGTAAGGATAAAATGATCAAGTAGTCAAATATGTATGTATGTAAAAACATTGTGTAAAATATGCATGTGTATAGAAATATGTATAGTATGTAAATGTAAAATACATGAAAAGGAAAATGTAAATAAAACATTTGCACCTGATCCATGTCAAGAAAAAGGGTCTAGAAGGATATCATACAATGTCACGTGTTTTAATGGAGATCTCATGCCACCCTGGTTCAAGAAGTATATGGAGGAAATGTCTTTGTATCCTCCAACCTTTTTCCACTTTTTCTTAAATGTGTGAAGATATCTCTATACCATCCTAGTTTTTGGCTGATCGACACTACTAAATGGAGTATTGTAGAGAGGCACTGACCACTATAACCTCGAAGCCTGTAATTACTCGTAGAATTGCCGAAGGACACCATGTACTTGTAAAGGCCACTTTGTGTATGGAGTTCATAGATTGGTCTAAACTCATTCACTATATATGAACAAGTGTAAATACAATATATTAGTAGAAACCCTCAATAATGCCCCCATATTTGGGGGTGACTGCAACATCTCTCGAAAGGAGAATACGGCCCTAAAAGAGGACCAACCACACTCTAACTTGTAGAACTCTCCCGTAAGGGGAAAGGGAAAGTGCTTGGTATATTCCAAGGCACACACAAATGAGGATGGCTAGCCAAAACAAGTGTTAGTTTGAAAACACATGCATGCAATAAGACACATATAAAATACCTAGACAATGTAGAAACTACCAAGAAAAGTAGTGTAAATACATAAGAAAAAAAGTAGACCACACAAAGTGGGTTGCAAACATCGATAGCATGCATGATGTCACAAGACATGCAAGGCCATCATGGGTGAAAACAACAAACAAGTGTGCACACAAGAAAAGGAAAATCCCATGAGATAATCTCAAAAAAGTAGACAAGCGAAACAAGAAAGTAGTCATAGAAACATGTAATCCGAAAAACAAGTGATGCACATGAAACACCTATTAGCATATTAGAGTGATAACCAATATGTCAAAGCGTATATGAACAAGTAGTATAAGGTGCTAAGTACAAACCGAAAAAATAACACTGGATAAGATGAATGTGGATTCCCCAATGACCAAGATAGAAAGGGTAAAAGGAGAGAATCCATGCCATGTGTAGATTCTTGTATCTACAATCACACTAAACAAATGTGAGAAAGTTCATGTGTGGATGAAATAGATAACGAAATATAAAAAATCAATCTAACATGTGTAATAAATTGAACATGTAAAACACTAGAGAGAAAGAGTAAATGCACCAAGACCATGGAATATCTGTGGATAAAATGGAATGAGAATACAAGATGGAATGATAAGATAAATATGCCCCGAGTGGATGGAAATGTATGCAACGAGGTTCATTTTGTTTTCCCTCAACAGCTTAATAATGAACTACAAACGAGAGTGTGTCATCGGGAAACAATGAGTAGTGTGTGTATTTTTTTCCTAGCGTACTATGGTGAATACATATGCAGTAGTGATGAAATTTGATAGACAAGAAATGATATGCATGAACCCTATAGCCAAAGTGTATATCACAAATTTGTTGAGCAGAAGAGTGATGCTTTAGTCTAAGCGTATATCACTAAGAGATGAATGATATGGGGGTGGTGATTTAACCTAAGGTGTATACCACTACGAGATAAGTAAAAGGAGGTGGTGATTTAGCCTAATGTGTATACCACTAATGATGATATAATAGGAGGGTGGTGATTTAGCCTAAAGCATATACCACTAAGGATGATAGAATAGGAGGTGGGTGACGATTTAGCCTAAAGAGTATGTCACTAAACGAGAAATGTTGTGTGATGGAATTTTGCATGGTGAATGTAAGGTCCATTTTATTGGTAAACCCTCGGCAGTCGAGTATGGACCAAGGAACTAAAGTGCGTCATAGGGTGGTTAATGCAGCGTGTAGAAAATATTGAAAGCATGTAGGACCATGTAATGGGGAGGATGTTGTAAATGCATGGTTGGTAGCATAGGGTGTAACGTGTGATATGTAATGTATAAGATGTAATGTAAGAGGTATAAATAGGTTAGTAATGTAGGATGTAAGGATCAAATATAAAGCTAGGCTCGTATGTGGTTTAAACTAGCATAGCGTGTATAATATATAAATGTATGAGGTATGTTGAAATGGAAAATTTACATTGGTAACGTTTAATTGAATAGATGAAATATAAAGCTAGATCCATGTATAATGTGACCTAACATAATATGTAAGATGAATGTGATGTATAGATGCACAAAGTGTACAATGGAACTATGTAGAAGTAATGCAATGATGTATGTAGTATGTAATAGGAATGAGGTATGATCCTACACGTGTGGATGATAATAAGATTGAAAAGCTAATAAATACGTGAAAAGTGTAAATGGTAAAATGATATAATATGTGTGGTGTATGACGAAATAGTATATATGATGAAATGGAATGTGTAGTTCCTATGGTGTAGCATGTGGGGTTCAGTGTAATGGTAATCCCCCAGTCTAGTGTGAATCTGAAGCACAAGAGTGTGTCATCGGTTAATGAATGATGTCAAGTATATGAAAAATATGGAGGAGAGTGGATTCTAAAGATGAAAAATGTGCATAAAAAGTGATGAGAGTGAATCTAGGGTAGAACGTGTGTGTTTGATGCTTTGTGTTTAGTGTACGTGCATGGTTAGTAAAGGAAAGTGCCTATAGCGGTGTGTTGTCATTGTCGTTGCCTTACTTTGTTTATTGTTGTTGTTGCCCCAATTTGACCACTTGTTTCTCATATGACCAAAAGCTGCAAGGATAAAATGATCAAGTAGTCAAATATGTATGTATGTAAAAACGTTGTGTAAAATATGCATTTGTATAGAAATATGTAAAGTACACAAATGTAAAATCATGAAAAGGAAAATGTAAACTAAAAATGACTAACTTGAAATGAAATAAACTAGGAGATGTATAACCAATAGTTAATCTAAATAGGAGGACTAAAAGGTTGTATAAATGAACTAAAACAATATGGAATGATAGTAAATAATTATACTAAGTGAAATGAAACCATAAACATGAAAGTCAAGGAAAATAAATAGCTTAGTTGATTGGAGGAGACTGTTGCAGGTCTGAAAATAAAATTTGGAAGTGCAAGCAACCACTCAAAAGTCCTATGAAGGATGGATCTAGAAGATTTGAACTAATCTGGGGCACCCCGAGGTGCCCCAATCTCTGTAAATGCTCTGAATCTAAGTTTTTATGGTTACAAGATGATTTGAGACTCTTCTTGTCTATCGACCTTTGGATTCACTAAGTTGCGTAGGGTGTGTGAATAATGAGATGACAACCTGCAAGTTGAAAATAAGTATCAAGCCCTAAGAAAAATAAAAGATACACAATGAATGGGTTGGACTGACCTTAATTGCCAAAATAGTGGTCTTATCACTTTGAACACTACACTACATTTCATACCTAGATGTAGTTTTGGTAAGTGTGTGCATGTCATGCCCTAGGTGCTCTTGTGTTAGTTGCACTTTGTGAAGTAGCGAGCAATAATAACTTTAAAAATGTACTAGCATGTGTGCATGGAATATAATAGAATCCCTCCCCTATGTTGTTTTTGTTGGTTACGATCTCCTAGCCTTGATGCATGACACTATGTGGATGCAAGTGATGTAAATCTAGATGGAGTGATAGTAGTATGTGACACCAGGACCCTCATTATGGCCTTATAACTTTATATTTATAGGGTTATCAAGCTCTAATTTTGTATTTAACCCCGACATGGCCGACTAGGAAAGAGATAAGGATGAAAAAAAGCTAAAAAGACCCCAAAAAGAAGCGAGAAAGTGACACATGGATCGGGGCACCCTAGGTGGGACTAGGGTGCCCTGGCACCTGAAGATACGAGCCTAAGCATCTCGGGCTTAGGCTCAAATGATGGGACAATTGTGAAATAGGTGGATATGTATGAAGCAATATGCAAGAATGACGAAATAAAATATAAAATAAAGGTGGCCAAAAGGTGGGATTAATTAGTACTTTATTCACTTGAGAACCTTCTAAATAGTAGTATAAGACCAAGGCTAAATAAAAGTGCATGATTTTGTGTCTACATAGGGTTGTTGCCACGGTAGACACATGAGAGAAAAATTTCATTATTTTCTCACTTTTTGATTATATTTATTCAAGGATTTGTGTTCTTTTAGAAACTATGTACTGGAAGAAGCTTCTACGGTCGTGATTTGCCTTAAAAATCAATTTTGGACTCCCAGGTTGAAGACTCCTTTGCAAACATACATGATCCATTCAAAGTTTAGGACTTAAAGGAGATGGGGATTTTGAAAATGAATGCCATAGATCAAATGTAGTGACTTAATAAATAAATTTTATCAAATCAAATAGTATCATATTATATTATAACAGTTTGGAGGAGGTGAGTTTTTGGTTGATCATTTAAGGACTGTGCAAAACCATCATGAGCCAATTTTTAAGCTTGAACTCCTTACATACGATCTTCCACTGAAATAGCTCTTCCTATGAACTTATATTTTACCAATATGGAATTCAAATAGGATTATTCGTACTTTGTCATTGCATACAAAATTTGAAGGAATATATGCTCAAACTGATTGGCTATGCTCCTTGACACACCATGCAAGACTTTTGAAAGAATTAACACACTTAGAGTGATCTTACCCTTTACCATAACAGCTAAAGGTTGAAAAAAATTGTATTTATATTGTAGATGGTTATCAACACCTCATAAACTATAAAGAACATTTTTCCAACATCTTCTTTGAAGAAACACAAGCTTGGAGTGCTTAGTGTATGAATTCCTGCACCGAGCTTTACAAAGCACATACATGCCTACATGGAACAATCCACTCTAAGGTACAATGGAGTCACCATTTTGACTTATAAAAAGTTTTTATTCTTCTAAGGAGTGTAAAAATATTTCACAAATTATTTAGAGTCAAAAAACTCATATTAAGCCTATCAACTCAAGAAAGAGCCCTGGAGAGAGAGAAAACACTAGTAGAAAAAGACTCATAAATTCCTTACTTCTTAACTAATTTTTTTGAAAAATTTTGAAAAATTTGAGGCTTGGAATTATCTCAAAAAATTTATTGAATTATTTAACTAAAGAAGCCTTCATATTTTTTCTTGGGTGCTAAGAAGATAGAGGGCTCAATTTGCATTTCTCAATGAACCAATTTTAGAAACACTTGCATAAATTTAATAGACCTCTTAAAAACTTGATGAAATTTGGCATGGAGCACCAAACGAAAACCATATACACACTCCATAGGTTGTTTAGCCATATAGTTTCATGTAAATCTTAGACCTATCTCATTTATCTCAATCTCCACTACTAGTCCCTCAGGGAAATTTTGGTGAACTTTTGATTTTTTCCTCCAGGAGATGAAATCAAGCTTGATGTTGTTAAGACATACCTTAGAAATAATATATAGGATCATCCTATGATTTAATTATATTTTCATGGCTGTAACAAGCTTTCACACCTCATTAGGCTCTAGAACTTAGCATAAATGAGCCAGTTTCAACTGATACTTCCACAAGATGACCTAAAACACAATAGAAATTCTATTGACCATGTTAGTATCACCATATATGAAATTTATAACCTGTAATCCAAGCATACCAACCTTTAATCTACCTCGTAGTGGACACCTTTGTCACAAACCAAACTTGTAGCATCCTCGAAACCATCTTGAAACCATCCTAATACCATCCTAAAACCAACTTGAATTCTTAATGCACCACTAACGAAACACTACCAATTAATTCACCAATCACTCACTTTTCCATCAATTTCACTACATCAATGAAAAAAAAATGACCAGGGTTTAACATACGAAGGTTAGTGGGTGCTTGACTGAATTTGGGAGTTGGAGCTTCCATGCAAGTAGAAGATTTCTAAAGACTAGGTGGATGCTTGGTTAAATTTTGGAGTTTTAGCTCCATGTTGAGTTGATGCTCAATTGTGAAATCATTGTAACTTTAATAAGACAATTTATCCAAGCTATTTCTTTAGTTTTAGTGGATTTTTCTCCCTTCAATGGTTTCCCACATTAAATCAGGTGTTTATGTGTGTGTGCTTGTTTCATGCTCATGTTTGAATGTGATTAGTCTCTCATGGTTATTGATGATCTAGTTTGAATAGCCTACTAATCTTATGAAAAGTTATCAAATTTTTAAGGTGTACTGATTCACCCCCTCAATGACAAGAATTTATAACCATTGGTATTAGGCCCTAGTCCTCTTGCAACAAGTCTAACATCTTGGAGGATATTCTTCAGGAACAAGCATAGGTGCACTAGTTGAATCATTTATCAAAAGGACTTATGAGATTTCTTAGAATTGATCGATGGATTGAAGAAATAAATCAAGCTTATGGAAGTTGATCATGGCCAAGCCCTCAAAGAGATGGAAGCTATAGTTGAAAGTGTGGAAAAATCACTAAATGAAAAAGAAGATTATTTCTTTAAGAATGAAGAATAATTGAGAATCTTGAAGGCTGAATTATACGATGCAAACAATAGAATGCAAATGTATGGAAATATGGAGAAGAGTATTACAGCCCTTGATGAGATTTTGAAAGTCATAAAGTAACAAGTGATAAAACAAGTTCTAGGATTCAAAGAAGAATCTATGTAAAATAGAAAGGATGATAGGGTTGGTCCAAACATACAAACATGGATGAAGATAACCAAGGAGAAAAACAAAATAAGGCCTTAGTCACTTAGGCAACCAAATGCATCTAGGTATGAAAGGACTTTCAATGGCTATTGTTTTTCTTGTCATAACTATGGACATAGAGATAATGAATGCAGGTTACATGTCATGGATGACCACCCATGGATGGATATAATAAGTGAGAAATAAAAGAATATATTTTGCTTCAATTTCCAAGAAAAGGTCACATTTCCAAGTACTTCTTAGAAGAACCATCAAGTCAGTTTTTGGAAGAAGAAAATTCAAGAGGAATGAACAAGATAGTTTGCTAAAATTGTAACAAGATTGGACACTATGCTAGGAAATGTCATGATCTCAAGGCTTCCAATCATAGTTGGAATGACATTACACACCAATTTAGAGGTAAGAGTAGTGTCATATGCTATAATTGTCATGAACTTGGGCATTTATAAAGCATTGCACAATAAACATACTAAGTTTAATAGTAAGCATTATACCTCAAAAGGGAAAGTTAAGAAGGTTCTCAACATGAAGACCAATCCTAGAAATGAGAACAAGTTAGCCATGTTTGAGAGAGACACTGAAAAGAAGAAAGTGAAGTACATATAAAAATTCAAGGAAACCAGATCCAGTCTGAAAAGACAAAGAATGACAAGAAAATAGTATGGGAAGATGATGAAGAGATAATAAAATAAATGACAATCATAGAGAAGAAAGTACAAGAAAGGTAGCAAAATATAATGAAATATAAGAAGATATGTTACCTCTAGTTGTGGTAAAACAAATATATGATATGCAACATATATGCTTGTCATGCATCTAATAAGCAGATCAAAAGACATGGGAAATGAGGTTATCACATCTAGAAGTGCATCCAAGAAGATTTCTAAGGTCTTAGTGGTAAAAAGAGATAAGATAGAGTCATCATGTTTTTTTATGACTATCTACTATTATGAGGTGGTCTAACAAGTATAAAGTGCCTTCTCTAGGATTCTAGGAGGCATATACTATTTGAAAGAAGAATTGTGTGGTCTTAAGGGTTCATTGCCAATAGTAGGTGTTGATCCTAATCTGTTAAAATGCTACAAGTAAGAAAATAGTCAAGAGGTATGTTTCTAAGATCATTAATGATGTCATTATGCATGATTAATGTATGTAGGATTCTTGAAGATTCTATGTGATTGTCCCAGGTAGATAAGAGAGTATACATCTTGTCCAAAGGTCTATAATGCCATATCTAGTGTGTGTTGCCAAAGAATCATCCTAAGTAGTTTGCATATAGGTTGTGAGAAGAATCCCAAGGTCATAAATTTGAGAAGTTATTGGTCTTCCTTAGTTGTGTGCCAATATCCTAACATATCCATCAAGTCATCAAAAATAGAACTACGAACGAGTAATCATTGAAAAGTGTGTCATAATTCACTCAAGTTTGTTTAAGAAATTCTAAAATAGTCATGATATCACCTAAAGGCCCTTAGTTCCTGTTATCCTAATTTTAACCCCGACAAAATTGATCAAACACGAACCTCACATAGAGAAATCTAAGGGATGACTCTGTCATGCAAGCCACATTTCAAATCTAACCATCAATCTCGAATCCGAGGAGAAGGCAGACTCGAAACAGAGGAGCAGAGTCAGAAAATAGGGCTGAACGATGTCAAGAGAGATCAGAGCTCGACAGTAGAAGATTGAATCAAGGATCTCAAAGTTTCAGACTTAACATATGATTCAATTCAAGGCTAGAAACTAGAGGCTAAAAGGAGGAAAAGCTGGGAAAGGCTCAAAGTCTTCGGGCTTCACAAACAATTCAGAGCGAGCCCAAAATTGGCTAAGTATGGAGGAGACGGTGGAAGCTTCCACGTGCCTCATTGGCACATCTATAAAGGTAAAATTTGAAGTGGATTCCCCAAACAAGTGCCAAGCCTCCACGTGTCCAGAGTGCCCTAAAATTTGCACCGGCCATTGAAAAGTCTTCAACTCAGCAGAAGGTGCCAAGTGTCGACACGGTGCAACTTCAAAGATAAATCCCAACGAAGAGACTCAAATGAGCGCAGGTTCACCATGTGTCCCAGGTCCAAAAAGGGACAGAGTTGAGGTTGAATAGTCAAAGTAGAGGTAGGCCAGTGGAAGGAGCCAAGTGTTAGCACAACACTATTTCAAATTTAAAATTTGGAGTGGGTTTCCAAACAAGCACGAAGCCTCCACGTGTCTCGGGTAAGACTTATGGCCCGGCTAAGAAAAAGGGACTTAGAAAAAATACAAAGGAATTGAGCAAGATGTGGAAGGTGCCATGTGTCTCTTCGGCACAACTTCAAAAGAAAAATTCAAAAGCGGTCCCCAAACTAGCGCAGGGTCACAACGTGGCCATGTTGAAAAGTCAAAGTGGGAAGGTAGGTCGTCGGAGGCAATTCAAACTTTTTGGCTCGAAGGGCGTAAAGTATAAAAGTTGAACCACACCTCCGGTGATGCCCAAGAAGCCACGTGTTAAGCCCAAATTACATGTGGGATGGCGGGCTGGGAAGTGATTTCTTTCCCAAATGGAAAATGTGGATCGGTGGGCCGATGATGGTTTTTTTTGACAAAACTGATTTGCAGGGCTGTGGGGAAATTTTTACCTTTTTTATTTTCGTGCCAAAAGGCACAAAGTGAATTTTGGGCCCACAGACCCATTCTACTAACTGGTTTTAACCATTTTTGTATGGACCCGACTCAAACATTAAAATGGTCATATCTTTTGACCCATTGCGTGAAATTCAAAAAAATTTGACACCATTGGAAATATCTCGACCTCGCCTACACCATGGAGATATGAAACTTTAATTTTGAAGAAGTTAGGTGGGTAAAAATGGGAAAATGTCTTTCGTGCCATTAATGCAGAATCAATGTTTCAACTACTAGATCTGATTTGATTCGATCAGCTATTCTTCCTTCTTCAACACACCGAACAAACATAGAGTGGCGAGACTTGATAGATTGTGGGTGGATTCGGTGGGCATTAATGGTTGGTGGTTGGATTTTAATACTAGATCTGATTTTATTTTCTTTCCTTTGATTTTCATCATCTATATATTGTAACACTTCTCCTTTGAGAAGAGAGAGACATTATGGGATGTGGGAAACTCTGTCAAAGTCATTTCCCGACTCCATTTGAGCTGCAGGCCTTTTCTTACACCTGGAGAGCGTATTTGTGCCTCTGAGCACCAATGTAATAGTATTTGCACTTTATAGAGCAATACAATCTTGTTTCATGGTGTCTTTCAAACCTTGGCATCATTTTGTTATTTCTCTCTGTGCCTCCCTATCTCGTGTTTTCTCCTTGTGTATGCATTTCACATTTGCAAGTGTAAGATGTCGTGCTTCATGGAGTTTCGATGGAAAATTTTAATCTGGGTCTGTGTCACTTTTGTTTGACCTCCCTCAGTCCCATCTTTCATGTTTCATTCTCCCTATACAGAGTATCTCGCCACTTACTTTTCTTGTGTATCATTGCTTAGTGTAGGATCTTTCACCCTCTCTCTCTCTTTCCTTGTCCCCTTGGAATGGTTAGATTAGGATTAGGTTAGATTTTTCCTACACTGGAGTAGCTTATGGAAGGTAGATTAGGAAGCAAGAACTAGATTTCTCTAGAGGTCCATCTCAAGTTTTGCAAGTCCCACAGCTTGAGAGATGGTCCCATGTTGTGTAATCACACCGAATGCCCCACTCACACTCAGGAAATTTGCGGGTGTTGTGATTTTGCACTAACAGTTCCTTGACTATGTGAAATTATAATGTCAAGTGATATTAAGGTACAATTATATGGATCAATGTATGAGATTATACCATGAATGAACACATGGTCATAATCAAGCCTTGAGATAAAGTCATCATGCCAGAAGATCGAAGGTCAAACACATAGTATAGTACAATTCAAAAATTGTGTTGAAGCTATCTCCTAATTCCACTAAAATATGAGAAAGAGTGCTCCAAGGATGGAAAGATATTCTAGGTCATAGAGTGAAGATGGTCTCAAAATGTATAGTGCAAAGATGTTGTATAAGAATAAAATTTTGATGATTTATTTATCATTACTATAAAAAAGTGGTCACATGTAAAAACCATATAAGGCGGGATACATCTCAAGAAAATCCATCAGAAATTGAGGAAAGGTGAATCAATACTCTTAGAAATTTTGGTCAAGTTTAAGGACTTGTGAATAATGACTATATGCAAGTATGAGTGCTACAATGACAATGAAGAGGAGAAAAAGTGTAGAAATTTTGAAATGAGGAATCTCATGGGTAACTAAAGTGTGTAGAAGTTATGTCTTAGCTGTTACAAGCCATCAGATTTTAAAAGATTAAATTTGGTGAAGGAACAATTAATTTACAAGTATCCTTGTGCTCTTTTCCTTACTTAGAGCTAGGGTTTCTAGAATTGATAGAAATGAGAATATCTTAAAAACCCACTATGAAAAAACCACGTAATTTGGCATACATATATACTAAGATGTACTCTAAAGGAATTTAGTGAGTTTAGAACTCAAAACCCTCACACGTGTGAGTAATAATGGTCAGTTTATGGAAGACAAAGTATAGTCCTTTAGAGGCCTAATTAGTGCAAAGAGGTTACAAAGGAAGTGGTAGCTGCATTAGGAGATGAAACCTATAAGTTGGAAAGGACCTAAATGAGTAGAAATGGTGTCAAATTAACTCATTAGATTTTGGAGATCATTCTCACACCGTGAGTAGTTTGTTGATTAGTGCATAGGTAGGCTAGTATCCTAAAAGGCATAATTTGGATAAAGAGTGATTTAACATAATGAAGGGTTAGAGCCAAGATTTGGTGAGATGAGGAATAAAAGGTAAAATGAGTTTAAAGTGAAATGAAATTCCCATTATTTCAAGTTGTAAGAAATATCCATGAGGAAGAACATATGAAAACCATGTTCAAGAACTAAGACAATAAATCATAGAGTAAGTTAAGCCATGACCAAGAATTAATACTCTTGATAAAGAAGAGTAAAGTATGCATTGGTTGATTTATCATTTGATTTGTTTGAGTGAGTTACAAAGTGTTCTATGTTTTAAAAGGTTTACTACACCCGAGTGTCTTTAAAAGTGAGAAGATGAAGGAAATTGTGTTAGTATAATACAATGTTTTTGAAAGAGATTTTGTAGTGTCTTAAGCATGAATTCAATGTGAAAAATAAGTCATTGTAAGCTTCAGAGGTATGTAATGAAGAATAATATCCAATTGAGGAATACAAGATATGTATGGACTTCAAAAATATGAAATACACATTTTAAGTTCTCTTATTTCACCGTAACAGAGATTCACAAAGTGTGACAAAAGAATTACTACATGTCCCATGATAGTAAGGAAAGGAAAGCTTCTAATCATGCTTAAATAGGCGGTCTTCTTAAGATTAATGGAATGTTGGAGATAGTAGAAGGAGGTATGAGTGGAGTTTTCAATGTTATATGATTGTGCCTAAAAAAAAGAGTTTCACTCTTTGCAAACTTGTAGGTGAATAATTAATGCCCAATCTCAAAGTTTGGATGATATAATTTCAATCTCACAATATTGGAGATAAATGATATATCCATGAAGTCATGATCTAGAATATGCAAAAGAGTAGCTAGCGGTATACAAAAGTTGATGGAGTTTGAATTTTATTTTGGAAATTACTTTGCTAAATGTTGTGAAGAACATTGTACAACTACTTCAGGACCTAGGAATATTTTGAAATTTATATCTTGATGTGATGATCACAATTTAAACCTCAAACCTTGTGTTCTCAAGTAGATTAAGGTGGCTTGAATACAAGGGACACATTGGAAGAATGTAACATGAGATGATTTTGCTTCTAGAGGCTATTGAAATTCAGTCAAAATACACTAAAGATCTCTACTGAGGGTTCCATAGATCAGTAATAGGACAAGATAGATAAATGAGAGGATAATGGTCTATGTGGGTTTGTCTTGTCAAAAATTTTCCTTTCCCTCAAAGGAGTTTTCCAAGTCCAGGGGGAGCTTGGTTTAATTAAAAAGGGAGTCTCTCAAAGCCGATGCAGATGGTGAAAAATAATGAGTAAACTAGGTATGAAGGAAGAATATGCTGATTTGGCAATGCTTTCTTGAAAGGAAATTTTTATAAGGTGGTTTATATCAAGGGTGAAGAAAAGTAAAAGGAATACACTCTTAGGGGGAGTTGTTTGAATTCTCAACATAGGTCCATGAATCCCATTTGTTGTTGGTTGGAGTCAGGAAGGAAGAATACAACCCTAAAGGGAGCTTGTGAAAAACTAAGTCTAGCTACACTCATTTTTTTCTTTGGTTATCATTTATGTAATGTCAAGTAGTCAAGTTACCTTTGTCATAGATTTCAAAGGGGGATATTGAACCAAGAAACACGAAAAAGAGGTCTTGTTGGTGATAGTTTCCATCAATGACAAAGATGGAGAATTTTGGATGTCATAATAATGTGTTGTTATTGATGTTAAGTGTTCAATTATGTCTTATGATGTCCAAGATGTTCATGTTTCTTCTCAAGTTGTCCAGGTGTCTTCATGAAGTGTTAAGTCATAATGACATGTGTTCACGCATGGTCTAGGTATATGGTCAAGAAATCATGTTGTGATATTGAGTCATATGAGTCCTCCCAATGTTGTATAAAGAATTCATAAGATAAAATGTGGTCCATGAGATGTGTGTGAGGTGTTATTGACTTTGTAACAAGCCAACATGGTCCATTCATGAAGAATCAGGTAGCTCTAGGCTTAATCCTAGTTCTAGGTCAAGAGGGTTGGAATGAAAGCATAAGAAATGGATCAAGGAAAAGAAGGAAAACATGGTTGGAGTAGTATGAGATGGAATAACATGCATAAGAGGAGTATCAGTTTAATAATCGGGCTTATAGGACATGTAGATGGTCATTCAAGCTTTTAGTGAAGAAAAGATCAATAGGCAAGTGATGATGATGAGGCAAAGTATAATGATGCAATCCAATCATGTAATGAGTTCAATATTATGGTAGATGATGTGTATAAGGTTTCCCAAGGGTACAAGGGGGTGAATTTAGCACTTTTAAAGGTTTATATAACACACATTCCTAAAACTAGAGATAAAATGCTATCAAAATGAGATGGGGCATATATATGTATAATGAACTATGATAAAATTGCCATTATAAATAATAGAGGAGGGATTTAAGAAGGTGTGGAAAACATTTTAGAACAAAATAATAATATTTTTGCAAGATATGAAAGTTTTGAAAAAGTTGATTTAACCTAGGCATGCAAAAACAATGACCTAACTTCTTAGCACTCAAGAAAAAATTAACAAGCCTTCTTCATATAAATCATAAGAGGATTTTTTAAGATCATTCAGATACAAATTTTTCAAAAATTTTGAGGTCAAATAGTTGAAGGACAATAAACTTCTCTTCATTTTTCTCTCACTTTGTCTAAACCCTCTCCAAATCCTTGTTTTGTAGCAATAGAGGAAAAATGAATTTTCAAGGCATTAAAACAACTATGCAAGATGTGAAAATCACTTAGGGGTGTAGAGGACACTCTATAGTCCATTTTGGTAGTATTTTTCCCTACATGTGTGATTGTACTTCACGATTTTTCCCTATTTTGAAGAAATTTGGCTATACTGTCCTGATTGGATAGCTCCAAGATGAATCTTCTCATTTGTAAAATCTTATACATGATATTGTATCAATGATCATGAATAATTTTAGGAAATTACCTTGCATATATTGTGTGAAAACAGTCAACTTTTCTCTCCTACCACTAAGGTACACTCAATCCAAACCAGTCATGGTGTTTGAAGAAGGTTTTGTATATAAGCCTTATATTGAAGTACGAAATGGTCATTAATAACCAGAATTGAACATGAATTGATGGAGTCCAAGGTCTGCTCTTGTGAAGAGGTTTGAAGTCTAAGTCTCGTTTGTTTTCAACAGTACTTATTTGCTTAGTTAATAAGGCTAACAATATGAGTTACACTTTGGTGAATTTATCTTAATAATCAATGTATAAAAGTATTTGGAAATGGTTTATAGGATCTCATTGAAGGTTTACTAATATGTTTAGTCATGAAAATAAGATTCAACATGCTATACTCAATGTAGAAAAAAATTGATCTTGAAGATCAAAACCCTACCATAGGGTACCTTGAAGATCATGCAAGTTTTGATCTTTTCTCTATGGAGTAAAGAAAGAGAAAAGCCTAAGGAGATGAAAAGCATCTTAACCATCTATTAAGTGTGACTTTGAGGCCATGAAAAAAATGATAAAAGTGTGCGAGTTTCTCAAACTATGAAGAGATAAATGTTTTCTTATAAAACGGTATCATCCTATTCTAATGCATGCTTTATGAAGGAAATGATATTGCTTTGCAATTTCCATTTATCTGAAGGTGTTGTAAAGAATTATTATCTCATGATCAAATCTCTTGAAATTTCTACAACCCCTCTCTCTATAAGTGATCAAGTCATCGATGATTTTCACTTGAAACTCTTAAAAACTATGTGCATATAAGAGTGTTGATTGATTGAAAAGAAGTCTTCAAGGTTGGTGCGTTGAACCCTAAACTCATGTTAGTGATGCATACCTCTTGAATACTTGTGAAAGAATGGAAAGAGTTGGGATCTCAAGTTACCTCACTCATTAAGATCAACACTTTGTATTTTGTTGTTTTAATACTTGTAAATCAAAATGAGTTCTTCAAAGTGGTTTGAAGGAAAATTGGCAAGAATAACAAATGTAAAGGAGTTATAATGATTATTTGAAATCTCTTGTAACATTTCATCCCTGACAACACTTTAAAGAGTATACTTTTAACTACATGACAAAAGTTATTATGTGAATAATAAGAATAAATAAAACATGTTAGTTATAAAAAGAATATTCATAGGGGTTAAAGGAAAATTTTTAGATGAAGGAAGAGTGTTAGATGGGTTGCGAATTCCCATTGGTTATCAATTAAAGAAAAGGAATCTTGTGGGATTGATAAAACAATGCAAGTAACTTAAATTGGTTAGATGTGATAATGAAAATTTGAGGTAGTTTTGAAGACAATCCATCTCCCTTCTTGTAAGATTTTTAATTTAGTTAGGCAAAGGCTTAGAGGAGTTGAAGTGCAACAGAAATATTTTTGAATATATTCCTTGAGATTATAAAACTATTTGGTGTTGAAGAAGCAAGTTATTAAAAATATGGAGAGATGCTGATGTAGATAGGAGTGTTAGTGAAGCAAGAATGCTTTTTGGTGAAGAAGAGACTGCATGAGAATGAGTTGATGATGACCATGTTTTGAAGGAGGTTAAGACCATGAAATATAGGTGGATCAAGGCTATCAAGAATTTTTCTTGATTGAGACATCACATTAAGTTGAACACCTAAAAAATAGATGCTTGTTAGAGTGATTTAAGAAATGAAGTATGACATGAAGATGTGTGTGGAATGATCCTTTTCTAACATTGATTTTCAGCTGATTGGGTGATAAGGAGAAATGTGAATTATGAAGGTGAAATGAGAAGAATAATGAGTTGATCTAGAGGTCATAATGTCTGTTGTGTGAGAAAAACAATACAAAGAGTGATCAATAGATTGAAAAAAGTAAGTAATAGCTTAACAATTATGGAGTTGAATCTTACAAAAGGTTAATGGATTCTTGAATGAATTTGGGAGTTAGGGCTTCCATGAAAGTAGAAGCTAGCTAAAGACTAGGTGGATTCTTGGTTAAATTTTGGAGTTGTATCTCCATGTTAAGTTTATGCTCAACTGTGAAATCATTGTAAATTTAATAGGAATATTTATCCAAGCTAGTTCTTTGGTTTCAATGGATTTTTACCCCTTCAAGGGTTTTCCACATTAAATCATGTGTTCATGTGTGTTTTATTATTTCATGCTCATTTATGAATGTTATTAATCTCTCATGGTTATTAATGATTTGGTTTGAATATCATACTAATCTTGTGAATATTTATTAATTTTTTAAGGTGAACTGATTCATCCCCCCTCTTAGTGCCTAAAATTTCTAAAAATGGAATCTTTAGTAATGAAAAACACCTAATCTCCAACATATTCATGGTCAAATTCAAACTCAAAATCTGAAACACCTTTACTAACATAAGACAAATAATCCTCTTCCTTTGTATATAAACTCTTCTTCTTGTTTTCAAACTTATTGAAGATCTTCTTGACTTTACCATACTTGTGATACTTCTTATCATGATCTTCATCATAATCATGATCATCCTTATTGTGCTTATGAGGACAATTGATAGAAAAATGACCTACTTTACCACATTTGAAACATTTATAAGGAAGCTTACCTTTGTATTTTCTAGAGCCAACCTTCAATCTTCTAGAAAGCATTGCAAAGAGTTATTCATGTTAAAATTCAGCAACATCATCAAGCTCCTTTGTCTTCTTCCCTAGGCCTTCATTTCATATTTGAAAGAAATATCTTTATTAGATGGTTGTGAATTAAAAATCCTCATCTCATAGGAAGTCAAATTCCCATGCTACTCATCCATCTTCAAAAGATTCAAATCCTTGGCCTCTTCAATAACAGACACTTTGGAATCAAACCTAGGTAATAGGGATATCAAAACCTTTTGAACTACAACTTCTTCCTTCACTTCTTCACCCATACCATTCATGGTGTTGACAAAATTGTTAATCATAATAAAACGTGCAACAATAGACTCATCATCACTCATTTTCAACCCTTCAAACTTATTTTTGAAAGTTTGAATATTAGTTATCCTTACCTTGGAATATCCTTCATACAAGACCCGAAGTTTCTCAGATATTGATTTTTGTGACTTGTAATGCATCACCTTCACAAGCTCATATTAACCTAGACCACACATGATGGAATTCATATCCTTTGAATGATCACTACACAACTTCTTATCTGCAGATCCCTGGTTCTTTGGAGTAGAAGGAACGATATAACCATCCTTTGAATATTTCCAACATCAAACCCTAGGGATCTAATGTGAGTCCTCATCCTTAGAATAAAAAACGCATAGTTTACTCCATCAAACAATGGTGCCTTATTGGTAGAAAAGCCACTTTTCTTAATTTTCGTTTTTGTGCTTCAACGGATCTCATTTGAGTGATCAAACTTTTGAAAAGGGACTTGCTTTGATACCAATTTTGGAAGCACAATGGACTGGTGGTGAATCATTCCTTAAAAACCCTTATAAAATTTCTTATTAAATTTCATACACCATTAACATACATACATGCATTAATGTGATCATAACAATAAGAAACAACCATACACCATATCATAAAAAATAAGGAAGTAAACAAGAACACAAGATGTAAGTGGGAAACCATCAAGGGGAAGAAAAACCACTGAAATATTTTCTAATATTACACACAACAAAGACTCAAATGAATATTACACATCACGAGATATTTCTTTATTCAAGCACATGACCCCACAAGGAGCACCATTCATTAAAACTTTATTGATATTACTCACAAAAAGAGACTTGCATGAATATGAATCATCAAAAAGTATTTTGATAAGAAGATCACCTTGAATATATTCTCCAATAACTCATTTGATGGAGAAGAAGATTCAGCTCCAAAATCCTTCAAACCCTTTCTCAAACCCTCATTCACCTAGCCCGATCTTTCAAAACTTGTCTTAACCTCAAACTATTGCACAAAAATCTATAAAATTCGTCAACCTATCACAATATTATCCATCTATCAAATCATGCCTTCGTACCTATTAAAAATACATACATATGGGTCACACTATTATTTTTTCCTCTTTAATAACTACTGTAAATTTGAATTCAAACAAGCACTTTATACCTTTCTCATCTCTCAAACATAAAGAAATAATGCCTCCCTAATTTATTTGGTGCCATTTTTGAGCTTGCACCATTTTGCCCTAAATTTTTCCTTCATTTTGCATGCTCTGAAACATTTTTCTCTCAAATTGGTGGTCTGCAACTTTTCCCTCTAGTCGAATGCCTTGAAATGCTCACAAACTTGTTGTTTTGCCCCAATTTGAAAGAAATCTACATGTGTGCCCTGTTTTGTGCCCTAATTTTTCCAAAATCTACGGGCTTTGCCATTTTTCCTTTTTACCCGATCGTGGAAGTTTAAAATTGATCAATTTACACTTGTATTCCATTGAAAATCCAATTCCATGAAAAAATGCTTTGAAAACATGTTTTAGTTGGTTCAATTTCAAGAAATTTGTCATCCTTAGCGAAAAAATCGAATTCTAGGGCATCCCCTAGTGTTTTCTGTGTTTTGACGGTCAGACGGGCGTCATTTGCCCGTCAATTTCTTCTTCAATTCATCGACAACGTGGCTTGTTCTAATTGGCCGAGGGACGGTGGAAAAAATTTGTTTTAACTTATCGCTTTTCACTTTTTTGGCAAAAGGGTGAATTTGGTCCCATGGCTCCACTTTACTCTGATTGGTTCTAATGTTGCTTTGATGTGTTCTCTTTGATTGGATGGGAAGCAGCGGGTCTTTTTGTGCCTTAAGGCATTTTGGAAAAATATTTAAAGTGCAAAGAAAATGCCTAGGGCCTGCAACAAATTAGAATGGAACACATGGTGGCTTTAGAGCCAAGGATGGAATTGCGGGTGGTCGGGTTCTTTTGAAGTTTTTTGACTTTATTTGGTTAAAAGATTAAAGTCACAAACAATCCGGAACTCTGCAGAGGAATCACAAGTGGACACATGTCACATTTGCATCAGAGGTGGAACTTTGGGCCTCGGGGAAAAATTGAGATTTTTCCCATTTTTTGACACAAAGGCATAAAATTAAAAGAAGGATTGACAAGCCGTAGTGAATCAGCAATCACCACGTGGGGAAAGGTGGAGGTGCGAGAGTGTGGAGGAAATGGTGAAATTTTTTATTTGTGGAAAATGTTGTTAAAATATAAATAAAAGAGTTGCCCCCATAGCCAATCAGTGAGGACACGTGTCTTCTTGCAAGAGGCGGAGCCATGGAGGAAAAATGGAAAATTTTCCTTTTTCAAAAAGAGGAAAAATGTTTAAAATTGAGCCGCGACTCCGTATCTAGTCATATTGCGCCACGTGTCAGGCCCAAAATCAATGATGGCGAGAGCGGCATGGAGGAAATTGAGAAATTTTGTAAATTTCCAAAAAAGGTGGAAATGTGTAGAATCGATCTGTGATTCCAATGGGGCCCACATTGGGACATGTGTCAAGCCCATTTTCAAAGGGCGGAGGGGTGGAGAAAAATGTCAAATATTTACATTTTTCCAAAAGTGTTAAAATGTCAAAAGGTGATCCCAAGCCCATTTTCAATCAAATTGTGACATGTGGAGGGCTCAGATTAAAGGATAAAGGAAGATCAAGATTGTGCATTTTTAGTTTGGCCACCATTTGAGCTCCAGGAAGCTTGGAGATGCAATTTTGCATCAATTTTCACCAATTTTTTGGCGAATTCATGTCATTTTTGCCTTCAAGGATCAATGGAATCATTTGATTTGCAGAGTGAAAAACATGAAAATAACCCATCAAAAAATGAAATATCAAATCCAAAAGTTGCAGAGTCAAATTTTGGAGGGATAAGGATGAAATAATGAAAGGAAGGGGTCTGCATGCTTTGAAGATGAAAAACATGCCTCCACAATGGATAATGATGTGAATTTTGCAATGATTCATCTCTTTTTGAGACAACTGGCAACTTTTTGGACGTGTTCTATTAAACATCCCTGTCTACGAATCATGAGGAATTTTTGTAACAAATTTGATCCTTTGGCATATTATTTTCTTGGGAAAGAAGGCTTGAAGGAGATTGAAAGCTATATATTGCATGAATTTTCATGTAAAGTGTTGGAAGATTTTAAAAAGCCTGGAAAACTAAAAATTTCATGGGAAAATATGGGAAGAAGCCCATTCTCTGAGAAACCACCTGAGAACCATTTATAATTCTTTTTGCATTAGATTTGTATCATGTTGAGTTGGTTTTAGTTGTAAAGCCATCAACAAGCTCTGAGATTGTTCTTGAAACATTCCCCTGCTGATAAATTTGATCATTTCTTGATTATTTTGTGTTGTCTCTTGGAAAAATTTACATACACTTATGTTTCAGAATGTTTTCAATTTGTGTTTCTTGCTCCTATTGCAATCTTGTGTTTAAAATATCTCTTGATCATACATGGTCTCATTTCTTGTGATAGTTTAGTGGCATTTGCAATCTCACATTCAAAAGAGCTTTCATCTGATAAAGAGATAAAAAAATTTAAAATCACTTTACCTTCCTTGACTTCAGAGATTGTTTGTAAACCTTTGGGTGCACCTTAGGTCATGATTAAATAGTGATTGCTAAATGCTTCATTGGTTCATTCTAACTCAAGATTTTGTGATAGATGATCAAAGATTGTGTGGAAAAGTGTAGATCTGGGCCTCCATTTGATGCACATATCCTGGTTGAAGGGATGATTAACCATTTTGATACTTTTTGTTGTTAAGTTTCTCCATATTTTGCTAAAATCCTCAAAGAGTCTGGCAGACCTTGGTTTGTCTTATCTAAACTCCCACCCAAAAATCATTTAAAACAACTAATCCTACCATGTTTTACCCCTTTTTTGACCTGTATACCCACAGAAGATCAAAATCCATTTACTAAAAGTATGCAAAGAAGATCAGGATTTCAAAATGTCTTTAGTAACCCTTGCCTTGCATTGAAAGTATCTCCATAATCTGGAAGTGACAACTTGTGAAAGTCAGATTTGGAGTGTTGATCATATTTTCCCAAGGCCCTTTTCATACTATTTGCACAAATTGAGGGATATCTTCATCTCCTTCACCATTTGAGGGTTACAAAATAGGTTCTCTTACCTTGGTTGAAAGGCACAACCTAAAACAATTAGGACAAGATCAAGTCCTATTTGAGTGTTATCCATCTCTCCAAAAATCTGAGTGCTAGTTAGATCATATCCCCGGCTACAAAATGACATACATCATGATCATTATCTTCAAGCTTCATGCCATATCTTTGATGTTACTCAAACTGAAAAGGAGAACAAATTTGGGTACCAACACAGTGGCGCCATTTCCGGGGACATTCTTAGTTCAATCTGATCCATGTTCATACATATTTGAAATATTTGAATGCATATCAAACCCTGGTAATGTCTCTTGCAAGTTCTATCTACAAATATATTGTTAAAGCATCATTCTATACTCAGATTTGCAAGGTGTATGCAAAGGTTTCAAACTCTGTCTACAATTTTATTAGTTTCAGTAGTAGTTGCACTTCATTTGCATTTGTGGTTGATAGATTCAAGAAAAGGAAGGTCTGATCTATAAAGTTTGGCAAGATTTTTAGTGCTGATAGGTATTTGATAGAGTATTTTAGTGCATTTGCACAACTAGGGTGAAAGTCCTTAGTGGTGACTCCATGTTATTTTGATCTTGATAAATACCAGTGTCTTAGCTTTTTTGTCATTTTTTTTTTTGTTGTTAATCTAATCTCTACAAAACTGGAAGGAAGAAGATCTCTCTTCAGGAGGGACCCAAGTAGAAATTTATTTCAAGAATTAGGAAAGACAGTTTTAGAGGAAAGAAAAGTTTGGAAGGTTGTTGAAGGTCAGACATCAAGAAAAGGAATATCCATTGGTGAGAGAGATCAGCCTTTAATAGAGGATTATCACTCTTCTTCCAGTGATTCTGATTCAAGAAATCTTCTCATAAATTTTTTTACTTCAACTAGTGAAGGTCCTTATGTTGTACCTGGTGAGTTCCTTTCAATCTGCACCTGTGTTTTCAATTCTAGTAAAACTTTCCAAGAAAATCAGCACCTAGAGAATACCAATCTTGTGAACCACATTCTTGAGCCCCAAAGACCTCACACTCCTCATCAACTTGTGTGTCACCCCAAGATCACCTCCACCTCAAAAAACATGGCTCACCTCCACCTAGGCCTCCATTTGTGGTCAATACCTTTGGCCCAATAAATTTTAGGGGAATGGTTGGTTATCCTAATGTTGTGCCTCAGGATGTTAGAAATAGATTGCCAAAGTTCCAAGGGAATAATGCCATAATAGGTGATCAACATTTAAAACTCTTTATTAATATGATGGAGGATTTTGAAATTGGATTTGAGGATGTGTACATTAAATTGTTTTTCATACACTAGAAGAGGATGCAAGGGATTGGTACAAGGCTCTACCTAATAATTCTATTGATTCTTGGACTGAAATGAACAATGCATTTAGGTTGCAATATGGTGATAAGACTGATCCTAGGTTTCTCTTGTCTGAATTTGAAAATATCAAGAAGAACCCCAATGAATCAGTTCATGACTTCAACACAAGGTTTAAAAAACTTTGAGAAGACTGCCTATTAATCTGAGGCCTTGTGATGAATCTTGTTTAATCAAATATGTAGATGCATTTGATAAGAAGGCAGCCTACTACTTAAGAGACAAAAACCCTACTAATTTAAGGTAGGCCTTTCACCATGGCACTTGCAGATTGAAAATAACATTAAGGCCATTGGGAAACCTCTCAAGAGAGATGGTGTAAAGTTGATAAACCCTGAAAAACCTCAAGATAGCAAGGGTGCTGATTTGGAGGAGGTTGTGAAAACTTTGGTAGGGGTTGTCAAAGAAATCTCATACAAGTTAGCCAGGAAGAGAAGGGAATTGGGAAGACTTCACAAGGTCAGAAAAAAGCACAAAACCATGATAGATTTTCCAATCATCCTAGGGGTGATCAAAGATCTGATGATAGAGGAAAGGGACCATGGGGTCTGCAAATAGACATCCTCAAGCACGTGAAGGAAGAGTGTTACCTGATCCCTTAACTGTTAGGGTTTTGTTGTTGAGGAAGTTGTTGATATTGATTGGTGTGATAGGTGTTTTCTACCCCATCCTCCATGTGAAGTGGACTAGAAAGATGGTGAAGCTAATAATGATGATGGTATTGATGATGATATCTGCATGGTGGGATGTTCTTCAAGCTCACAAGAAGGAGCAACATCAACTGAGGTAATAAGTGCAAGGACAAGCTGTAACCTTTTGGGATTGCATCAAATGGGTAAAAATCCTTCTTCCCTCTCATACTCTTGAAGTTGATGTAGTGCAAGCTTTTGAAATTCCTAACAATGACTTTGAATACTTAAGAGCTTTGATGATTAAGAAGTATGATGGTGGTATCCCTTCGGAGGAAGATAGACAATTGTTAATGAATGTTGTTGTGGCTCAAGAGAAAGAGTATAACACTAGGAGAAAGGTTGTTAAGGGAGTTGGGCCTCAAGCCAAACCTAAAACACCCTTGCTTACAAGTATTCCCAAAGAAGCTCCTAGAAGAGAAACACCTACCAAAAGCTCTGTTGTCCCAGAAAAAATTACAGTCCTCCTCATGCCCAAGCTGCCAAGAATCCCATGCCATCTAATGAATCTTCTTGTCTCCCTTCCAATGTTGCCTTGCCAAAGAATGTTCCATATGACATAGCCCAAGTATTGAGCCAAATCAAAGTGAGTGTTCCAATCATTGAGTTGCTTAGGATTCCTGAGCACAAGAAGAGAGCATTTGAGTACTTGGGATTGAAAGAGGAGAAGAGTACCCCAAGAAGAAATGTAAATGTTGTTGAAACTCCTCCTCAAATCATTACAGACCTTGAAACACCACCAGCATTAGAGGATCTTGGAGAAACACTGAGGTATACTTGGGGACATCCTTGGTTGATTCCCAATTGAATGTTGATCCATTCTTTACAACTTTGATCATAAAGGATAGACTACTTCACAATTGTATGTTTGATTCTGGTGCATCATGCAATGTCATGCCTCTAGAAGTCATGAATGAGTTGGATATCAAAGTGACTAGTAGCCTATGGAAAGTGTACTACCATGGACTCAAGAGAAGTCCGTAGTTGTAGTTGGTTGTGTGAAGGGTTTGGTGGTACAACTTGCATAGCCTATCCAGGAGTAAGAATTTGAAACTTGATGTTGTGATTGTTGATTGCCCTGCCAAATGGGGTATGCTTTTGTCAAGAAAGTGGGCTGTAAGTGTTGGTGGGAGTGTTCAAATGGACATGTCTTTTTCCACCATTCCCATTGAAGGCAGCCTTGTCAAGCTCTATGGAGAAAAGAAGATGTTACACCTTATTGAAGATCCAAACAATGCTTCCTATGAGGTGTTGTTTGCTGATGTTGATGTTGATAATTTTGTTGGGTTTGTTGATGGAAAAGAACACAAGATGGATCAGTCAAAGTTCCTTGAATAGGTAGGTTCTCCTTGGACCTTTCTATTTGATGGAGCTTGCTCCAAATTTGGAAATGGTGCTGGTATAATTCTGATTTCTCCTAGCTTGGAAGAGTTTTTTTTTCCTTCAAGCTTAATTTTGAATGTACTAACAACATTGTTGAGTATGAAGCCTTGTTGTTGGGTCTGAGAATTACATGGAAGTATGGTGTCAAGGACATCATTGCAAAAGGAGATTTAAGAGCTAGTTGTCAAACAAATAAGAAAACTGTATGCTACAAAAAATCAATGGATGAAATAGTACAAACATGTAGTTTGGGATCTAATTGAGATGTTTGATTCCTTCAACATTGTGCATCATGACAAAAGTTTCAAATTTGCTAACAAGTTGGTAGTGTTGGGGTCAAGATTTGGAAATTGCACCATTTCACCTTATTGTGAGTACAATATTGAAGTGTTAACTAGGCAGTTGTCCCTGACAACATCAAGCATTGGAAAGTGTTTAATGATGATGCTCAAGTGCAAAGGTTCTTACAAAATCAAGGTGAGTTTGTAGATCAGAATATTGATTGGGAACCAATGGTGTGTGTGACTGAAGGAAGAGAGACTTTGTTTGGAAAGGATATTATCCAATTGAAAACTAACACCATTCCTAGAGGTCTTGTTGCACTTGAGTCAAATTTTGACAATGTTGATTGCATCATCAATAGAAACATGTCTGCCTCAAGGGATGTGGAAGAGCATAACTTGGGAACTAATGATAAACCAAGAAAATTTTGGTTGGGAAGAAATCTAAAAAAAGAAAAATAGTCCTATGTTCAACTATTGAAGAAATATCAAGGATTGTCTTGCTTGGTCTTATTCAGAGCTGAAAGCATATAGAGAGGACTTGTTTCAGCATGAGATTCCTCTTGAAACAAATGCCAAGCCCTTCAGACAAAAGTAGAGGCCAATTAATCCACTCCTCTCCATGAAATGCAAGATGAATTGAAGAAACTGAAGGAGGGAGGGATCATTCAGCACAAGGTATTCATCTTGGGTTGCAAACCTTGTGCCAGTCAGAAAAGAAAAATGGAGATATCAGACTTTGTGTAGACTTCAGAAATCTAAATAGAGCTTCATTGAAAGACAATTATCCTTTTCCAAACATGGAAAACATGTTGTAGTTAGTGATTGGATCTGAATTGTTGTCCACCTTGGATGGTTTCTCTAGCTACAATCAAGTTGTTGTCAAGGAGTCAGAAAGATTTAAAACTACCTTTACCACTCCTTGGGGAACATATGTCTATGTAAGAATGCCTTTTGGTCTCATGAATGTTGGAGCTACCTTCCAAAGAGAGCAATGGATGTTGCTTTTTTGGTTACATAAATGACTTCATTGTAGTTTATCAGGATGATGTGACTGTGTTTTCAAGGAGTAGAAAAGATCACTTGCAGCACTTGGAAAGAATGTTGATCAGATGTAGAGAATATGGAATTTCTCTCAATCCAAAGAAGTGTCATTTTGGGGTGAAAAAGGCCAAGTTTCTTGGTCATATTGTTTCAAAGGTTGGTGTCATGATTGACCCTGAGAGGGTAGAAGCAATCAACAAGGTTCCAATTCCAAGAACAAAGAAGGGCATCCAATCCTTCTTTGGGAAGATCAATTTCATTAGAAGGTTTGTGTCTAATTTTGCTGAATTGACTCTTCCTATTACATGCATGTTAAAGAAAGACCAAGTTATCAAATGGGAGGAGGCTTGTTATTTAGGATTTTGAAGGAATCAAAGAAGCATTGAAACATGCACCTATCTTGGCAGCTCCGAATTACAAGAAGCCTTTCCAAATCTTCTCCTTTGCTTTTAAAAATACCATTGCATCTGTTTTGTTGTAGAAGGATGAAGATGGGGCTGAGAGGCCTATTGCCTTCTTTAGCAAGGCTTTACAAGCTGCTGAGTTAAAATACACAATCATGGAAAAACAAGCATTTTCCTTGGTGAAAGAAAGCAACAAAGGTTTTAGGCCTTATATCTTAAGTTCAAAAGTTGTTGCTTATGTTCCCCACACCATGGTAAAAGACATCTTATCAGAGATGGAGATCTCAAGAAAAAGATGTAGATGGGTGAAAAAAATGTAGGAATATGACATGGATATCCAAACCACAAAGTTGGTAAGAGGTTTGGGTCTTGCTAAGCTCATGGTTGAGAGCAACTTGCAGACTGTGGAAGTGAATGAAGTAGAGGAAGAAAGGGTAGATGTTCTTGAGAAGTTGGTAAGTTATGAGTGGTACAAGGATGTAATATTTTACCTCAGACACCTATGCTGCCCTGATCATTTGAATAAAAATCAGAAAAGAGCCCTCAAGTTGGCTTCTCAAAAATACATCATCACTGACTTTGGGCTGGCTTGGAAGAACCCTGAAGGTGTCCTCTTGAAATGTATAACTGAAGATGAAGCTCCCAAAATAGTTTTGATTTCCATGGGGGAGTTTGTGGAGGACACTTTGTTGGAAGGGTTACAACACACAAAATTTTGAGAGTTGGTTATTGGTGGCCTACTCTCTTCAAAGATGCAACCCTGTTGGTTAGAAAATGTGAAAGTTTACCAACATTTCTCTGGAAGAATGAAAGCTTCAGGCTCCCTTCCTTTGCAGCCTGTATCAATTGAAGCTCCTTTCAAACAATGGGGAATAGACTTCATTGGTGAGATTTCAGACCCTTCTAGTGTTGGACATAAGTGGATCCTTGTAGCCACAGATTACTTCACCAAGTGGGTAGAAGCAATCCCCACCAAGAAAGAAACACACCAAGTTGTTATGGACTTCTTGTTGAATCATATCATATGTAGATTTGGTGTGCCAGTCAAGATTGTTGTTGATAATGCCATGTGTTTCAGAGCTAAACCCTTGATGGAAATGTGCAAGGAGTATGGAACCAATCTGACTTATGCTTCAAACTATAACCCTCAAGGAAATGGACAAGCTGAGTCCAACAATAAGAACTTGTTGAAGATCATTAGGAGAACCTTGGAGTTGAACAAGAGAAAATGGGGTGAACAACTAAAATTTGTAGTTTGGGCTGATAGAATCACTACCAAAAGAGCTACTGGTAAGAGCCCATTTGAGTTGGTGTATGGAACTCAAGCTCTGCTACCCTTACATCTGCAATTATCTTCATTTCAGTTTGTTCAACAACTTGAAGATCAAGAGGTCAGTCCATATGAAGCAAGGATTAATCAGATTGTTGAGATGGATGAAGAAAGAAGAGCATCCCACCAAAGGCATGTCAGATTTAGAGAGAAGTTGAAGAGGTTGTTTGACAAGAAGGTCACTCCTAGGGCCTTCAATGTTGGAGATCTGGTTTTGTTGTGGGATAGCATAAATGAAGATAAGGGAAAACATGGTAAATTTGATGCATTGTGGATGGGCCCTTACTCCATTGATATCAAAATTGGTGAAAATACCTTTTTCTCAAGGACTTAGATGGGGAATTGCTTGAACTACCTATTAATGGTAGGCATCTGAAGCATTTCTTGGATTAATCCCCAAATTTGAGGTATGCACCACTTGTATAGTGTATAGTCTTTGTTTTTGGCTTTTTTTTGCTTTTTGTCGGTTTGTGGTTTGCCCTGTTCTTGGCAGCCATTTTTTGTCGATTGGGTCTAGTTTTTCAGCCCTACATTTTGACTCCATTTGCCCAATGGTTGTTTTTGGCACTTGGTCTGCTTCTTTTGTTCTTGTGGCACTCACTGGGAGTGCCCATCCCCGAGCAGGAGCCGATGTTGGTGCCATTTTTGAGCTTGCACCATTTTGCCCTAAATTTTTCCTTCATTTGCATGCTGCTCTGAAATGTTTTTTTCTCTCAAATTGGTCTATGCAACTTTTCCCCTCTTGCTTGGATGCTTTGAAATGCTCACAAACTTGTTGTTTTTCCCCAATTTGAAATAAATCTACATGTGTGCCCTATTTTGTGCCCTAATTTTTCCAAAAATATGGGCTCTGCCATTTTTCTTTTTTCCCGATCGTGGAAGTTTAAAATTGATCGATTTACACTTGTATGCCTTTGAAAATCCAATTCCATGATAAAAAATGCTTTAAAAACATGTTTGATTGGTTCAATTTTGAGAAAATTTGTCATCCTTAGAAAAAAATTGAATTCTAGGGCATCCTGGCATTTTTATGTTTTGATGAGTCGAGACGGGCATCATTTTCCCATCATTTTTCTTCTTCAGCATTCATGGCAATGTGGCTTGTTCTAATTGGGAGGGATGGTGGAAAATTTTTTTAACTTATCACTTTTTTTTTTTTTTTTGGAAAAAGGGTGAATTTGGTCCCATGGCTCCTTTACTTTGTGTTTTTGAAAATTGGTTCTAAGTTGTTTTGATGTGTCCTCTTTTGATTGGATGAAGGGTCATTTTGGGTTTTTTGTGCCTAGGAATTTTGGAAAAAGAGTTAAAAGTGCAAAGAAAATCCCCTAGGGCCCCAATGAATCAAAATGGAAAAGAGAGGAGGACAATGGAACACGTTTGGACAGAGGGAGATGGAAGATTGGAATTGTGGGTGGTCGGGTTCTTTTTTTTTTTAAAACTTTATTTGGTAAAAAGATTAAAGTCACAAATAAAAAATCCATGAAAACTCACGAGTGAATCACATGTGGACATGTGTCAGGAGGAGCATCAGAGAGGGAACTTGGGCCTTGGGGAAAAATTGAAATTTTTTCCCATTTTTGGCAAAAAGGCATAAAATTAAAAAAGGAATGCAAGCCCAAAGAAAAAGTGACACATGGTCAGGGAAAGGGGGAGGAGGAGAGGGGGAGGATGGAAATTAAAAAAATTTTTTTGGAAAATGTTGTTAAAATAAAAAAGAGCATGCCCCAATGCCCCATTCAATCATGAGGACACGTGTGTCTTGGAGGGGAGGGGAGAGCGTGGAGGAAAAATGGAAAATTTTCTTTTTTAAAAAAAAAAAGGCAAAATGTTTAAAATTGAGTCGCGATTCTCAATCATATCAGTCATATTTGCACATGTGTGAGGGCCCAAAAGAGAGGAGGTGGAGGCCCATGGGGATAATTTGGAAAATTTTCCTTTTTCCAAAAAAGGTGGAAATGTGTAGAATCGAGTCCATGATTCCAATGGGGCCCACATTGGGACACGTGTCAAGCTCATTTTCAAAGGGGGAGGGCGGAGAAAAATGTCAAATTTTTACATTTTTCCAAAAGTGTTAAAATGTCAAAAGTGATCCCAAGCCCATTTCCAATCACATTGTGACACGTGGAGGGCTCAGATTAAAGGATAAAGGAAGATCAATGGTAACTGTGCATTTTTTAGTTTGGCCGCCATTTGAGCTCCAGGAAGCTTGGAGATGTGATTTTTGCATCAATTTTCATCAAATTTTTGACAAATTCATGTTTTTTTGCTGCAAGGACCAATGCAATTGGTTTTGAGGATCAATTTGAAGATCAAGAGATGTTTTTGAAATGAATTTTTTCCCTAACCCATCCAAAAATGTGAAATATCAAATCCAAAAGTTGCAGAGTCAAATTTTGGAGGGATAAGGATGAAATAATGAAAGGAAGGGGGTCTGCATGCTTTGAAGATGAAAAACATGCCTCCACAATGGATAATGATGCAAATTTTGCAATGATTCATCTCTTTTTGAGACAACTGGCAACTTTTTGGACGTGTTCTGTTAAACGTCCCTGTCTGCATGAATCATGAGGAATTTTTGTAACAAATTTGATCCTTTGGCATATTATTTTCTTGGGAAAGAAGGATCGAAGGAGATTGAAAGCTATATATTGCATGAATTTTTCATGCAAAGGGTTGGAAGAGTTTAAAAAATCCTAGAAAACTAAAAATATCATGGGAAAGTCTAGGAAGAAGCCCATTCTCGAGAAGTGACCACTTGAGAAACTCATGTAACTCTCTCTTTGTATCAGATTTCAAATCATGTTAAGTTGGTTTGCATATGTATAGCCATTAACAAGCTCTGAGATATTTTTCAAAACATTCCCCTCTTGATAAATTTGATCATTTTTGAGTTATTTTGTGTTGTCTTTGGAAAAATTTGCATGAATGCTTACATTTTAGAATGCATTTCAAATTTTGTGTTTCTTGTTTCTGTTGTAGTCTTGTGTTTAAAATCTCTCTTGATCATACATGGTCTCATTTCTTGTGATAGTTTAGTGGCATTTGCAATCTCACATTCAGAAGAGCTTTCATCTGATAAAGAGATAAACAAATTTAAAATCACTTTACCTTCCTTGATTTCAGAGATTGTTTGTAAACCTTTGGGTGCACCTTAGGTCATGATTAAATAGTGATTGCTAAATGCTTCATTGGTTCATTCTAACTCAATATTTTGTGATAGATGATCAAATATTGTGTGGAAAAGTGTAGATGGGCCTCCATTTGATGCACATATCCTGGTTGAAGGGATGATTAACCATTTTGATACTTTCTGTTGTTAAGTTTCTCCATATTTTTGCTGAAATCCTCAAAGAGTCTGGTGGACCTTGGTTTGTCTTATCTAAACTCCCACCCAAAAATCATTCAAAACAACTAATAATCCTACCTGTTTTACCCCTTTTTTGACTGTATACCCACAAAAGATCAAAATCCATTTGCTAAAGTATGTAGAAAGATCAGGATTTCAAAATGTCTTCATAACCCTTGCCTTGCATTGAAAGTATCTCCATAATCTGGAAGTGACAACTTGTGAAAGTCAGATTTGGAGTGTTGATCATATTTTCCCAAGGCCCTTTTCATACTATTTACACAAATTGAGGGATATCTTCATCTCCTTCACCATTTGAGGGTTACAAAATAGGTTCTCTTACCTTGGTTGAAAGGCACAACCTAAAATAGTTAGGACAAGATCAAGTCCTATTTGAGTGCTATCCATCTCTCCACAAATATGAGTGCTAGTTAGATCATATCCCGGCTACAAAATGACACACACCATGATCCATCTGTCTTCAAGCTTCATGCCATATCTTTGATGCTTCTTGATGAAAAGGAGAACAAATTTGGGTACCAACAACAAATTTCAAAAGACTGAAAAGGAGAAAAAATTTGGGTACCAACACTTCAGTTCATATTCTTTTTTGAGCCCCATCAACACCAGTGGCATCATTTCTAGGGACATTCTTAGTTCAATCTGATCCATGTGCATACATATTTGAAATATTTGAATGCATATCAAACCCTAGTAATGTCTCTTACAAGTTTTGTTTACAAATATATTGTTAAAGCATCATTCTATACTCAGATTTGCAAGGTGTATGCAAAGGTTTCAAACTCTGTCTGTAATTTTATCAGTTTCTAGTAGTAGTTGCACTTCATTTGCATTTGTGGTTGATAGATTCAAGAAAAGGAAGGTCTGATCTATAAAGTTTGGCAAGATTTTTAGTGCTGATAGGTATTTGACAGAGTATTTTAGTGCATTTTGCACAACTAGGGTGAAAGTCCTTAGTGGTGACTCCATGTTGTTTTGATCTTGATAAATACTAGTGTCTTAGCTTTCTGTCATTTGTTTTTTGGTGTTGCTAATCTCTACAAAACTGGAAGGAAGAAGATCTCTCTTCAGGAGGGACCCAAGTAGAAAGTTATTTCAAGAATTTGGAAAGATAGTTTTAGAGGAAAGAAAAGTTTGGAAGGTTGTTGAAGGTCAGACATCAAGCAAAGGAATATCCATTGGTGAGAGAGATCAGCCTTTAATAGAGGATTATCACTCTTCTTCAGTGATTTTGATTCAAGAAATCTTCTCATAAACTTGTTTACTTCAACTAGTGAAGGTCCTTTCATTTGTACCTGGTGAGTTCCTTCTTCAATCTGCACTGTGTGTTTCAATTCTAGTAAAACTTTCCAAGAAAATCAGCACCTAGAGAATACCAATCTTGTGAACCACATTCTTGAGCCCCAAAGACCTCGCACTCCTCATCACTTGTGTCACCCCCAAGATCACCCCCACCAGAACAACATGGCTCAGCCTCCACCTAGGCCTCCATTTGTGGTCAATACCTTTGGCCCAATAAATTTTAGGGGAATGGATGGTTATCCTAATGTTGTGCCTCAAGATGTTAGAAGTAGATTGCCAAAGTTCCAAGGGAATAATGCCATAACAGGTGATCAACATTTGAAACTCTTTATTAATATGATGGAGGATTTTGAAATTGGATTTGAGGATGTGTACATTAAATTGTTCATTCATACACTAGAAGAGGATGCAAGGGATTGGTACAAGGCTCTTGCCTAATAATTCTATTGATTCATGGACTGAAATGCAGAATGCATTTAGATTGCAATATGGTGACAAAGACTGATCCTAGGTTTCTCTTGTCTGAATTTGAAAATATCAAGAAGAACCCCAATGAATCAGTTCATGACTTTAACACAAGATTTAACAAAACATTGAGAAGGCTTCCTATTAATTTGAGGCCTTGTGATGAATCTTGTTTAATCAAATATGTAGATGCATTTGATAAGAAAGCAGCCTACTACTTAAGAGACAAAAACCCTACTAATTTAAGGTAGGCCTTTACCATGGCACTGCAGATTGAAAATAACATTAAGGCCATTGGGAAACCTCTCAAGAGAGATGGTGTAAAGTTGATAAACCCTAAAAAACCTCAAGCTAGCAAGGGTGCTGATTTGGAGGAGGTTGTGAAAACTTTGGTAGGGGTTGTCAAAGAAATCTCATACAAGTTAGCCCGGGAAGAGAAGGGAATTGGGAAGACTTCACAAGGTCAAAAAAAAGCACAAAACCATGACAGATTTTCCAATCATCCTAGGGGTGATCAGAGATCTGATGATAGAGGGAAAGGACCCATGGGGTCTGCAAATAGACATCCTCAAGCATGTGAAGGAAGAGTGTTACTTGATCCCCTAACTGCTAGGGTTGTTTTGTTGTTGAGGAAGTTGTTGATATTGATTGGTGTGATAGTGTTTTCTACCCCATCCTCCATGTGAAGTGGACCAGCAAGATGGTGAAGCTAATAATGATGATGGTACTGATGATGATATCTGCATGGTGGGTTGTTCTTCAAGCTCACAAGAAGGAGCAACATCAACTGAGGTAATAAGTAATAAGTGCAAGGACAGCTGCAACCTTTTGGGATTGCATCAAATGGGTACAAGTCCTTCTTCCCTCTCATACTCTTGAGGTAGATGTAGTGCAATATTTTGAGATTCCTAACAATGAATTTGAATACTTAAGAGCTTTGATGATTAAGAAGTATGATGGTGGTATCCCTTCGGAGGAAGATAGACAATTGTTAATGAATGTTGTTGTGGCTCAAGAGAAAGAGTATAACACTAGGAGAAAGGTTGTTAAGGGAGTTGGGCCTCAAGCCAAACCTAAAACACCCTTTCTTACAAGTATTCCCAAAGAAGCTCCTAGAAGAGAAACACCTGCCAAAAGCTCTGTTGTCCCAAGAAAAAATTTCAGTCCTCCTCATGCCCAAGCTGCCAAGAATCCCATGCCATCTAATGAATCTTCTTGTCTCCATTCCAATGTTGCCTTGCCAAAGAGTGTTCCATATGACATAGCCCAAGTATTGAGCCAAATCAAAGTGAGTGTTCCAATCATTGAGTTGCTTAGGATTCTGAGCACAAGAAGAGAGCATTTGAGTACTTGGGATTGAAAGAAGAGAAGAGTACCCCAAAAAGAAATGTAAATGTTGTTGAAACTCCTCCTCAAATCATTGCAGACCTTGAAACACCACCAAGCATTAGAGGATCTTGGAGAAACACCTGAGGTATACTTGGGGACATCCTTGGTTGATTCCCAATTGAATGTTGATCCATTCTTTACAACTTTGATCATAAAGGATAGACTACTTCACAATTGTATGTTTGATTCGGTGCATCATGCAATGTCATGCCTCTAGAAGTCATGAATGAGTTGGATATCAAAGTGACAACAGCCTATGGAAAGTGTACTACCATGGACTCAAGAGAAGTGTTGGTAGTTGGTTGTGTGAAGGGTTTGGTGGTACAACTTGCAGCCTATCCGGGTAAGAATTTGAAACTTGATGTTGTGATTGTTGATTGTCCCTGCCAAATGGGGTATTTTTGTCAAGAAAGTGGGCTGCAAGTGTTGGTGGGACTGTTCAAATGGACATGTATTTTTCCACTATTCCCATTGAAGGCAGCCTTGTCAAAGCTCTATGGAGAAAAGAAGATGTTACACCTTATTGAAGATCCCAACAATGCTTCCTATGAGGTGTTGTTTGTTGATGTTGATGTTGATAATTTTGTTGGGTTTGATGATGGAAAAGAACACAAGATGGATCAGTCAAAGTGCCTTGAATAGGTAGGTTCTCCTTGGACCTTGCTATTTGATGGAGCTTGCTCCAAATTTGGAAATGGTGTTGGTATAATTCTGATTTCTCCTAGCTTGGAAGAGTTTTTTTTTCCTTCAAGCTTAATTTTGAATGTACTAACAACATTGTTGAGTATGAAGCCTTGTTGTTGGGTCTGAGAATTGCATGGAAGTATGGTGTCAAGGACATCATTGCAAAAGGAGATTCAGAGCTAGTTGTCAAACAAATAAGAAAATTGTATGCTACAAAAAATCAGCGGATGAAATAGTACAAACATGTAGTTTGGGATCTAATTGAGATGTTTGATTCCTTCAACATTGTGCATCATGATAGAAGTTTCAATGTTGTTGTTGACAAGTTGGTAGTGTTGGGGTCAAGATTTGGAAATTGCACCATTTCACCTTATTGTGAGTACAATATTGAAGTGTTAACTAGGCTAGCTGTTGTCTGACAACATCAAGCATTGGCAAGTGTTTAATGATGATGCTCAAGTGCAAAGGTTCTTACAAAATCAAGGTGAGTTTGTAGATCAGAATATTGATTGGGAACCAATGGTGTGTGTGACTGAAGGAAGAGAGACTTTGTTTGGAAAGGATATTATCAATTGAAAACTAACACCATTCCTAGAGGTCTTGTTGCACTTGAGTCAAATTTTGACAATGTTGATTGCATCATCAATAGAAACATGTCTACCTCAAGGGATGTGGAAGAGCATAACTTGGGCACTAATGATAAACCAAGAAAATTTTGGTTGGGCAGCAATCTAAACAAAGAAGAAAAATAGTCCTATGTTCAACTATTGAAGAAATATCAGGATTGTCTTGCTTGGTCTTATTCAGAGCTGAAAGCATATAGAGAGGACTTGTTTCAGCATGAGATTCCTCTTGAAACAAATGCCAAGCCCTTAGAAAAAGTAGAGGCCAATTAATCCACTCCTCTCCATGAAAATGCAAGATGAATTGAAGAAACTGAAGGAGGGAGGGATCATTCAGCCCACAAGGTATTCATCTTGGGTTGCAAACCTTGTGCCAGTCAGAAAGAAAAATGGAGATATCAGACTTTGTGTAGACTTCAGAAATCTAAATAGAGCTTCATTGAAAGACAATTATCCTTTTCCAAACATGGAAAACATGTTGTAGTTAGTGACTGGATCTGAATTGTTGTCCACCTTGGATGGTTTCTCTGGCTACAATCAAGTTGTTGTCAAGGAGTCAGAAAGATTTAAAACTACCTTTACCACTCCTTGGGGAACATATGTCTATGTAAGAATGCCTTTTGGTCTCATGAATGTTGGAGCTACCTTCCAAAGAGCAATGGATGTTGCTTTTTTTGGTTACATAAATGACTTCATTGTAGTTTATCAGGATGATGTGACTGTGTTTTCAAGGAGAGAAAAAAGATCACTTGCAGCACTTGGAAAGAATGTTGATCAGATGTAGAGAATATGGCATTTCTCTCAATCCAAAGAAGTGTCATTTTGGGGTGCAAAAGGCCAAGTTGCTTGGTCATATTGTTTCAAAGGCTGGTGTCATGATTGACCCTGAGAGGGTAGAAGCAATCAACAAGGTTCCAATTCCAAGAACAAAGAAGGGCATCCAATCCTTCTTTGGGAAGATCAATTTCATTAGAAGGTTTGTGTCTAATTTTTCTGAATTGACTCTTCCTATTACATGCATGTTAAAGAAAGACCAAGTTATCAAATGGGAGGAGGCTGTTATTTAGGATTTTGAAGGAATCAAAGAAGCATTGAAACATGCACACTCTGTCTTGGCAGCTCGAATTACAAGAAGCCTTTCCAAATCTTCTCTTTTTCTTTTGAAAATACCATTGCATCTGTTTTGCTGCAAAAGGATGAAGATGGGGCTGAGAGGCCTATTGCCTTCTTTAGCAAGGCTTTACAAGCTATTGAGTTAAAATACACAATCATGGAAAAACAAGCATTTTCCTTGGTGAAAGAAACAAAGGTTTTCAGGCCTTATATCTTAAGTTCAAAAGTTGTTGCTTATGTTCCCCACACCATGGTAAAAGACATCTTATCAGAGATGGAGATCTCAAGAAAAATATGTAGATGGGTGAAAAACTAGGAATATGACATGGATATCCAAACCACAAAGTTGGTGAGAGGTTTGGGTCTTGCTAAGCTCATGGCTGAGAGAAACTTGTAGATTGTGGAAGTGAATGAAGTAGAGGAAGAAAGGGTAGATGTTCTTGAGAAGTTGGTAAGTTTTGAGTGGTACAAGGATGTAATATTTTACCTCAGACACCTATGCTGCCCTGATCATTTGAATAAAAATAAAAAAGAGCCCTCAAGTTGGCTTCTCAAAAATACATCATCATTGACTTTGGGCTGGCTTGGAAGAACCCTGAAGGTGTCCTCTTGAAATGTATAACTGAAGATGAAGCTCCCAAAATAGTTGTTGATTTCCATGGGGGAGTTTGTGGAGGACACTTTTTGGAAGGGTTACAACACACAAAATTTTGAGAGAGTTGGTTATTGGTGGCCTACTCTCTTCAAAGATGCAACCCTGTTGGTTAGAAAATGTGAAAGTTATCAAGCATTTCTCTGGAAGAATGAAAGCTTTAGGCTCCCTTCCTTTGCACCTGTATCAATTGAAGCTCCTTTCAAACAATGGGGAATAGACTTCATTGGTGAGATTTCAGACCCTTCTAGTGCTGGACATAAGTGGATCCTTGTAGCCACATAGATTACTTCACCAAGTGGGTAGAAGCAATCCCCACAAAGAAAAAAAACACCAAGTTGTTATGGACTTCTTGTTGAATCATATCATATGCAGATTTGGTGTGCCAGTCAAGATTGTTGTTGATAATGCCATGTGTTTCAGAGCTAAACCCTTGATGGAAATGTGCAAGGAGTATGGAACCAATCTGACTTATGCTTCAAACTATAACCCTCAAGGAAATGGACAAGTTGAGTCCAACAATAAGAACTTGTTGAAGATCATTAGGAGAACCTTGGAGTTGAACAAGAGAAAATGGGGTGAACAACTGAAATTTGTAGTTTGGGCTGATAGAATCACTGCCAAAAGAGCTACTGGTAAGAGCCCATTTGAGTTGGTGTATGGAACTCAAGCTCTGCTGCCCTTACATCTGCAATTATCTTCATTTCAGTTTGTTCAACAACTTGAAGATCAAGAGGTCAGTCCATATGAAGCAAGGATTAATCAGATTGTTGAGTTGGATGAAGAAAGAAGAGCATCCCACCAAAGGCATGTCAGATTTAGAGAGAAGTTGAAGAGGTTGTTTGACAAGAAGGTCACTCCTAGGGCTTTCAATGTTGGAGATCTGGTTTTGTTGTGGGATAGTAGGCATGAAGATAAGGGAAAACATGGTAAATTTGATGCATTGTGGATGGGCCCTTACTCCATTGATATCAGAATTGGTGAAAATACCTTTTTCTCAAGGACTTAGATGGGGAATTGCTTGAACTACTATTAATGGTAGGCATCTGAAGCATTTCTTGGATTAATCCCCAAATTTGAGGTATGCACCACTTGTATAGTGTATAGTCTTTGTTTTTTGGCTCTGTTTTTGTTGTTTTTGTCGGTTTGTGGTTTGCCCTATTCTTGGTAACCATTTTTTGTCGATTGGGTCTAGTTTTTCTACCCTACATTTTTGACTCCATTTCCCAATGGTTTTTTGGCACTTGGTCTACTTCTTTTGTTCTTGTGGCACTCGCTGGGAGTGCCCATCCCCCGAGCAGGAGCCGATGTTGGTGCCATTTTTGAGCTTGCACCATTTTTCCCTAATTTTCCTTCATTTTGCGTGCTCTGAAACATTTTTTCTCTCAAATTGGTGGTCTAAAAACTTTTCCCTCTAGTTGAATGCCTTGAAATGCTCACAAACTTGTTGTTTTTCCCCAATTTGAAAGAAATCTGCATGTGTGCCCTGTTTTGTGCCCTAATTTTTCCAAAATATGTGGGCTCTGACCATTTTTCCTTTTGGCCCGATCGTGGAAGTTTAAAATTGATCGATTTGCACTTGTATGCCATTGAAAATCCAATTCCATGATAAAAAATGCTTTAAAAACATGTTTTCAGTTGGTTCAATTTTGAGAAATTTGTCATCCTTAGTGAAAAAATCAAATTCTAGGGCATCCTGGCATTTTTTGTGTTTTTTCGATGACGGAGCGGTGCATCATTTTCCCATCAATTTCTTCTTCAAACATTCATTGGAAATGTGGCTTTTCTAATTGACAGGAGGGATGGTGGAAAATTTTTTAACTTATCACTTTTTTCTTTTTTGGAAAAAGGGTGAATTTGGTCCCATGGCTCCGCTTTACTCTGATTGGTTCTAATGTTGTTGATGTGTCCTCTTTTGATTGGATGGGAAGTAGTGGGTATTTTTGTGCCTTAAGGCATTTTGGAAAAAGAGTTAAAGTGCAAAGAAAATGCCTAGGGCCCACAACGAATCAGAATGGAACACGTGGTGGCTTCAGAGCCAAGGACGGAATTGTGGGTGGTCGGGTTCTTTTGAAGTTTTTTGACTTTATTTGGTTAAAAGATTAAAGTCACAAAAAAATTTGGAACTCCACAGTGAATCACAGGTGGACATGTGTCATATTTGCATCAGAGGTGGAACTTGGGCCTTCGGGGAAAAATTGAGATTTTTCCCATTTTTTTGGAAAAAGGAATAAAAAATTGAAAGGAGGACCCATGCACAAGCCCCGAAGGAAAAAAGAATCAAGATTCACATGTGGGAAAGGGAAAGGTGGAGGTGTGGGAGTGTGGAGGAAATGTTAATTTTTTTCCTTTTTGTGGAAAATGTTGTTAAAATATAAATAAGAGTGCTTGCCCCCATAGCCAATCATATGAGGACATGTGTCTAGGGAGAAATCAGGAGTGAGGTGGAAAAAAATGAAAATTTTCCTTTTTCAAAAAAAGAGGAAAAATGTTTAAAATTGAGCCGTGACTCCATATGGGGTCATATTGCACATGTGTGGGCCCAAAATCAGATGTGGGCCATGGAGGATAATTTGGAAAAAATTTTCCTTTTTCCAAAAAAGGTGGAAATGTGTAGAATCGGTCCACGATTCCAATGGGCCCACATTGGGACATGTGTCAAGCTCATTTTCAAAGGGGGAGGGGAGAAAAATGTCAAATTTTTACATTTTTCCAAAAGTGTTAAAATGTCAAAAAGTGATCCCAAGCCCATTTCCAATCACATTGTGACACGTGGAGGGCTCAGATTAAAGGATAAAGGAAGATCAATGGTAATTGTGCATTTTTAGTTGGCCACCATTTGAGCTCTAGGAAGCTTGGAGATGTGATTTTTGCATCAATTTTCATCAAATTTTTGACAAATTCATGTCATTTGTGCCTGCAAGGACCAATGCAATTGGTTTTGAGGATCAATTTGAAGATCAGAGATGTTTTTGAAATGAATTTTTTCCCTAACCCATCAAAAATGTGAAATATCAAATCCAAAAGTTGCAGAGTCAAATTTTGGAGGGATAAGGATGAAATAATGAAAGGAAGGGGGTCTGCATGCTTTGAAGATGAAAAATGTGCCTCCACAATGGATAATGATGTGAATTTTGCAATGATTCATCTCTTTTTGAGACAACTGGCAACTTTTTGGACGTGTTTTGTTAAACGTCCCTGTCTGCGAATCATGAGGAATTTTTGTAACAAATTTGATCCTTTGGCATATTATTTTCTTGGGAAAGAAGGCTCGAAGGAGATTGAAAGCTATATATTGCATGAATTTTTCATGCAAAGGGTTGGAAGAGTTTAAAAAATCCTGGAAAACTAAAAATTTCATGGGAAAATCTGGGAAGAAGCCCATTCTCTGAGTGACCACTTGAGAAACTCATGTAACTCTCTCTGTATCAGATTTCAAATCATGTTAAGTTGGTTGCACATGTATAGCCATTAACAAGCTCTGAGATTGTTTTCAAAACATTCCCCTACTGATAAATTTGATCATTTTGAGTTATTTTGTGTTGTCTTTGGGAAAAAATTTGAATGCTTACATTTAGAATGCATTTCAAATTTGTGTTTCTTGTTTCTTTTTGCAGTCTTGTGTTTAAAATCTCTCTTGATCATACATGGTCTCATTTCTTGTGATAGTTTAGTGGCATTTGCAATCTCACATTAGAAGAGCTTTCATTGATAAAGAGATAAACAAATTTAAAATCACTTTACCTTCCTTGATTTCAGAGATTGTTTGTAAACCTTTGGGTGCACCTTAGGTCATGATTAAATAGTGATTGCTAAATGCTTCATTGGTTCATTCTAACTCAATATTTTGTGATAGATGATCAAATATTGTGTGGAAAAGTGTAGATCTGGGCCTCCATTTGATGCACATATCCTGGTTGAAGGGATGATTAACCATTTTGATACTTTTTGTTGTTAAGTTTCTCCATATTTTGCTGAAATCCTCAAAGAGTCTAGTGGACCTTGGTTTGTCTTATCTAAACTCCCACCCAAAAATCATTCAAAACAACTAATCCTACCCTGTTTTACCCCTTTTTTGACTGTATACCCATAGAAGATCAAAATCCATTTGCTAAAGTATGTAGAACAGATCAGGATTTCAAAATGTCTTTAGTAACCCTTGCCTTGCATTGAAAGTATCTCCATAATCTGGAAGTGACAACTTGTGAAAGTCAGATTTGGAGTGTTGATCATATTTTCCCAAGGCCCTTTTCATACTATTTCTTGCTTGAAAGGCACAACCTAAAACAGTTAGGACAAGATCAATTCCTATTTGAGTGCTATCCATCTCTCCACAAATTTGAGTGCTAGTTAGATCATATCCCGCTACAAAACAACACACACCATGATCCTTCGTCTTCAAGATTCATGCCATATCTTTGATGCTACTCAGACTGAAAAGGAGAAAAAAATTGGGTACCAACAACACCAATCAAATTTATCATAACTAAAGAAGGCTCATATTCATCTCAAAACATTTGTTTTAGGACCCTGTCTTCACCTTTGTACCTAAATCACACACCAAAACACCTCAACTATGGCATGTAGACAGGTAAATGTAATCCTTAGGAATTTTAGATCACATACGTCCATGCTAGAGCTCATGAAACATCCATATGTGAAAACCACACCTACTTTCCTCTTCACCAAATCAAGCTGCCTAAAAAGTAGTTTTACAAACTCAACTAGTTTGCACCCTTTTTGTCACTTCCAATACCTAAAAATTCCTTAAATAGATATAAAATTCATCTCTATTCGCTCTCCATTTTTATCAGTCATCATCAATGCAAATTTTCATCATCTGCCTCTATCTTCTAATAAAAACAATTTTGTCCTGAGAAACAACAAACCTTATTCTCTACAAATCAAGATGGATGAAAAATAAAATATAATCACAAAGAAAAATCAATATACCAATGGAAATATCTCTAAATAATCTTTCCAAAAATATCACATTTACTTCCAAATACAAGTGGAAGACCTTCAACCAAGTCCATCTATGAAAACTACTTGAAGCTGCCCCAAAACTACCTTATGAACAATCTTCATAAATAGGGTACACTTTTCTATTTATAAGAACCAACATGATTTGAAACTATCATGGGTATAAATAAAAACTCCCAGTGTAAAAAAATGTCAATTAACTTTGCAAATACTTTGGACAAGCTTATCCCAAACTGGACTTCTTTATAAACTTATATTGTCATGTGGGGTCCACTAACCACCACATGCTCTATCATACATTTATGGAAATTTGGAGGAGTCTCTACATCATAAATTAATTTTACTAGAACAAGCAATCAATTCTGGTCATTTTGGAAGAAAATTTGTCCTCTTTTGCATTTGAGCTAGGGTTTGTAGCTAATAAAATGTTGTTTACCTTCTTAAAATTTATTCTTAAAAACATGATGATGAAATGACCTCATTATTTGTTTGAAGTATAATCAAGAATAAATTAAAAATAATTATTTAAAGCCAAAAGGTCCGTGTAAATAAAAAATTCACGGTGAGCATCAAAAGTTGAAATTTGAGTTGGAATATACTTTTCTTGTAACCTATTTCACACAAAACATCATAACTTTTAAAATATTCTTAAAAATGCGTCCAAATATTTCTCACACCTCTATTAAACCCATATTAATAATCTACTATCCTTATCATATCTCAAATATGTCTCCATCTTCTCATCTATCTAGTTTGCATGACTAACCCTTGGGGTTTTCCATGGTTTAAGCTATATGAATAGAGCCAACAATGTAAATAATAATGAAACCTCTCCAAAATATCATAAAATCCTTAATACATCATGTATCACTCACTTACATGTATCCATGAGCTCACATGGCTCTCTGATTCATCTTCATGCCTCGAGGACCTAGACCTAGTCTAAATGAGAACCTAAATCTTGGACTTCAACCTGTAATTTAACATTGAGACTCATTTGAGTTGCTAAAAAATCCCCAAAAATGATATCCATTCAGATACCATGCATGTTAAGCCACTAAGAAACTCTAACCATCATGCACCATCACCTAGGATAGCTAGGTCACTTGATTAGGCTTGTTAGACCAAGCCAATCTCATTGAATCAACTCATGCCATCATGCCAACACCTGAAACTCCATGTCATCATCCTAATAATAATCCTCGACTCTTCTCCATCAACCTATTTTTAATTAATGAGCTTTTACATCAATGATAACACCTAGAACTCAACATTGCAACAACCACTAGTTTTCTTGCTTAGGAATCATGTATACATTAGTATGCTTTAGGACCTAGAAATGTACCCAAGTGCATATATTTTGTGTCTACACCCAAAAAAAATATTATGATGAAAATAAGTGATTGCATTTAGGATAAATAGTCGGACTATGAGTGATTGGAATTTAGTGGGTTATTTAGTGAATTCCTTTCCTTAGAAAAAGGTCTACACATCGAGGGAAATAAGGGAAGTCATCGTACACGGTTGAAAGGGGCACCTTTTTTCATCAACATGTTTATGTTGAACTAATTTATCAATCTACGATAACTCAAGGAATTAAAAAACCCCAAATATAATATTTAATTTTTTTTTTTCTTCTTCTTGTTCTCCTAATTTTGGCTCTCTGATAGAGGTGGATAAATTATCACCCAAGGATTTAGTTTCTAGTGTTCTTGGTTTTCTTCCTAAAACTTGTGTTAGGAACCCCACGACTTCCTCACTTTGGATAATGGACCTCCCATTTTTCTTGACTAAATATATTTGAAGGACCCTTCCTTGAAATTTTTTGTGACACATAATTTGTTGGTTGGATCTAATACATGAACCATATTTAAAATTAATTAATCTTCTATAAAATGGTAATAATATCTTATAAAAAGAGAGCTAGATCTTAAAGTGGGGTGTTTGAAAAATTATTAGGAAGCATTAATGTTATGGAATATTATGATAGTCCATACAAAAAAGTTCTATGAAACAAAGGATATGCTATAGTGTTTACATTTTTATTGAAGAAGATTTTCTTGGGGCATAACATACTTTTAGCTAGTTAAATTTTCTAAGCTTTTGAGAAATTTTAATGTTATTTTTCAAGGTGTTTTAGGTTTCTATTGTGGAATAATATTTAAGTTGAACAACTTTTGTAAGATTTTATGAAGATTTTATCTTCACAAAGTGGTTTCCTTGAGGCAACTATAACTTATGTAATGATTTTTATAGAAAAATTATTGTTAATAGATATTACCAAAGTGTTTACTAGTCCACAAAACATATGGATCGCCCATGTTAGGAAGAGGATGAAAAAAATAAAAATATAGGAGTAATAGGTGATACTAGCATTGTTACAAAATAGCACAAGCTATTTTAATATAAGAGTGAGTAATTAGATAATTCATATTGACACAAAATGCCCCTAACCGTTATCATATGGCATGGGTCACAAAGATGACACCAAAGGGATATAGAGAATATGATATCAAACTTTTAGGATCAAATAATGATAAACATGATGGTTGGAGTCTAATAAGGTTCAATGATATAAGAGAGAAAAATATATGGAGAGCCTAGTGGCATGAGGTACACCCTACACTACTATTACAACAACAATTAAGGAATATTTGGATGATTCACATGGGTTATGAGTATGACATGGGGAACATAAGATGTATGGGAGATGTGGGATTATGTGACCCAACGGAGGTCAAATTAGGAAGAGAATAAGGGAACCAATTAGTGTTTTCGATATTTTAAAAGACACGCAAGAAGGAGTGACGGGTAGGGCTTCCATGTGAAAAGGCCAAATAATAAATTTTTATATTTAGTACTAATGTTTTAGGTAAACTGATTTATGTTTTCCTATTTTTAGTGATAGTGAGGATTGGACCATTTATTTTAGAGACCAATTTAAGGTTTATCAAATGATATTTTTGATATGATAAAATGAGATCAATTCAAGGTGGGGAGGAATGACCCATTTTTATGTCTTGAGAAGCAATGTGGTTGAATACTGCATAAATTTTTCGGGATATGTGAGGTAAGTGAACTAAGAAAAACATAAGAATAGGTGACTCACATATGAGAGGATATCACATAAATACACATAAATGATAAGAAAATTATTTGTCATCTCAAACATTTCTTAGAAAACTTAACCAAACAAAGAGAGATAAACTAACGATGAGACCAAGGTAAACCCACTTGGTGGTGATGGGATCATGAAAACTAGTAATTTTACTATCTATATATGAAAGAATTATATGCAAGGGTTAAAAAAATATATTGGGTTATATAAGGGATTAATGACCTTAAGATATAGGGCCTAAAAAAAAGAGGGAAATAATTCCATTATCCACATGTTTGGTTGGGTCATAGTCTAGGAAAGAGAAGAAAGAGGATCATTTATGTAATCATGGTTAGGGGTCTCAATGAAGGGATTCCTTAGAGTGTGCAAAATTTAAAAAAACACACTTACATAATGGAGTTACAACAATAAAAACTTATGTATTGATCAATAAGAGAGATTACACATAGTATTTCATACTGCATGTGTACAATTTTTTTAACTCTAGACTATTACATCATGTGATTCAGCCCTAAAGTCCTTCTCCATACCTAGGAACATATATTTAATTACAAAATTAATATAATATGCACCTTGGAATATTTCCTCATAATATTTACGAATGAATTTGTTAAGCATAATGACATGTTTATATATATATAATGAAATTGATGTAAAAATGCATTAGTGAAAATATGTTCATCATCATCATCATCATCATCATCATCATCATCATCGTCTTCCATTAGTAATTTCAATGCATCTAATAAGTTATTCTTCCATTTGTGCTTCCTTGATGTCGTGCATGAAATTGTGTAAAAATTATACACATATACTTTTATAGGTAAATGCATAGTATCAATATGAGTATCCTCTTATAATGTGAGCCTCCAAAAATGAACTAGCATTACCACACATGTTATAAAGTATTCCATTCATGTACTATTTCTAATTTTTTTGAATGTTGTGATCTTATGCAAGGGTTAAAATGCGTACACCATATATAAAAGTGTGTATGCATAACATGGACATTCTGATGGATTCTAAATGTAATTTATGTAAGCAATACCTCATGCAATCTAGATTTTGAAGAATTTTATAGGATAAGGAAAATATTTTAGAAATTTCTAAAGCAATATGATAATGTCACACACATAAATATCTACAAAGAAAAAAATCCAAGATAATTTTTATTGTTCAATAGCATATTTCATGTGAACCCAAATTCTTGTGCATCATATACTCCAGGTAAAACAAAGTGTGAGAAAGGTTCTTAGACATACCAAATGAGTAATAAAACCACCATTTCAACCTTCTAATAAGAAATTGGTATACATGCATCAATGGGTACTTCATAACTTCCAATGTTTAGTGTTAGTTTGCAAGGTACGAGAACCAAATTACTCGCCAAATGTCCTATTGTGTAATTATACCCTATATTTTTCTCTCCTCAGCTTGACATGCTATATCTATGTGGGGAAATTATTTCCTTATCCACCTATTATCTTTTTCATAACATATATTATCATGGGGTTTACACCTAAATATCAAGTTTCCACTAGTTTTTGGACCTTTGTGTTGTTGTCCCTTTATATTTTAAACACACTTTACTCACTCTTCTATACACAATGCTTATTTTTGGTATTGCATTTTCCTTGTTCTCTTCATCCTTAAGGATTTTCTCAATTTTTGAAAAACAAATAACTTTAATATATAACTTCATCTCTTCCCTCAAAAGTTTCAAAATTAAAATATCTCCATCATTTAACACCTATATCGTATTGGGTTTCCCATCATATGTAATTTCTCAATCCAATTACCAACAACTCCCTAAAAAAACATGATATCTATCCATCGGTAAGATATCCCACAAAACTCTATCCACAAATCACCCAATCTTCATCTCTATCCCATATTTATCTCATACTGGCGCCAACTTTTCCTTTTATGAACCAAGCTACCCAATAAGGATACGAACATGGGTTACATTCAAATCCAAACATCATCACCATATCTATTAATAATAAATTGTTCATTCTTCCACTCTCAAGTGACACTACACAAAATTTATCTTTTATCTTGCATCCAGTTCAAAAAAATATATCGCCTCTCCTTTTGCTGACTCTTCTCTCTTTCTCGAAACCTTAAAGGCATTCCTTATTTAAAATAACATCTCTCCTTCCTTAGGTTTGTATACATGTATCCTATACTCCATTGAATTTTCTTCTTCTTGAACAAATTGTACACTCCATATCTTATCATTATCATGAATTTATAAGATTTCATGCCCCTACAGGTGTTTTTCACCAATGTTATTATGGGTGGTTAAAATAATTCATGTTTATGGGGAACCATTATGGTTTATATTATCGCCCCATGGTTTTAGTACCCATTTTTTTGTAATATTGTTGTGATGGTTAGTTATTGATGTGATTGTATATAGCTAGATATGTAGTAGGATAGAGAATATCTAAGAAGTACATTATCGTATGGTAAAATAATTGAGTTAATACAACAAGGAGATAAGATACTTGCTATATTTTCCCAAAAGGGTTTCCATAGATATGTTTTATGTGTCATGTTATTTTGTGTATGTCATTTCTCTATTTTCTGTTTATCTCAAAGATTCTGTGAAGTATTGCTTCTCTCGTATTTGTTTATCGGATCAAATTCTCTTCACTCTTTCTTATGTGCCTCTAGTTCCTTACCACGGTAGAAATTATTTCATCATACCAAAAATATTCCTACTTATATGTAAGCCAATAAATTAGCTCCTCCACATTTATTGTCACTAAAAACAAGAAACCTCTATTAACACCCTTGTTCAATAATTGGCAAGGATTTGATAATTGTTTCTTCTCAAAAATCTAAAGTATCCAACATCGGATCATCTTCCTATATTTCACCCTCATTTACTTCTTCCATGACCTCTTTCACATCACTTACGTAATCCCCAATATTAATCCCATTTTTATATCTTTTTCTACCTAGACAATATTATTTACACTATCTACTACATTTATATGATCACATTAGGCCTTCTAGCTACATTAGTGACTAACGTGTTGAATTTTCGCCAATATTCTTGGTGACCTATTTTATTCTCAAAATTGCATACCTACTACTATACTCCCTTGAAAATATATGTAGGTCATATCGGTTCTCGATTTTTTTCATCCTCTACCCACCTCACAAATATGGTGAATTTTATATCTACACTCTCTCAACCTAAAGTCATGTCTCTATCTAATATGAAATGATGTTGTCACATATAAAATTATGAAGGGATTCCTTAGACCAAACATCATTTTATAACAATCCACTTAGAACAATGTAATTAAGAAACAATCAAATTATTTATTAATCAACAAAAGAGAATATACACACAACCTCACACACAATACCCATAAGCATATAAAAATTAAGAATTTTAATTTTATGCTAACTTTTTATCCCTATAGTGCTACCATATACACTGCACATAATTTTATCTACTAGAAAAATTCTTACAAGTTGTACCTTAAAATATTTTTTCTCAAGTTTTTGAATTCTTTTATCAAGTGTAGTGATGTTCCTTATAAAAATACACAATCAACTACTTACAATATTAGGCTTGGCTACATCCTACCCATAAATATACTAGATGTGTTGTAATTATTGAATGAGCAATAAGGACCAAAGGACCCATAACATAGTATAAAAATGTAATAGTGAATTAGGCGATTCATTATCATCTTCCATATATAATCTTTAAGGGCCTAACAAGTGGTCTCACTTTTTGTGCTTCATTGAAACCATGCATGATATTGCAATAAAAGTATATTCAAACCATGTATTTTCTATATATATAAGTTTTGATGACCTTGGAATGTTATAGCTATATGTACAATATGAAGATGAGTATCCGTCTAATTCAAAGTTTCTAAAAGAGAATTGTGCATTGCCACAAATGTTTTTAATTATTATATTCTTGAATTAGCTTTCCAATTTCTCACGTAATGTTTTGATGTTGTGTCAAGGGTTACAAGATTTGTACCACATTGTAAAGTGTTTATGCATAACATGTAGGTCTTATGATGCATTCTGAATTTCAATTACTTGTGCAAGTCCTCCTAGCATATAAAGTACTATTTTATTCTATATGTCATGAAATACACGTATGCACTAGTTTCTTAAGACTTGTATTTCATCGAGAAAATACTACATAATTTAATAAAGAAATATACAAATCTTACAGAAGAATATGCATGCAGGCATAAAATATATTCTATTAACTACTCTTGGTTGATGCGATATTACATGTGATCCTATATGCTCCTACATTAATTATTTTCTTGAACTCAAGACATGATATGCATGGGCTATATTGCCCCTTATATACTTCATATTCTACCTAAGTTTTCTAATAATTTTTAAGGTTTGATTTATATGTTTCACTATGTGTATGTGTGTGAGTTTTTACTATGGCTAAGCTACACACAATTGATAACAACACAATTCATGCTATGTTGGAATATCACTTAATATTTTACATGATAATTCACCTAAAGTATAACCAAAACTTTGGGGACCTCATTATTTTAAATAATTGTAAAGATAAAACATATATGCTAAGAAAGAATAAGTAAATAGTAAAAAAACCCAATAATTTTAAAATACTTGCATATTGATAAAAATCTAACTTATATTGAATATTTACAAGAATAATATAATCTGATTGGAGATCCTTTTACATTTTACACCATGCATGAGATGATTATAATATATAAAAAAATTAATTCGTAGATCATGTACTAGTATTAATCCTCAAATCCTAGCTTGAATCCCTAAAGATTTACTAACCTCCCACAACATATTCCTTATGATCACATGTTGTGAAGTCTTCATTGATTTTGGTATAAGCAGCGAAGTTAGATATAAAGCCTCCATAGTAGAAACATATCCAAAAATAAAGAACACAAAGTGGAATAATGAAAAATCCACAAAATACTATGGGAATTCCGTGATATAAAGGAGAAGCCGCAAAGCTAAAACCGCCGAAGCCTAGAAGAAAGCGTCGATAAAAGAACAAAAGCTACTGATATATGAAGGAAGTTTCCGAAGACTTGGAAAACCCACATAACAATGGAAAGAGCTGTTGTATAAAGACAAATCACACCAAGACAAGAAAAGGCACGAGTCAAAAGAAGTGTCTTTTGGAACATATTGTACTTTGTATATTTATTGTAACTAATGTATTGTATAAGTGTGCCTCACAAAAGACATATGTGAGAATGCCATTTTGAGATTTTGTAAAAGAGATAAGAGAGTTAAAATGAAAGGAATATCTATGTACTAGACCGATGTAATGCATTTTGATAAATGATTAAAGATTGGAATTTTGGGATTTAATTATCTTACATAAAGTTATTTACATTTATGTTCTTAGCATAGTGGTAGTGTATTTCCCACATACATCCTTAACAAAGATCGATTCTTTCTAAGCCCAACAATGCGGTCGCTATTTTTAGGTCAACATTTGGTGTCCGGGGCTAGGTTTATTTCGTTAAGGAGAAGTTAGGAAAGGTTTCATTACAGGGTATTGGAAGCCCACGTTGTTAGAAATTGAAAATTGATGAAAAGCGGTCGATATATTCGTGAAAGGAGAATCAAAAAGGAGGAAAATCACTTATAAGGCGACATAAGCATAAGCCTTTGGAGAATTTAAAGAAAAATTCTAGTTTTATTTTCCTCATCAGTTGTGGCCTTGTTTGTTAGCACATGCAAAGAGGATAGAATGGACATGGATGTACTTAAGAAAACCTTTTGAGTAGATTGCGGAAAAATTAACAATAGTTAAATATCTTGACGATCCATGGACCGAAGTGATTGACTATTGGTATGACACTACCTTAGATTCTTTCATAATCACATGGGAAATTTAGGGTTGGACTAGCATTGATAGCAAGAAATAGGAAATTCTAAGTGGGGCCCATGGTCGATTTCTTCAAACAGTCCCATTCCTAATTAAAGTGTTAATTATAGAGAAGGGATTAATTAGAAAAGAAGAAAAATTCCTTTGGCGGGACACACACCATGGGATGGTGGATGTGAAGGGGGTGATCCAGAGTCATGAATTATCAAAATTAATGGGGCATTAGTTGGGGTGGCAGAAATAGGCCAACATGAGAAAAAGAAAAGGTAGAAAAATTAGAAAGTTAGGATAAGGAAATTAAGAGGATTAAGGAGGATTAGTAATTTGTGAAGAGCTAATTAAAATGAGGAGGAGGATGAGGTAGAAAAGGTTAGCCACATAAAAGAAGGAGTTAGGAAATAAGGTAGAGAAATAAAGGATGGAAAGAGAGGAGAGAGAAAAAAGATGAAAGAAAGGAAGGAGAAATTGAATAAAGTCAAGAAAGTAGAAAAGGTAGAAGATTCACCCACATCAAGTGGAGGCTAGAAATTAGCTCACCCATAAATGAAGGCAGACACTTCAAGTATCACTATAATACCTACATCTTCTAGATACAAATTAGGGTTTGGTAGACCTGCGAATATCATGGTGTAATATCTTTGTAGAGAGTCCTATTCAATAATCAATAAAGAGACAAGCAATATTAGTACAAGATGTACAACAATTGTTAGGAAGTATAGACTCGACATTCAAAAGGGATTTAGAAGAAGACATTTGAAAATAAGAGGATTTGAGAACCCCATGGATGATTAGAGAAAGAGGAGAAGAAGAAGAAGAAGTTAGTGCTATGATAAATTTAATATAAGAGTTTGGAAAGAATGTAGAGATAATGGATGAAAATAACAACGAGAAAGAAACTATAGATAAAAGAGAGGAGGAAAAGATAGAAGAGATAGAAGGAAATATTAAGGAAAAAGATAGAGAAGAGGACCAGGAAAGGAAAGAAGAAAAGAATAAAAAGAGAAGTGATGAAGAGTTAGAGGTAGATCATAGATTAAGGAATATTAAAGATAGAAAAGTAGTTATTGAAAATGTTAGTTATGAAAATATGCCAAATAAATATACTCCCAATGACTCAAAATTAAAAATGAGATGACCCCCTAGAGTGGATGCCATTCCATGTGCCACTTGATACACCGATTGAGAACTTAGATAAAGGAAGAAGTCTTGAGGAGAGATATCAAATACTAAGAGAAGAGAGTAAGAAGAGACAAGAAACATTGCAAGAGTTCCAAGAATTATTAGGTGAAATTTACTTTGATATCGAGTTAGGAAGATAAAAGGGAGAGAAAGTAATTTAGAACTAGCTCAAAGCCAAACAAAGAAAATAAAACAAGTTAAGAAAGAACCTATTATTCAGCCTAGAACAAATACATGAGCAAAAATGGTGCAAAAGATTAAGATTAATATTTTGACAAGGAATCTAATGATGCATTGGAACACTTGTTCCTATTGGAAGCCTACTGGAAGAGAAATAACACCACATATGAGGCTGTTAAAATACAAGATTTTGCATGTTCATTAAGGGATGATGCATTGCGTTGGTACATGAGGCTAAATTCTCAAGGAATGAAACCATGGGCTGATATTGAAAGAGAATTTAAAACAGACTTTCATTTCCCAGAAGCCCCATCAGAAGGAGTAAGCAAGATGAGAGATATTATACAAAGAGAAGGAGAATCAGTGAAGGAATTTAGTTAGAGGTTTAACATTGTTACTAGAAAATTGGAAGATCCCTTAATAAATAAACAAAGAATTGAGTGGTTCACCTGGGGCTACTTCCTTATCTCAGAGTAGCATTAGATTATCAATAGTTTAAAGCATTATCATAAGCAATTGAAATGGAAATCAAACTAGAATCTCATTCATGGAGAAGATAAGGGGAAACTTCAATTAAGACTGAATTAGAGAGAGTGCATTAGAGCTAGAAAAATTGAAATTACAACAGGAAATTCAGAGGACTGAAGGATTAAGAAGTAGTTCCCCACCGAAGAGTAATATGAGGCCAAAGATATGGTGTACCATCTATTGTTCGAAGGACATAATAGAATTGAATTCCCATATGCTAAGAATACAAAGAGAGTAGCCGCGGTAGGAGTGCATTCATCACATAAAGTATCTTCTAGTAACACCGTGCCTTAAGAAAGAACATGGTTCAAGATCTATAGAATTTGAAACCAACATACTTAGAGAACTTTTCCTTTATTAGAATTTGTTCCTCCTAAAAACAAAATGATGTATTATACTATATGTGGTTCATACAATCATTATCATCATTCTTGCCCCTCAATGGATGCATTAGAAGGCTTGAAATATTATTCTTCTAGGAGATCTATGGCCATGAGAAAGAATACAAAACCTAACCCTCCTCCTACACATCCACATAATATTACAAGACCCCACTAGCTAAAAAACCCTCACAAAAATGATAAATGTACCAAAATACCCAATTCAACAAGGTGGGTAGCCGCATGGTTTGGAGGAGTATATTAGGGAAATGATTATAACCCTAACTATCAAGGATTTGATGATGGAGGTTACTTTGGTTGATTTACAACACATTTTAGAGGAGGATAGAGAGGAGGGTATACAGGTGGATATGAAAATTATAAAGGAGGTAGAGGTTACAAATAATATAAAGGATACAATGATTGTGGTTACACACAAGTGGTATAATCAAGGACTCGTGGGTACCAAGACAAAAGACCAGTGAATTTCTATAAGTGTGGGCAAGATGGAAACCTTGCTAGAAATTACATAGAACTTGATCCATGTAGATTTTTCCATAAGAAGGGACATGATGCATTCCACTATATGAAAGCCTCATAAATTTATAGAAATGGATCAACAATATTAGAGGCATTAGTAGAAGATTCCCAGAGAAAAGTACAACATATTACTAGAACCCCTTGGGATGAAGAACCTATAGCTAAAGACAAAACCGGGAGGGATTTATCATTTGGAACCACTAAAGGAGAGAAGAAAGAAGAAGAAAAATAAATTTCTAGGAGGAAAATAGAAAGAAATGGAAAGAACAGTGAAGAACCTCGATATAGAGTTGTTGTCACAACTAGAAGTGCCACCAAGAATGAGGCGGTCCCTAAAAAGAAGAAAATAATAAGATTACCCCAAGAACAACATTCTTCTAATGATGAGGAGTGGAAACCTAAGGAGATTAGACCTGAATTACATTTCAAAGAAGTTGAAAAGATTAGATCACTTATCCATGAAGCACAATCCAGTGAAGAAAGGGAGAAAAAAATTTCATAGAAGAAGAGGCTAAAGCCTTAAAGGAGATAGCAAAATTAACCATAAATAATGGGCTGATAGATAAACTGAAACAATTCAGAAAATACTAGAATAAATAAGAGATAACACGTCATGTCCATAGAATTGAGGGGGGATACAATAAGAAGAAAAGGAACATATTCCGGACTCAGTGAACATGGAGGAAGTCCGCCATCTACCTAGATGTAGACATTTTTGATACTACCATCACTAAAGTATTATTGGATCTTGGTGTGGATGTTAATATGATGTCCAAAACTACATGGGAAATTCTTGGAAGACCTACTTTGGAACCCGCAAGATACTTCATTGGATTAGCAGATGGGTCATCAAGACAACCATTAGGGTACTAAAGAATGTAGTAGTGAAATTTATGGGGATCAAGAAGATGGTAAATTTTGAGGTAGTAGAAAATGTATATGAGAATCCATCATACAATTCCATTTTAGCCTTGGAATGGTTTGTAGATTGTAATGGGAAGTTAAGCTCTGAAGAAGAAGAGGTGGCTTTGAGCGCGAGATGGCATATGTGTTCATATACCTCTACATGTAGGATTGAGTACTGCGTGGGTCAAAGAAGTATGGGATTTTATAGAAGGAGAAGAATTTTATGACATTCAATACATCTATTCATTAAATAACTTTTCTATTATTGAAAAAGGGTTTGAGTGAAACTCGAGATGGGGAGATATCAGTTATATCAAAATATACTACTGAGAGTTCAAACAATGTGGTGTAAACATGGATACACGGGTTCCTAAAATATAGTTACTATACCGCGGGTGACATTTTTGTACCCGCCAAAGATTCATTTGAAGAAGAATATGGATACTACTCAACTCAAGAGGAAGAAGAACAAGAAATATTTATACTAATTAGAGAAGAATTTTCTGAGAAGAAGAAGAAGTGAAACAACTTCTAATCAAGATAGTATATAGATTGAGCCATGGGGCATCTCATCATACTAAAAAACATATTTAGGATTTGGAAATATAGAATGATATATCAAAATCATGGATATAATATTTCCTAATGAAAAGCAAAGGATGGAAGAATTGGATGATACTTTGACCATAAATGCTGCGAGTTTTGGGTGGCACATAAAACAACTATCTCTCATTGGAAATCAGTAATTATACTATTAAAATCTAGATTCTTGGAGAGTGAAGGCTATTATGTTGTAATCCACGGGAATACACTGGAGAAATAGATCCGTAGAAACATATTCAAGCCTGTGAGAAGCATTGGAGGTTATGTGGGAGACCTCTCCCTTGTTATGGAATTAGTTGTTTGTATGGACCCTAGGGCCCATACCATGATCATGGTACACATATGGGGAGATTATGTGGGAAAAAGAGTGGGATCAAATAGTTAAGGATTTCTTCCATACTTTCACTTTTTAGGATGCATACTTGAACATTTTTAGGGTGTTATAGAAAATTAGAACATTTTTGTTTTTGACTCCAGAAGAAGCCACAAAACAGTACTCTTAAGAAAAAGAGAAGTTAGAATTGGAGATCTTGAAGCCACAAGATAGTCCAATAAAGATACGAGATATGACAAGATGTTATAATGTGGAGAAATAAGAAAAGGAATAAAAACATGAGAACTTAAGATAAAAAGTTATAAAAGATGAGAGACAAGTAGTATAAAACAAAGATGAAGGAGAAAAATACTACTACCAGCCATTGAAAATCAGGAATGAAAATATTGGGACGAGAGGAACTGAAAAACTAGCTAAAATTGGAGATTATTGGACAAAGGAAGAAGTAGCTAAGGTAGTGGAATTGTTACAAGAGTTCAAGACATTTTCTCAAAATATTTTAAAGAACTGAAAGGGATAAAAGAAGAAAGCTGGAATGATGAAAATTCAAGATCAAAGAGGGGTTAAAACCATTGAAGAAAAGGCCATACAAATGAACCCAAATTTAAAGGTGAAGGTGAAATAAGAAATTAATAAAATGATGAGTGTCGAGATCATTAAACCGATTTATGATGAAGAATGGATCAATCCCATGGTGATCAAAATAAAAAACTGGAGAGATTTGTGTGTGTAGATTAACGAGATTTGAACAAAATGTGTATACATGATCCTTTTCCAACTCCTATACAAAAGAAGTAATAGAGAATGTGGCTAGATGAGAAGTTTATTCCTTCACAAATTGTTTCTTCGGGTACAACCAAGTCAAAATTTCACCAGAGGAGCAACCAAAGACCAATTTTTCCACCGACTGGGGATCCTTCATGTATACAGTCATGTCATTTGGACTTAAGAATGCACCAACAATATTTATTAGGATCATGATAAATTGCTTCAAATATTTCATTCATGATTTTCTAGAGGTTTATCTCGATGATTGGATGGTTTATGGCCTATTGAAAAATCATATACAAGTATTAAGATTGATGTTTTAAAGATGAAGAGATTTACAAATCTCTTTAAATTTTAAAAAAATTATATTTTTGACTCCCTTTGGTACTCTATTAGGGCACATAATATGCAAAGAATATTTTCTAATTGATCCTTTGAAGACTTCAGTGATTGTAATTTTAACACCTCTAAAAACTCAAAAGTACGTGAGGACAATTATGGGTTACACTAGTTACCATAGGAACTTCACTAGGAACTACGCAGAAATAAGTACTCCTCTAGAGGAATTGCTGAAGAAGAGAACAAATAAACAAATCCATTGGTCTAAAGAGTGTGCAGATGCATTTGAGATTTTAAAAGAAAAAATTTTACATGCACCTATTTTTACTTTTCTGTTTGGAAGATACCATTCCATTTCTATGTGGATGCAACAAGAATAGCAATTTGAGATTTCTTGACACAACCTAGAGAAAAGATGGACCATCTAGTAGCATTTTATAGCATGAAGCTAGCCAGGGAAGAAAGGAACTATACTACAACAGAAAGGAGGCCTTAAGTATGGTATATTTTCTTATGAAATATAGACAATATTTACCAGCCACTTCCCTCACATTTTACACTGATCATGAACCATGTAAGTAACTTATAAATATACCAATGTTACAAGTAAGAATTTTTAGGTGGATTATGCTCTTTCAAGAAATTTTATATTTACGAAAAGCGATCAAACCTAGGAAGATAAATAATGGTCCAAATTACTTGTCAAGGATTGAGAATGGAGAAGATGAAGGGTCTATAGATGATGATTTTCTTGGAGCCCACTTATTTAGAATTGAATCCATATCAAGGAGTTTGATGAAATTTCTCAGCTACTACATATTGGAGAATTCCTAGATAATTACACCCAGCAGCAAAAGAAATTTTTTTGAGTAGAGCATTCCCATTTACTTTGATTCAAGGGAAGTTATATAAGAAGGGAAAAGATGATGTCTTAGAAGAGTAGCCTTGGAACATGAGAGGAAAAATGTTTTGATGGAAGCACATGAAGGCATGGCCGATGTACATAATGGACGGGAGTAGAGAGTAAGGAAAGTGTGTTAAACACTGCATAATTACATAAAACACCGAATAATGATGTATATTGAAATCATACGGGATATATTACATAGAGAAGTGATTACATATATAGAGCATTATAGCTCCTACTAACAAGGAGTTTTCTCCAACTATAAATCCCACAAATCTCTCTAGTTTATCTCCTTATCCCTTTATTCTCTCACTCAACTCTATCAAACTACTCGTGAGTTGTTTATGACAACTTCACATTCACTCACACTATATTATTATTAAATTATTTTGACATCTCATTTAAATAATAATATTAAATACTCACACACAATACAATATTAATAATGTTACAAATAATATATTCGTAACAAAGTGATGATGGTCAGACTATGGTGGCTTACATTGTTCAAACTTGGCCATAAACATGCTAGATCTTTAGATATTTGTCAAAGAGTGGGAAAACCTAATGTAAGAGATGAAATTCCACTTAGACCTATATTGGCACTAGCCCCATTTGAGAAATGGGCTATTGATTTCATAGGACCAATTAAAACAGCCACCAAAAATTCTCAAGCGAGATTTATCACACTAGTACAAAATATTTGACAAGATGGGCATGACACGGTCACAACAAAAGCTGTAATGGATAGATAAAGACTACATTTTTGTATGAGAACATAATTACAAGATTTGGATGCCCTTTGAGTATTACCAGTGATCAAGGAAAGCATTTTGTGAATGAAACCATCCAAGAACTATTGAGTGGGTTCATGATTAATCACAATAGAAGCACTCCATACCACCCTCAGGAAAATGGAACCGTAGAAGCATTTAACAAGGTATTGGAGAAGGTCTTAACGAATATTTTTTCATTACAAACTGTTGATTGGGATTTGAAGATACTCGTTGCTCTATGGGCATACCGCACAACATACAAGAGGATTACAAAGTATTCTCCATTCAAATTGGTATATGGGTTAGAAGTCACAGTTCCTATAGACTTTGTCCTTCCTAGCTTGAGGATTACAGTAGCATTTAGGATGAAAGAAGATGATTCCCTTCATGAAAGGTTGATAGAACTTGAGAAATTAGATGAAAAGAGATTCATAGCCACGTCAATAAAACAAAATAGAAAAAGAAGACTCGAAGGCACGGTATGATTTGTCACATCAAGAAGAAATAATTTGGTATGAGAGAGCTAGTACTTCTTTATGAAAAAAATATAAATACCAGGAAGTTGAAGGTTAGATGGCTGGGACCATACATTATTAAAGAAATACTACCTTCAGGAGTAGTAAAACTATAGACCTTGCAATTGAAAGAAATTCCTAGACATGTAAATGGAGCAAGGATCAAGATATATGTAACTTAGCAAGAAATGAAAAAATAAAAATAAAATTCAAAAATACCGACCTACTTGAAAACCGACAATTCGGTGGGTAGGTCGAGGGGTAGGATGAAAAACTACAAGGGAATATCTACCCTTAGAAAAATAAAAAAAAAGGAGAGAGAGGAAAAAGAAGAATCCATGGAGGAAGAATACCCGCACAATAAAGAAAAACACCGACCTATTTGAAAACCGACAATTCGGCGGATAGGTCGAGGGGTAGGATGAAAACCCGCAAGGGCATCTCTACCCTTAAGAAGGAAATTGAGAATGAAAATAATAATCTGCGGAGGAAGAATACCCATGTAATAAAGGAAGAGAAAAACCACGGAGGAAGCATACCCATAAAATAAAGGAAGATAGATAAAATATTCAAAGCCGTGAAACAAAGAAATAAAAATCATGGCAAAGAAGAAAATAGATAAAGTCGTGTAATAGGGATGAAATCATAGTATGAAGAAAGTAAAGAAATCGTGATATACAAAAATAAAATAAACCGCTAAACAAAGGAGAAAGAAAAAAATTGTACGAAGCAAATTGACAAAGCCGCACAAAAAGAAGGTAAAAATCCACGTAAAATCATGTTCAAGCCACATAACAAGGAAATCCACGAAATGAAGGAAATAACATGAAACAAAGAAAGAATATGACCCTATACGGGAACAATAAATATGGTAGGTGGAGCTCAAAACTACATAAAAGGTTCAATTACGAAGAACTAAGGAATTACAAACATACTAAGAGATTAAGTAAAAAGATCCACAAAGTGAGCTAGGGAAAAATTAAGGAAAATCAAGAAGAAGCTATGGATACTCCAATTGAAGTTATGAAAGAGGAATTCACCCGACCCAAATTTGAAAAGCATTCTATAAAATCATACAAACATGATCCAAAGGGCACATTTTCACACATTCCATTCAAATTCGTGCATACATGGGATTTTTAGAAGTACATTCATTCACCCTATGTTGAATATGGTCATATTAGACTAGAGGTAGATAGGGAATTTTTTCTAGAGACAAATTTTATTGATCAACAAGAAGAGTACAAGAAAAACACAAAATTCATTATGGAATTGAAACTAGATGCGTGGATCAGAATCTTCTATTTCAATAGAGTAGATAGGGCAATTAATGGTTTCATCGGTCATTTGCATAATATTATTCTCTTTTTGATCAACCATACCACATCACAATACAAGTGATGGCTAGGGTTACCTAGCTATGTGATAAAGGATGGTTTGTGTTGACAAAGAAGAAAACCTCGATGAAGGATACGACGAAGGTGATGGGTGTCATAATGTGTAAAAGGGGCATCAAAATTTCAAATATTCCAAACCCTACTCTGCGGTATGTTGCCAAATCCATTTGTTTAAAAATTTATCACATGAATAGAGAGGATGGTGCACATGGGGCAAGTGCACAATTGACATTAGATATAGCTATGGCCCAATTTGAATAAAACCTAGCAGGATTACTAACCACAAACTTTAATGAAAATGTGAAGATAATTAAAGAAGGAAAACATAATTTCTATTATGGGTCGATACTAATATGTTTGACAATGTATTTCACAAAAAAATTCCAGAAAAAGAGGAATTAGTAGATTGGAAATTAGATACTCCTATTGCGAGAACAAATCTAGGAACTCATTAAATGGAAAAATAATATCATTAAATGGGGTAGTTTCAAATAAATATAGTGTATGCAGAACAAATAGTGGTGAAATATGAACACAAAGTTATGTTTATTATGGACATTGACAATATTTTTATAAAATCACTAGTTCTGCGTATAGGTCAAGTACCACTATTACCCTATGAATCTTCAGATGAGGTAGTAGAAACATCAATACAAGCACTAAAAGCATACCCTGTGGATCCTAGGAAACTGTTCTTCCTATTTTTGATGATGTGATTAAAGAAACCTTTGAGGAATACAAGCATAAATTTGCACCATCAGAAAAATTAGAAACAAGTGGAAGTGCAACCCAAACATAAAAAGAGGAAGAAAGCCCCTACCATTCAAAAACCAATTACCAAAAGACATAAATCCCTATCAGAAAAGGAAAAGTTAAAACAAGCCACGGTAAACAAAGAAAAAAAAAAAACAGGTTTGAGGAAGTAGAAGAGATTTAAAGATTATAAGAAGAAGAAGAGTATGTACTCCCTCACCACAACAACCATAACACCAAGAGGTACCAAAGATTTCAGAAGATCCTGAACCTTGGATAGAAGCTAATCTCACAAAAACAGCCTACAGATACTATCAAGAATGCTTATCTCCAAGATATATCTCTTAGTTAGCACAAGAATATACGGTGAGCACAAGTAAGAGAACAAATGGAACTAACTGAGGCAATAGTCTATTACTTAGATAAGTTTGTCTTTGTTCTTGAAAATTTTATGAGCTTGCTTCCAGATGAACTAATTAAAGAGATCCAATAACATATCAAAGCTGAAGAAATAAGCCACTCGAAGGACCTTAATAAGGAAAGATCATAATGGAAGATTATATAAAAATGACTACAAAAGAGCAATAATGGTTTAAAGAAGTGGAAGAAATTATTGGTTTCTTGAACAAAACAAGAAAAGAAAGAGAAAATAGTGCATCAAAACCCACATCGGCGAAGTGGAAGAAGATAAGAATAAGAAAAGTGAAGAGGAAAAAAATGACGAGGAGGTGGCTAAGCATGAACAACAGAAAGAATAAAATGAAAAATATGAAAAATAGAAAAAAACTAGAAGAAATTAAATAGATAGCTGAGAAAGAAAGGCATAAAACATAGTTGTAAGCAACGAGAGAAGAAAAAGAAAGAAGAGATTGACAATCAAAACAAAGAACAAGAGAGTAAAGAAAATAAATAAAAAAGAAGAGGAGAGAGAAAACATAAATAAGAAAAGGAGAAAAAAGAGCAAGAAGTAGCAATATAAAAACAAAAAATACTATAGAAAATCAAGAAGAAAGAAGAAGAAAAATATAGAAGGAGAAGAAGGGTAAAGAAGAAGAATCCCTGAAACAAAAGGAAGAAGAATACGAAAGGCAAGAGAAGAGGAGTTTGAGAAAGAGAAACATGAGAAGGAAAAGAAAGAGAAGGAAGAAGAAGAACAAAAGAAGAAGAACAAAAGAAGAAGGCAAAAAAAGAACAGGAGAAACATGAGAAACAAGAAAAAAAATCTTACAAACCTCCTCTTCCAGTATAATAATAACACAAGCACCTCAAGACTCACTAGCAAAAATAAAAAAAAACTCTACAAAAAGGAAACAAGAACAATTCTTCCAACTGCAATTAGGAGTGGTTGAACAAATGGTGGAAGGCATCAAAGTTCATTTGGATAAAATAACGCCATTACAAAAATCCACATGCAATAAAGTATTAGAGTAGAGTGTTATTCAATATTGGTTGCAAAGATGTGTTGAAATAGGGAAACCATGCAGAACATACTTTCGGTGATACAAAAAGACAATCCGCAGATCGGTAGTAATCCTAAGCTACCTATTGAGGCCACTATAGAGTACATGGTAGGAGAGATCTTGAAGGAACACTGCATTAACCTAGAAGAAGAAAAAGAAAGAATCCACACGATTGCGATAGAAAAACACAAGGTGGAAGTCATGACACCACATATAACGGAGAATCGAAATGAAGAAGTGAATTACAAACCACGGTAATAAAGTTAGAAGTAGAGCCAAAACATTACATTTGTGTGCTATACTTATACTATTAGATGGCCAAGTATGATCAAGGAAGATAAGGTAGAAATGGAGAAGTTAGAATAGGAAATTCATAAAGCCTCAACTAAGTATGATATTTTGAAATATAAAGATGGCACACAAAGAAGGAAGTTGGCAGAACTCATAGAAAAATATCAAAACCAATAGCTACATCGAAAGGATAAGATATATGACATGCGGGAATGTAGTACTACCTTGGACAAAGCATTAGTAAGGATGTAACAAGAAACTAAAAATTACACAGGGTCAATGGAATAAAGTACAGACACATCCCACTATTGCAGAATTAGTTCCACTTACTCAGAGAATACCTAACTTAAAGAATGGATAGATCAGGTTATTAACCATTTGGCTTCTTGGTTCCAGTATGAAAATAATATCATTCCCAGATCAAAAAATATATGCCACAAAGTACACCATAAGGGTTGAGAGAATGAGGCGTCCCACAAACTTAGTTGGGCGAGTCGAGTGGAGGAACACTTTCTTACGCTATATGTCTATGTTTCTAGGGAGGTTGATGCTTCCATAACTTAGCGTCACATAAATCTAGTTGGTTGAATCGAGTGAGGGAACTCTTCCTCACGCAAGACATCTATGTTACGGTGGTTGATGCCCATATCCAATTTTTGGCCAATTTTTTTGAAGGAACTCACTGGAGTCTTCATTAATGGTTTCTCAAGGATGATACAAAGTTTAAGAGGGGGATGATGTTGTGGTGTCTTTATCAATTTTGGAATAAGCACAAAGTTAGATATAAATCCAAAGCATAGTAGGAACATAGATGTGGATAAAGAATAGAACCGTAAAATAATGACAAAGCTGTAAAAGACTATGTGAATTATGCTCTATATAGGAGAAGACACAAAGCAAAGGAAAGAACCGCCGAAGACTAGAAGAAATTTATGATAAAATAACAAAATCCATTGTATATGAAGGAAGCCATTGAAGACTCGGAAAATCCAAATAACACTGGAAAGATCCATGGTATAAAGAAAAATCACACTAGTACGAGACAAAATTTGATAGAGGCATAAGCCAAAAGAAGTGTCTTTTAGAATATATTGTACTTTGTATATTTATTGTAACTAATGTAGTATATAAGTGTACCTCATGAAATAATTATCTAAGAATTCCATTTTGAGATTTTGTAAGAGAGATAAGAGATTTAGAATGAAAGGAATATCTATGTACTGGAATGATGGAATGCATTTTGATAAATGAATAAAGATTGGAGTTTTGGGAATGAATTATCTTGCATATTGTTATTTACATTTCTATTCTTAGCATAATGGTGGTGTATTTCCTACGTACATCCTTAACAAAGATTGATTCTTCCTAAGTCCTACAATCCTGTTGGGGTTTGAGCCAAGGTTTCTTTCATTAAGCGGATGTCAGGAAAGATTTCACCACTAGGGTATTGGAAGCCCGTGTTGTTAGAAATTGAAAATTGGTGGGAAAAGTAGATCAATATATTCGTGAAAGGAGAATCAAAAAGGTGGAAAATCACTTATAAGGTGGCAAAAGTAGAAGTATTTGGAGAATTCGGAGAAGAATTCTAGTCTTATTTTCCTCATCAGTTGTGGCCTTTTTGTTAGCACATGTAAAGAAGATAGAATGGATATAGATGTACTTAAGACAACCATTTGAGTGGATTCCAAAATAATTACCAATAATAAAATATCTTGACGATCCATGGACCGAGTGATCGATTATTGGTATGAGACTACCTTATATTATTTCATAATCACGTGGGAAATTTAGTGTTGTACTAGATTCGATAACAAGAAACAAGAAGTTCTAAGCGAGATCCCACGATGAATTTCTTAAAGTACCATTCCTAATTAAAGTGTTAATGATAGAAAAGGGATTAATTAGAGAAGCAGAAAAGTTCCTTGATGGGAATAGGCACCGCGGATGTGAGACGCGAAGCGTGGTGATCCAGAGTCATGAATTACCATAATTAAGGGGGAATTGGTTGGGGTGGAAGAAATAGGCCGACATGAGAAAAGAAAAAGGTAGAACAATTAGAGAGTTACGATACGGAAATTAATAGGATTAGTAATTTTCAAAGAGATAACTAAAATGAGGAGGATGGAAGAGAGAGAAAGGTTAGCCACGTAAAAAAGGAGTTAGAAAATAAGGTAGAGAAACAAAGGATGGAAAGAGAGGAGAGAGTGAAGAAGATGAAAGAGAGGAAGGAGAAATTGAATAAAGTCATTAAAGTAGAAAAGGTAGAAGATTCACCCACATTAAGTGGAGGCCAGCAATTGGCTTACGCAGTAAACAACAGAGGCGAAACTTCAAGTCTCACTATAATACCCACGTATTACTGAGACCAATTAGGGTTTGTTACACCTCGTAATCCCCAGTGCAATATCTTTCAGAGAGAGTCCTATTCAACAATTAATGATGAGACAAGCAATATTAGTGTGAGATCTACATCAATTGGTAGGAATTTTAGACCTAACATTCAAAATGGTTTTAGAAGCAGAAATATGGAAAGAAGAGGAGATGAGAACCCCATTGATGATTAGAGAAAGAGGAGAAGAAGAAGAAGAAGTTAGTGTTATGAGAAACTTAATAGAAGAGTTTGGAGAGAAAGTAGAGATAGTGGATGAAAAGAATAAGGAGAAAGAAACTATAGATAAATGAGAGGAGGAAAAGATAGAGGAGATAGAAGGAAATATTAAGGAAAAATATAGAGAAGAGGACCAGGAAAGGAAAGAAGAAAATAATAAAAAGTGGAGTGATGAAGAATTAGAGGTAGATCATAGATTAAGGAATATTAAAGATAGAAGAGTAGTTATTGACAATATTAGTTATGAAAAGATGCCAAATAAAGAGATTCCCCCAACTGACATGAAATACCGAAGGAGATGACCCCGGAGTGGATGTCATTCCATGCGCTATTTGATACACCGATTGAGAACTTAGATAAAGGAGGATGTCTTGAGGAGAGATATCAAATACTAAGAGAAGAGAGTAAGAAGAGACAAGAAACTTTGCAATAATTCCAAGAATTATTAGGAGAAATTTACTTTGATATCGAGTTAGGAAGAGATAAGGGAAGAAAGAGCAATTCAAAACTAGTTCATAACCAAACAAAGAAAGTAAAGCAAGTTAAGCAACAACTTGTTATTCAGCCTAGAACAAATACATGAGAAAAAATGGCACAGAAGATTAAGATTCCCATTTTGACGAGAACTCTAACGAAGCATTGGAACACTTGTTCCTATTGGAAGTCTATTGGAAGAGAAATAACACCACAGATGAGGCTGCAAAAATACAAGATTTTACATGTTCATTAAGGGATGACGCCTTTTGTGTTGGTACATGAGGCTGATTTCTCAAGGATTGAAACAATGGGCTGATATTGAAAGATATTTTAAAATAGAATTACATTTCTTTGAAGCCCCATGGAAGGAGTAAGAAAGATTAGGGATCTTATACAAAGAGAAGGATAATCAGTGAAGGAATTTAGTAAGAGGTTTAAAATTGTTACTAAAAATTTGGAAGAGGCCCTGACAGATGAATAGATAATTGAATGGTTTACCTTTTGCATACTTCCTTATCTCATAGTGACATTAAATTCTCAACAATTTAAAGCATTATCAGAAGTAACTTAAATGGAAATCCAACTAGAAGCTCAGCCATGGAGAAGATAAGGGGAGAATTCAATTAAAACTGAATTAGAGAGAGTGTAGATAAAGCTAACAAAATTAAAATTACAACAGGAAATTCAGAGGACTAAAGGATTAAGAAGTAGTTCCCCTTGAAGAATAATATGAGGCAAAAGATATGGTGTAAAATCTTTTGTGCCGAAGGCCATAGTAGAATTGAATGCCCATATGCTGAGAATGCAAAGAGAGTAGTTGTGGTAAGAGTGCATTCATCACATAAAGCATCATCTAGTAACTCTCGACTTTAGAAAGAACATGGTCCTGGGATATGTAGACTCTAAGACTAACATACTCAAGACACTTGTCCTTTATTAGAAGTTTCTCCTCCTACAAACCAATTGATGTATTGTACTATATGTGGTTCATATAATCATTATCATCATACTTTCCCCTCGGTGGATGCATTAGAAGACTTGAAGGATTATGCTTCTAGGAGATCTATGGACATGAGACAGGATACAACACCTAACCCTCCTCCTACACAACCACAAATGATTACAGCACCTAGCCACTTACACAAGCCTCACAAAAATGATAACTTCACAAAAATACATAAATCAAAAAGTTGGGCAACCGTAGTTTGGAGGAGGATATTAGGGAAATAATTATAACCCTAACTATCAAGGTTACAATGATGGAGGTTAGGATGGCTGATTTAGAGAAGGTTTTAGAGGAGGGTATAGAGGTTTCTAAGAAAATGATCAAGGATGTAGAGGTTACCAAGGATATCAAGGATACAATGATGGTGGTTACTGCAGGGGTATAATTAAGGACATATGGGTACAAATATAGAAGACATTTTAATTTCTATAAGTGTAGGAAAGATGGAAACCTTGCAGAAATTACACAAAACCTTATCCATGTGCATTTCCCCATAAGAAGGGACATGATGCATTCCACTGTCTGGAAGCAGAAATAAACTATATAAGCGTATCAACAAGATTAGACATGTTAGCAGAAGATGCCCAGATAAAAGTAAAACATATTACTAGAATCCCTTGGGATGAAGAAACTATAGCTAAAGACAAAAATGTGAGGGATTCATCGTCAAGAACCATTGAAGAAGAGAATAAGGAAGAAGAAAAAGAAATTTATACGAGGAGGAAAGTAGAAAGAATTGGAAAGAACAATGAAGAACCTTGATATGGAGTTGTTGTCACAACTAGAAGTACCACCAAGAATGTGGTAGTCCCTAAAAATAAAAAAATAATAAGATTTCCCCAAGAATAACATTCTTCGATGATGAGGAGTGGAAACCTAATGATATTAGACCTAAATTACATTTCAAAGAATTTGAAAAGAGTAGAAAACTTATCCATGAAGCACAAGCCAGTGAAGAAAGGGAGAAAAATTGTCTTGTAGAAGAAGAGGCTAAAGCCTTAAAGGATCTAGAAAAATTAACCATCAATAATGGGCTGATAGATAAAATGAAAAAATTTAGCAAATATTGCAATAAATAAAATATAACATGTCATGTTGATAGAATTGATGGGGTATACAATAATAAGAAATGGAACACATTCTGGACTCAACAAACATGAAGGAAGTCGCCATTTACCTAGATGTATACTTTTTGATTATACCATCACCAAAGTATTATTGGATCTTGGCACGATGTCAATATGATGTCCAAAACTACATGGGAAATTCTTGGAAGACCTACTTTGGAATCCTGCAAGATACTTCATTGGATTAGTGGATGGGTCATCAAGACAACCATTAGGGGTACTAAAGAATGTAGTAGTGAACTTCATGGGGATCAAGAAGATGGTAAATTTTGAAGTAGTAGAAAATGTATCTGAGAATCCCTCATACAATGCCATTTTAGCTTTGGAATGGTTTGTAGATTGTAATGGGAAATTAAGTTCGAAGAAGAAGAGGTGACTATTAGTGCGGATAACATACGTGTTCATATACATCTACATGTAAGAATGAGTGCGGCATGGGTTGAAGAAGTATGGCATGAAATAGAAGGAGAAGAATTTAATGACATTTAATTTGTCTATTCATTAAATAATTTTTCTAGTATTGACAAAGAGTTTGAGCCAAATTCAGATGGGGAGATATTAGTTAAATCAGAAGATACTACTGAGAGTTTAGAAAATGTGGTGGAAGCATGGATACATGGGTTCCCAAGGCAAGGAATCAAAATTTACATTACGCAAGAAGGATACCACCAAGAATCATCACTTTAGAAGATAGTTAGTATGCCACAGGTGACATTTTTGTACCCACCAAATATGTATTTGAAGAAGAAGAAGGATACTACCCATCGCAAGATGAATAAGAACAAGAAATGTTTCTACCAGTCAGAGAATAATTTTCTAGAGAAGAAGAAGAAGTGAAATAAATTCCAATCAAGAGAGTATATAGATTGATCTGTGGGGAATCTCATCAGACATTACCAAAAATATTTAGGATTTGGATATTTATAAGGAAATATCAAAATCATAAAGATAATATTTCCTAATTAAAAGGTAAGGATGGAAGCATTGGATGATACTATGACCATAAATGTTCGAGTTGGTGGGTGGTGCACAAAACAACTATCTCTCACTAGAAATTAGTATCTATACCATTACAAGCTAGATTCTATGAGAGCAAAGGCTATTATGCCATGATCCCTAAATACACTGGGGAAACAGATCCACAAAAACATATTCAAGCCTATGATCAACATTGGAGGTTAAGCGAGGAGTCCTATCCCTTTGTATGGAGTTAGTTTTTGTATGGACCCTAGGGCCCATACCATGATCATGGTACACACACCAAGAGATTAGGCGAGAAAAAAGAGTGGGATCAAATAGTTAAAGATTTATGCCATACTTTCACTTTTTGGGACGCAGATTTAAACATTTTGAGGGCATTATAGAATATTAGAACATTCTTATTTCTGACTCCAAAAGAAGCCACAAAATAATATTCGAAGGAAAAAGAGAAGTTAGAATGGGATATCCTGAAGCCACAAGATAGCCCAATAAAGATACGAGAGATGACAAGATGCTATAATGTGGAGAAATAAGAAAAGGAAGAAAAAACTGAGAACTTAAGATAAAAAGTTATAGAAGATGAGAGACAAGTAGTAGAAAATAAAGATGAAGGAGAAAAATACTACTATCAGCCATTAAAAATCAGGAATGAAAATATTGGGATAGAGGGAACTAAAAAACTGGCTAAAATTAGAGATTACTGGACAGAGGAAGAAGTAGATAAGGTAGTGGAATTGTTACAAGAGTTCAAGTAAATTTACCCAAAATATTTTAAATAACTGAAAGGGTTAAAAGAAGATGCTAGAACAATGAAAATTTAGATCAAAGAGGGGTTTAAACCAATGAAGAAAAGACCATACAGACTGAACCCAAATTTAAAGGTGAAGGTGAAATCTGAAATTGATAAAATGTTGAGTGTTGGGATCATTAAACTAGTTGATGATGTAAAATGGATCAGTCCCATGGTGATCCAAAATAAAAATACTGGAGAGATCTACATGTGTGTAGATTATTAGGAGTTGAACAAAGCTTGTATACATGATCCTTTTCTAACCCCCTTTACAAAAGAAGTACTAGAGAATGTGGCTGGCAGAGAAGTGTATTCCTTCACAAATGGTTTCTCTGGGTACCACCAAGTCAAAATTTCTCTAGAGGACCAACCAAAGACCAATTTTTCCACCAAATAGGGATCCTTCATGTATACAGTCATGTCATTTGGACTGAAGAATGCACTAGTAGTGTTTAGTAGGATCATGATAAATTCCTTCAAATATTTCATTCATGATTTTCTAGAGGTTTATCTTGATGATTGGATGGTTTATGGCCTATTGAAAAATCATATACAAGTATTGAGATTGATGTTTCAAAGATGCAGAGATTTACAAATCTCTTTAAATTTTAAAAATGTATCTTTTTGACTCCCTTTGGTACTCTATTAGGACACATAATATGCAAAGAAGGTTTTCTGATTGATCCTTTGAAGAATTTAGTGATTGTAATTTTACCACCTTTAATAACTCAAAAGTATGTGAGACAATTATGGTCTACAATGGTTACCATAGGCAGTTCACTAGGAACTACTCAAAAATAAGTACTCCTCGTAGAGGAATTGCTGAAGAAGAGAAAAAATAAATAAATCCATTAGTCTAAAGAGTGTGCAGATGCATTTGAATTTTTAAAAGATAAAATTTTACATGCACCTATTTTTATTTTTCCTGTTTGGAAGATACCGTTCCATGTCCATGTGGATGTAGCTAGAATAGCATTTTGAGCTATCTTGACCCAACCTAGATAAATTATGGACCATCCAATAGCATTTACTAGCATGAAGCTAGCCAAAGAAGAAAGGAACTATACTACAATAGAAAAGGAGGCCTTAAGTATGGTTTATGCTCTTATGAAATATAGAAAATATTTATCAAACGCTTCCTTCACATTTTACATCGATCATGAACCATTGAATTACCTTGAAAATAAACCGTGTTACAAGTTAGAATTCTTACGTGGCTTATGCTCATTGAAGAAATTTTATTTTACAATAATAGTCAAACCTAAGAAGATAAATAATGGTCCAGATTACTTGTCAATGATGGAGAATGGAGAAGATGAAGGGCCTATAGATGATGATTTTCTTGGAACCCACTTGTTTATAATTGAAGCCATACCCAAGGAATTTGATCAAATTTCCCAGCCTACTATATACAAGTGAATTCATAGATAATTACACCCAGTAGAAAAAGATTTTTTTAGTAGAGCATTCCCATTTACTTTGATGTAAGGAAAGTTATATAAGAAGGGACAAGATAATTTCCTTAGAAGAGTAGCATTGGAACATGAGAGGAAAAATGTTTTGATGGAAGCGCATGAAAGTATAGTGGGCGGACATAATGGAGGGGAGCAGACAACAAGGAAAGTGATAACGGTCAAACTATGGTGTCCTACATTGTTCAAAGATGCCCATAAACATGCTCGATCTCGTGTTAGATCTGTTAACGAGTTGGAAAACCTAATATAAGAGATTTAAAATCCACTTAAACCGTATTAGTGCTAACACCATTTGAATAATGGAATATTGATTTCATAAGACCAATTAAACTAGTCACCAAACATTCTCAAGTGAGATTTATCATCACTAGAATAGAATAATTGACAAGATGGGCAGAGGTGGTCCCCATAAAAGACTATAATGCAAAGGAAACAAATAAATTATTGTCTGAGAACATAATCACAAGATTTGGATGCCCTTTGAGTACTACCACTACTCAAGGAAATTTTTTTTTGAATCAAACCATCCAAGAAATATTGAATGTGTTCATGATTAATCACAATAGAAACGCTCCATACCACCCTCAGGAAAATGGAAACATAGAAGCATTTAACAAGGTATTGGAGAATTTCATAACAAATATTTGTTCATTACAAACTACTAATTTTGATTTGAATATACCCGCCACTCTACGGACATACCACATAACAGATAAGAGGATTACAAAGTATTCTCCATTCATATTGGTATATGGGTTAGAAGCCACAGTTCCTATAGAGGTTTTCCTTCATAGCTTGAGGATTGTAGTAGAATAAAAGAAATTGCCAAATAAAGGAGAAAGAAAAATCACACAATAAAGCAAATCCGACAAATCTGTAGAAAATTAAGGTAAAAAGTTGCATAAAAATGGTGTTTAAACCATGTAACAAGGAAATATGTGAAATGAATAAAAATGTGAAATAAAGAAAGAATCCAACCCTATATGAGAAAAATAATTGTTGTAGGTAGAACTCAAAACTATATAAAGGGTTCAATTCCGAAGAACTAAAGCATTACAAACATACTAAGAGATCTAGTAAATAGAGCCATAAAGTGAGCTAGGGAAAAATTAAGGAAAATCAAGAAGAAGATATGGATACTCTAATAAAAGTTATGTAAGAGGAATATCGACCAAAATTCAAAAATCATTGTGCAAAATCAAACAAAGACAATCCAAAGGGAACATTTTCACACATTCCATTCAATTTCACATATACATGGGATTTACAGAAGTACATTCATTCACCCAGTGTTGAATATGATCATACAAAACTTGAGGTAGACATGGCATTGTTGTTAGTGAAAATTTTGACTAATCAACAAAAATTGTATAAGAAAAATGCAAAAATCGTTGTGGAATTAAAACTAGATGTGTGGAGCGAGAATCTTCTATTTCAATAGTGAAGATAGAGCAATTAAATTTCTCCTCGATGCGTCTACATAATAATATGTTATTTATCGATCAACCATACCAGATCACAACATAAGTAATGGCTAGGGTTATTGAGCTCTATGACAAAGCACGGTCTACGTTGACAAAGAAGAAAACCCCGATGAAGGACATGGTGAAGGAAATGGGCATCATAACATACAAAAGGGGCATCAAAATTTCAAATATTCCAAACCCTACTCTGATGTATGCCGCCAAATCCATTTTTTTAAAAAATTATCACACAAATAGAGAGGATGGTGCCCATGGGGTGAGTGCACAATTGGCATTAGATATGGTTATGGCCCAGTCTGAATATAACCTAGCAGAATTACTAGCCACAAAATTTCATGAAAATGTGAAGATAATTAAAGAAGGAAAACATAATTTCTGTTATGGGTCAATACTAATATGTTTGGAAATGTATTTCACAAAAACACTTCCACAAAAAGAGGAATTGGTAGATTGGAAATTAGATACCCCTGTGTCAGAACAAATCTGGGAACACATGAGAACCATGGATGCAATCACTCAAATAACATCACTCATTAAATGGAAAGATAATATCAGGGGGATAGTTGCAAATAAATCTAGGGTAACAGAAAAAATAGTGGCCAAATATGAACACGAAGTTATGTTTATTGTGGACATTGACTATATTTTTATCAAATCACTAGTTCACAGATAATTCAAGCTCCACCATTACCTTATGAAGCTTCAAAATATCTAGTAGAAACATCAACATAAGCACTGAAAGCATACCCTGCTGATCCGAGGAAACCTATTCATACTAGTTTTGACCATATGATTAAAGAAACCTTTGAGGAATACAAAAATAAATTTACATCATTAGGAAAATCAGAAATAAGTAGAAGTAAAACCAAAACATATAAGAGGAAGAAAGCCCCTACCATTCAAAAAATTTTGCAAAAAGACATGAATCCCTAGCAAGAGAAAAGGAAAAGTTAAAACAAGCCGTTGTAAACAAAGAAAAATAAGAAGAACAATTTGAGGAAGTAGAAGATATTTCAGGATTAGAAGAAGAAGAAGAATATAATCCCTCACCACCACATCCACAACACCAAGAGGTACCACAAATCTCAGAAGATCCTGAACCTTGGATAGAAACTAATTTGATAAAAATAGCCTACATATACTATCATAAATGCTTATCTCCAAGCGGTATCTCTCAGTTAGCACAAGAATATGTGGTGAGCATAGGCAAAGAACAAATGGCAATAGTTGAGGCAATATTCTATTAATTAGACAAATATGGATTTTTTCTTGAAGATATTATGAGCTTGCTTCTAGAGGAACTAATAAAAGAGATATAAGAACGGATTGAAGCCACATAAACAAGCGGCTTGAAGGACCATAAAAAGAAAGATCACAATTGAAGGTTATAAAAAAAAGACTATATAAGAGCAACAACGGTTTAAGGAAGTAGAATAAATTGTTGGTTTTTTTAAAAAAGAAGAAAATAAGGAGAAAATAGGGCATCAAAACCTATAATGGCACTATGGAAGATGATAAGAATAATAATAGTTAAGAGGAAAAACAAAAAGCCGAGGAGGTGGCTAAGCATGAAAAATAGAAAGAACAAAAATAAAAATAAGGAACATAGAAAAAACTAGAAGAAATTAAATAGATAGCTGAGAAAGAAAGGCATAAAACAAAGTTTGAAGCAGTAGAGAAGAAAGAGCAAGAAGGGATAGACAAAAAAACAAATAACACGAGTTAAAATAAAAGAAAGAAAAAGAAGAGGCAGAGAGAAAACATAAAGAATAAAAGGAGAAAAAAGAGCAAGAAGTAGCACTAGAAAAAAATACTACATGAACTTATGAAGAAAGAAGAAGAAAAAATAGAGAAGGAGAAGAAGGATAGAGAAGAAGCATCCCTAAAACAAAAGGAAGAAGACAGGAAGGCAAAAGAAGAGGAGGTTGAGAAAGAGAAACAGGAGAAGGAAAAGAAAGAGAAGGAAGTAGAAGAACAAAATAAGAAGGTGGAAAAAGAAAAGGAGGAACAATAGAAACAAGCCAAACAGATCTTACAAACCTTGTCCTCTAGTGTAATAAAAACACAAGCACCTTGAGACTCACTAGAAAAAATCAAGCAAGCTCTACAAAAAGGAAACAAGAACAATTCTTCTAACAACACAATAGGGAGTGGTTGAATAAACTATGGAAGGTGTCAAACTTCACTTGGATAAACTAATGCCATTACAAAAATCCACTTGCAGTCAAGTATTAAAGTTCTACTCAATATTGGATGCAGAGATGTGTTCAAATAGAGGAAACCATGCAGAACATACTTTCCAAAACAGAAAAACCATAGATCGGTAATGATCCTAAGCTACCTATTGAGGCCACTATAGACTACGCAATGGAAGAGATCTTGAAGGAAAACCACATTAACATGGAAGGAGAAAAATAAAGAATCCGTAATATTTCAATAGAAGAACACAAGGCGGAGGTCATGAAACGACACATATCGGAGAATCAAAAAAGAAGAAGTGGATTACAACTGGGTAACAAAGTTTGAAGTAGAGATAAACACAACCAAAGTGTTTACTATACTTATACTATTGGATGACCAATTATGAAAATGAAGGACATGGTAAAAATGGAGAAGTTAGAACATGAAATTCATAAAGCATCCAATGATTATTATATTTGAAAGATAAATATGGCACACAAAGAAGGAAGCTGGCGAGAACTCACAAACAAATATCAAAACCAGCAGAAAGCAAGCACAACAAGATAAGATATATGACATGTGGGAATGTAGTACTACCTTGGACAAAGAATTGGTGAGAATGCATAAAGAAAATACAACCGTACAAGATTAATGGAATAAGGTACAGACACATCCCACTCCTACAAAATTAGTTCCACTTATTCAGGAGAATACCCAACTTCAAGAATGGATAGATCAGGTAAACAAACATTTGGCTTCTTGGTTCAAGTATGAAAATAATATCATTCCCCAGATCACAAAATATATGCCGGAAAGTACACGATAAGGGTGAGAGAACGAGGCGTCCCACAAACTCATTTGAGTGAGTCAAGTGAAGGAACACTTCCTTATGCCAGACATCTAAGTTTCGGGAGGTTGATGCTTCCATAACTTGGCATCCCATAAATCCAGTCAAATGAGTCGAGCAAGGGAACCCTTACCTACGCTAGACTTCTAAGTTCTTGTGGTTGATGCCCATATCCAATTTTTACACAAAATTTTTAAAGGAACTCGAGAGGAATCTTCATCGGTGCTTGTCTCATGGATGAGAAAAAGTTTAAGAGGGGGATATCATTCACACGTGTCTTCATCAATTTTGGTATAATTGGTGAAGTTAGATATAAATCCTCCATAGTGTGAAGATAGCCACGGACAAAGAACATAACCACGTAAGAAATACAAAGACACAAAAGACTATGGGAATTCTATGATATATAGGAGAAGCTGCGAAGCTAAGGAAAGAACCACTAAAGACTAGAAGAAACTATTGATAAAAGAAAAAAAAATCCGCGGTCTATGATGAAAGCCGAAGAAGACTAGGAAAACCACACAACAATGGAAAGAGCCACGGTATAAAGATAAATCACACCAGTATGAGACAAAATCCGATAGAGGCATAAGTCAAAAGAAGTGTCTTTTGAAACATATTGTATTTTGTATATTTATTGTAACTAATGTATTGTATAAGTGTGCCTCACGAAAGACTTATGTGAGAGTGACATTTTGAGATTTTGTAAGAGAGATAAGAGAGTTAGAATGAAAGGAATGTATATGTATTGGACTGATGTAATGCATTTTGATAAATGAATAAAGATTGGAGTTTTGGGAATGAATTATCTTGCATATTGTTATTTAATTTTTTGTTCTTAGAGTAGTGGTGGTGTATTTCCCACGTACATCCTTAACAAAAATCAGTTCTTCCTAAGCCCTAAAATCATATAGATATTTTAAGTTGGTGTAATAATATTCCTTAATTCCTTCTTAGATAATTTTGGAATATGTCTAGTTGGTCTTGAGTTGTTATATACTCCAAGCGTTTATAATTATAAATCATATTCCTTTTTTGTCCCTTTGAGCCCTACTAACCTACATGTCTTTCCCCTTTTAAGTAATACATGTAACACATGTCTTATCCTTCCTTCTATGATGACCATACATAATGCTCCATGCGTGTCATCCATGCATACACTACATACTATTATTAATACTTTCACAATTTTGGGGCCAAAATTTCCTATGCACTAAATATATTGTCTATCCCCAAATAATATTACTCTATGTCTTCTTATTTTGTGCAATTGAAACCTATGCTATTGTTCCCTAAAGTTTTTCTTCAAAATATTCTCATTTACAATTTTGGATTCTATATTGGCTATATCTTCTCATGAAACTTTGATATTTTCTTGTAACACCTCCAACTCTTCAAGTGCCTTCTAAATAATTTCTCCTGTTGCTTCCATCAAACTATAAATGCAAATAATTATTTTCTAGCCTTCCCTTATATGTAAAAATATTCATATGGTAATTTTAACTCCACTCTTATTTCATCCTTGTTTATTTTAACATTATTTTTAGCGCCTTGAATTAGACTATGAATCACTCACTTTATGTAACATCAATCATCATCAACATTGTTTCCCTAAGTTCTTTAATCTTATTCTTATATTTAACCCCACATTTAGTAATAAAATATTATGGGAAATGAAAAACTAAGAACATTTTTAAACAAATTAAACAATATTATAGATTTTTTCCTCTTCCTTATTAATTTCTACTTCTACATTATCCCATCCCACATTCCACATGAGCGAATTTCATATTTCATGCTCATATTTCTTATTATACAAGTTTTTATGTTAATTACTTACACAACCAATTAAAAACAACTATGTTGAAGGTGAATGCACATGGAATGATAATGTCAAGCCTCAATGCACAACTAGCCATGCCATTTCAGAGTATTTTATCCTACCATGCACACATGGAAACAAATTAATTGGTAATTTACATTTGTATGTTTCTTACGTATAAATTTTTCATTTTTTAATTTAATAAAAAATTAACAAAATAATAATAAAATTTATGAGGTCCGTAAGCATTCCAGTACTAATATCTCCTACTTAGATGTCACGTATGATTGCACTCAAGTGAGTTGAGAGCATGCTCTTATCCTAATTTTTATGTCATGGTCATGGTCTATGATTTTCTCAAGTTCCAACATCCCAATTACACATTCTTCTTCCATTACTCTTTCCCATTCATTCTCAATCCATCCTATCAACTTAGAGTGTTGGATCACCTAAGGACTTAGCCAATTTTTCCTTAGCTAAATTGGTACCCTCTTTTAGATTATAAACTTGCATCTCTAAATATAATTATCTTTACACTTGGTCGAGTACGAATTTGATATTTGTGAACCTCATTTGTTGTGTGTAAATTCTTTTGGATTCCACTTGATCACCTCACTTTGTATTTTTGTTCCATCGTGTGCCATTTCCATATGTACTCCATACTTCAAAGTTTCATTAGACCCTAAATATTCTATTAGGGTATCCAAATTCACCCACACTAAAATATATTACTACCTCTCTTCTTTACTTTCCTAATAGTTTGAAATGATTTCTCTATTATTGAATTGATCATAGTGTCTTATTGAGTCGTATTGCTTTTGAATCCAATCGAAAATGATTGTTGGACCCACTTTTATGTAATTTTTGCACTTTCAACTAAATATGTCCCATAACTAAAACATGACCAAGAATGTATAAAATTACTAAACATAGTTTTTAAGTGCTTAAATATACCAAGGCATAGTGCAACCATAAACTACGTAATTATTTTAAGCTTTGAAATTATTTTTAACATTTTATTTACAGTCAAATTTTCAACTATTTTTGGATAACAAGTGGGACACACTTATATGCTTTGACCCTATCAATAAGAAATTGTATATCATGTTTCAAAGTAATTTATATATTTGTGAAATGTCCTTACATTATATGATAATATCAAAATGCACTTTCATCAAAATAATTGGGAGACGGTTTTGAGTGGTCAAAATATCTTAATGGAGGTAATATAATCAGATGAAATTCAAGTAATCTATTTTTTTTTTTTTTGTATTTTACTAAGTCTATAGTACATTTCTTATGTCCCTTTTGTTGAGGTAATATAAGATTATTGAATGGATTTTCTATGTCACTAGCCATATTCATAATATCATTCTCTAGTTGAAATCCATTCTTATGACTTCTACCCTTAAAATTGCCTTGTTTGGTAACTTTCAACCTTTGTATATTGGAACATTAAGCTTGTACTTGAGCATATTGGTGTCTAAAATATTGGCTTTAAAGTCTCTATTGGAATGAAAAATTCATTAAAAGAGTGGTAAGCGTTGAAGACTACCTTTCCTTCATAAGGAAAGAAAACTAATGGAAAAAATATTTTGAATTTCACCATATGACTTGGTTGATAAGTTGTAATAGCAAACATAATCCTGAAATGAAGCAAATAATCACTAATAGTCTCATTTGGGTTTATTTTGATTCGAGATAATTGTTCAATTATAACTTTCATACCAATATTAATTTGAAAATATGAAAGAAACCATTAACCAAGGTTTTACAATGACGAATAGGCCCACATGGAAAAAAATAAAATCAATCAAGTGCATAATCATTTCAAATTCTTGAAAATATCTTAATTAATAATTTTTCATCAATAATTTACATGATAATGTAAAATATATTAATTACTGATAGAAATCAATGTAAAAATATCACAGAGGTAGGAGTATGGATTATATTGTGATAAGAAATAGTCATGGGTATTTGCACCCTAATGGAATCATGAACACGGAAGAGGAAGAGTAGAACGAGGAAAAATGGAAGGTAGAGAAGAATGTAGTGGATGGTCCGAAATATCACAACTCATGAGATTCAAAGCTGTTCAAAAAAATAGCCCTAGAAGTCTTGCAAAGGATAGATCCTATTTAGGAGAATGACACCCCTTTGATGAAAGTTACAAATTCGGTGGTGGAAAGAGCATATGATAGGTTCGTGTATTATTTGATAGGGAGTTTTCAGGATAAAGTAAAATATTGACCAAGTAAGAATCTCGATTATGAAGAAATGGGGAATTTTGGGACAAGTTAACCCCTTTTCCCTATCTAAAAAGATTTTCTTGTTTGTCTTCTCCTTGAAGAAGATATAGTTCATGTTCTTTAAGGAGGAGCATGATTCTACCAAAGAATTAATATTTCCATTTTTTAGATTGAATCTAGGCTCTAAGAAGCACATTCTCGTATTCCTTGTTTGGGTAAGGCTTCTTGGCTTGCCACTAGATTTTCGGGAAGTGGATGTGTTGGCAAGAATAACCAAGGATTTGGGGGTCTTGATCGATCTTGACCCGAATATTGCAGCAAGATCACATTTCATTATAGCAAGAATTTGTGTTAATGCTTCCACAAGATCTTATCCTCGGAGGCCATAAATCGGGTGTCTCATGATGGGGTTTAACAACAAAAGTTGGTTTTTGAGGATTCACTGTATTTTCTAGAAAATGATGGAGAGTGTGTCATGGAGCTTATAACTATAAAGAAAATAAAACTATGCAATGGATGGACAATAATGACACTCAAAAGAATGGGATGAAGCCACCGGGTGAAAACAATCAACGATTAAATCCTCCTCAAAATCTAGGGAGGCACATGAAGATGCAACATATAACATTGAGGAGCTTGTAGTGGATCTAAGACTTGATCTTTGAAGGGCCGGTGATAGGTGGAAGGCTAGATCATAATGAGGATGGTAGGCTAGTCCTTGCTCCCAAACTACTGCGATGTGGAGAGATTTTGAAACTTGGAATAAGAAGAAGATTTGTTAGAACATAGCTGTCAAAAGGAGGAGGTTATGGAGATCCTGCCTAAAATAATTTCAAACATGCCACTATATGCGCCACTTTTGATTGAACCAGTTCAAAAGAATATCAATATGTCTAGAGAAGATATGGCTGGTGGTAGATTAGGAAAGGTCCCTAATTATTGATTAAAACCAACATAAATCAGAATTGTATGTAGGCATAAACATTGGAAAGAATGGCATTAATGGTTTTGTAACCAAAGAATATGAAAAGTATACCCAAGATGTTGTTTTGGTAGAGTAGAGTATTATTGATTATATCTTTGTGTAACCCCATAAGGATTTGGGTAGAATGGTGAAGGAAGTGAAACATGGTAATAATGTTAAGATAATTTTACTGATCTCTAAAACTATGGGAGAGATAGATATATTAGTTAGAAAAAGGGTGAAGAAGGATGTAAAGTGTCAAAAAGAAAACATCATGTCCCTTCTATCACCCCGTGAGGGAGACTCGGAGTTTCATTACAAAATCCTAGGCAACTCTTTGTTGAGATTATCTTCTACTCTAGTTCAAGTTTTCTTTTTGTTTTATTCTAATTTTTACCGCCTTTGGACTAGATGTTCTAATTGTTTGTTTTGGTTTTATTTTATCTCCTTGTATTATTCATGGCTATATCTTGATGATTGATACTTATGCTGTATGAAGGTAGGGACTCAGGAAAAACAATCTTTTTACTAATTATAAAAAATAAATTTTACATCATGGAAAAATATGAATAAGAGGATTAAAAGATCTAACTTGATGAGAAGGGTCTCTTTTGCCATTGAAAATTTCAAATTTTTGGAGGAATAAATCCTATATCAATTGGATATATGTGACTACGTGAGAAGTGAAAACATTATAAGATAATTCCATTAATATTCAACCCATGATTTGGATTTTGGGGACTCTAAGAGAATATTTTGATCTCATTTTGTAAGTCACATAATGTTTGAATTAAATTAGTCATTTTGAGATTTGGAAAATATGTGTTATTGAAAATAGTTTTGAAGGGACTATACCCTATTACAAAAAGGCTCAAAAGCCTAGATACATAAGAGGAAATAGCAAAAATGGATCAAAATCCAGATATTACAAGAAGCCTAGCTGTAGTAAAAAAGAAAACTACAAAATGGAGACAAGATAGGTATAAAACTAAAAAAAAAATGAGTAAACAACATAAAAAAACATCAAAACAACTCTATAGTAGATTATTTCTAAGAAGACCTCTAAATTCTAGACTTAACATCTATAATGAGGTAAAGAGAGCTAGGGTAGTGACATGTGTAGGATCATTGGCATCAATTGAGAAAGGACATAGCCCCTTTCAACATTTGTTCCCCAAATAGACTTCAGAGATACTGCTAAGCATGCTAATACTTCTAACCTATTGTTCTAGGAATTCACAAATAGCTCTAAAAAATGAAATGTTATGATCATGCATGTCCTTAGAATTCCCTAATCTATTATCAAGGAATTCAACTTCTTGTAGATTTCATTGATTTGTTCTTCACCAATTCCAACATCATCATTCAATTTCCTTTTTCCCTTTTTCTTAGTCAGCTGATGCATGTCCTTTTAAGACTTTCCAACTCTTTTTCCATGTTTTCAATTCTCTTTGAAGATCCTCCTTCTCCTCCTGAGTAGTATTTTTGTGCCCTGTGGCATTGATGTGCAAGATATTTGTGTAGTTTCCATGTCCTTACTACTTCGAAGGACTCTACTAGAGGGAAAAGGGTGTGTTTTAGAAAAAGAGGGGTTTTTGGTTCTGATTTTTCTCTATCTAGGGATAGTGGTGGGGATGATGGTAGGATCAGGGTTGAGGGAGTCAAGAGTGGGTGGAATGATAGGAGTAGTAGGTATGGTAGGGTGATGGGAAAGACAGTGCATGTGAAGGAGGAAGATTAAGCCCTGGTGGAGGGGAATGGCATGGGTATGGTTTTGATACTCAAGGATGGAGTGTTCCATGGAGTTTAGAATATAATGTGGAAGAAAACAAGAAAGTTCCTATGAAAATGGTTTTAAAAGATCAAATGTTTTTTATGGGAACCATGATATACCTACCTTCAAGGGTAATGAAATGAACCATCATCTTGGAAAGTTCATCAAATGGTGCAGGATGGAATTTACCTTGATGCCCATTGTGATAAACTAAAGTTCCTCACCTTGCTTCAATGAATTTTCTAGCCTTTGTGTTCTTATCTACTCTCTTACTAAAGAATCTGATGCCTTCCAAACTAAGGCCATAACTTCTGCTATTAACTCCTCTATTATCTGAATGTCTTTCCTGTCATACTTCACCTTTCTTTGTTTCCAATATGTGGAAAAATGTAGGGTAATGTTCTGATCATACCCTTGAATCTTCTCAATGAAATTGGAAACCCCTCCTAGCTGCAAAAATTTCCAAAGATCAGCATTCTCCTTCCACGTAGGGTCATAGTGAGGTTCAATTTGGCAAGGAGCTCCACCCATTCTTTCACCTCTGTGTTTAAACTACTTGAAACAGGTAAAAAATATGTTTCTTTCTTCCCAATCCACTTTTTAACCATCCTTCTACAAACCCAATGGGCATGTGAAATTTTATGGCAATAAATGCTTGTACTCCTCCTACATGTGTGAGCTTGCATTCCCAATAAAGTGGAGGATATCTCATAAAATATTTTGGGTAGGGAGTGATCTATCACATTTATCATTAATGATAGAATTTTGTACTTGATGGGGATATTATCCTCATGATACCAAGTGGTAAAGTTGTTATTAATCCCATAATTTTCCAATGTGTCGCCACTCTATTACCTTCTCTATAGGTGTGGAAAATTTTGAAGGTATTGAAGGCATGACAAATACTTATAGACTCATGAATAAAATCTTGTATTGTCCAACTAGGGGGATAAATTTGATTCAGATGATTTATAACATTCAATGAATCTCCTTCTATAATAATGTTCATAATATTGCATTCCTTAGCAATTCTTAAGCCCCATAGAGCTGATAAGGCTTTCAGCATAATGGTTTGTTTGATGTCCCATTCTTCTGCAAAAGAAACAATTAAACACCTTTGTGATCCCTTATGATTCCTCCTCAAGAATCGCACTGGATTTCCCTTTGAGGCTCCATCAAAGTTGAGCTTATACCAAGAATTGGGAGGAGGGATCAATGGATTAAAGACCTATCAATGGTTGAATTCCTTTGTCTCTGAAGGCTTCCAATATCAATTTTCAATTTGAAAGAATAACCTCTTCATTTCTAGGATATTGTTTGTTATTGGGAGGTTTAAATCTCTCAATATTATCTTTTACAACATTGACAATCTTATTGAAGATTTTTTTACAAACCTATTGTTTTCCGAATATTATATCATTCCTGGTTTTCCAGAGTCTCCAGATGGTATGAGGCAAAAGATCAGTTTCTAGAGTCTTGAACCATGCAGTGTTTATATGGGGGTCCCATTGTTCCCAAGTTTGTAAGAACTCATTTGGTAGGGTCCAACATATATTAAATCTTGAAAAAATGAAACTCCAAAGTTTCAAAGCATACTCACAAATGTAAAAAGGTGTTTAATATCCTCAGCCTCCTTTTTACACATGCAACACATATTTGGCATAATAAACCCCCTTTTGATTAAATTATCATTTGTGAGAATCTTTCCTTTAAGAACAAGCCAAAAAAATAAAGTTGACTTTGGGAGTTATCTCAGGAAACCAAATTCTACTCCACTTGAAATCACAATGAACATTTTCAAAAAGGAGTTGTACCCAGATTTGACAGTATATTCACCATCAAAAGAGTTACTCCAAAAAGTTCATCTTTGACATCAGTTTGATTTAGGGGTATGATATCTAGCTGCTCTTGGAGAGAGGAGACCATAGGTTTAGCTCAAGCACATCCACACTGAGTTGTTTCCATCTTCTTCTATTTCCCTCTATATCAATGTAGTCTTTGACTTTAGTACCATACTTTTCAGCTAGGATATCCTTAATAGAAGCAAATATATCATTCAAACTGAAATTAGTCCAACTATCCCTCCAAAATTGTATATCACTACCATTTCCCACTTTCCATCTACATCCTTGCTTAATAAAATTCCTCATTTGAATCAAGTTGTTCTAGAAAATAGATCCATGAGGAAGTTGGTCATCATAGAGGAGTGATTCACATTTTGTTGAGCTAGGTATTTGGCTTTGATTAATTCAATCCAGGTTGTTCCTCCTTTAACATTCTCCATCCCATTTTAGCAATTAAAGCAATATTCATTTTTTTAATGTCCTTGATACCAAGCCCACCTATTATTTTAGGTATACAAACTTGATCCCATGCCACCAAATGATACCTAAATTTTTCTTCAATTCCTTGCCAGAGAAAGTGTTTTTGGATTCTTTCAATTTTGTCAATAATTGTTGTAGGAATGTTGAACATAGACATAATATATATAGGTAGGTTATGCAAGTGTGCTTTTGATAAGTAGAAACTTTCCAGCACTCGAAAGAACAACCCCTTTCCATCCAGCTAGTTTTTTTTGAAACCTGTCAAGTAATGCATTCCAAACCATTATGGGGACTTTATTAGTCCTAAGAGGTAGTCCCATATATGTTGTAGGTAATGAGCTGATTTTATAGCCCAAAATATGAGCAATTATTTTTTGTTGTTCCAGAGGAGTATTAAAGAAGTAGATGGAACTCTTATCAAAATTAACTTGTTGTCTGAGGAAACCTCATAGAATTTTAGAATAGTCTTGATTTCCTTAGCTTCAAGGATGGATGCCATCAAAAGTAAAATTGTATCATCAAAAATTGCTGATGTGAGGTTGTTTGATTTGTAGATGTGGGTCTAACTCCTTTTAAAAGGCCTGCATTAATAGCTTTAGTAATGGATCTGCTGAGGCTATCAACCATGAGTATGAAGAGAAGAGGGGATATAGGATCCCCTGTCTTATGCCCCTACTACTGGAAAAGAATCCCACCGAGCGTACCATTGATGAAAAACTAAAAATATAGTGGTAGAAGTGCAAGCCTGAATGATCTTCCTAAATTTATTTTGAAAACCAAATTTGGCAAGGACCTTATCAAGGAAATGCCAAGAAACTCTGTCAAATGCCTTATTCATGTCAAGTTTCATTACCATACCAAATTTTTTATTTTTATCCATTGAATGAATAGTTTCATGTACCATAATCACCCCATCTTGTATTATCCTCCCTTTAATAAAGCCACTTTTTGCTTTGAAATTAGGTAAGAGAGAATAGGTTGGATTCTAGTAGCAATAATCTTAGTGAAGATTCTATAAATCACATTTACCAAACTAATAGGATGGAAGTCCTTAAAATATTTGGCATCCATATTTTGGGGGGTGAGAACAATGTGAGTATTATTCAGCTCCTTAAGGAGGTCTCCTATTATGTAGAATTCATTTACTTGCCTTGAGAAGGTCTTCCAAACATATTTCCCAAAATTTTTGGAAGAAATTTGTAGAGAAACCATCTAGGGCCTGGTGCCTTATCACCTTCAAGAGAAAATACAACTTTTTAGAGCTCCTCTATAATGACTAATTTGGTAAGATTCTTGAATCTCTCTTCAGCAATAATGTCTCCTAGAATGGCTTCTAACAAAAAGAGGTTGCCTCTTCATTGTAAGTGTTGTTTTCCATTAGCATATTTTCATAGAATCTAAGAGCTTCAGCCTTGATGTCATTATGATCTTTGGTAACAATGTCATTTCCTTTTGAGACTTTCCATGATCCTATTACAGCCCTATGTTTAAGAGTGGTCATATGGAAAAAAATTTTTTTGTATTTCTATCTCCCTCTTTCAGCCAAATGGCCCTAGATTTGAGCCTCCAATAGGTTTCCTCCCTACTACATAATGTATGCAACTCAGACAAGAGTTTCTTTTCTAAAATATGATCATCAGAGCTCATACCTTTTGTGGAGATTTTTAGTTCAAGCTCTTGAATCTGCTCTTTAGATCCTTTTTCTTTTCAAAAATATTACCAAAGACCTCTTTATTCCAAGTTTTCACCTACTTTTTAACATTTTTAGTTTTTGAATTAACCTGTATTGAGTAGTTCCTTCTCCATCCCATTTCCACCACTCTTTAATCCAATCTGAAATGTCTTCATGATCTAGCCACATCTTTTCAAATTTGAAAGAGCTTGTGTGAAGGCTTGGACCAGTTGAAAAGGTTTAGCACAATCAGATTATGATCAAAGCCAATTCTGGGTAAAGAAGATAGATGAAAATCCTGATTTAATATCTAGTTAGTAGATATAAGAGCTCTATCTAATCTAACATGGATCATGTCATTTCCAACTCTTCTATTTGTCCAGGTGAACTGATTTCCATGAAGTTCCACATCCATAAGATTTGAAGTAGAAACAAAGTCAACAAATTCATCCATGCCAGTAGAGAAATCAGGATTACCTCCTTGCTTTTCACCAAGGTTGAGTGGGGAGTTGAAATCTCCCATAACCAACCAATTATCATTCTTATATTTATTTCTAAAAAGTTTTAGATCTTCCCAAAGTCTCCTTCTTCCAGCCATAGAGTTGGGTGCATAAATGTTTGAGAGGATCCACATTAAATCATTATCAAGAGCATGAAACTTAACAACAATATGAGTATTAGAAGAAGAAATCACCATACTAGTAAGAAGGTTCTTATCCCAAAAGATGGCCACTCCTCCTGACGCTCCTTGAGAATCAAAAAAAAATTTGAGCTATCCCAAAAATTCTTTTTCTAGTCCTCCAAAACATTTGTTTTCATTTTAGTTTCTAAAGAATCAAAATACCAAGTCTACTAGATTTCCTTAATTCTTTGAGCATTCTTTTCTTAGGGCTTCCATTCAGACCTCTAATATTCAAGGAGATTATCTTCATCTAAAAAGGATGGGGGAGGCATTTTTCGAATGGCTTAATTGACTTTGAGTCCCATCTACAATATATTTTTCAGTTTCTTTATTTCTAAGTTTTTTTGAATGTCTTCATTTTTTGTTGATACCTCCAAAATATTCTACCCTTGTAAAGATGAAGTGGTTATTCTTGAAGTGGAAGCCTCCTAGTTTCCTATTTTCTTCTTTTTATCATTGTAAAGGGTATCAGGGATCTCCTAAAATCCTTTCATTCTTTTCTTCTTTGATTTGACCTCAATAAAACCATTATTAAAATCATTATCATAGTAAAAATTACCTTTGGTGAGAATGGGGTAAGCTCCCCCTCCTCCTTTTCACTTTGTTCCCATTCATTGTGTAACTATGAAATTGTTATTTTTTTTGAAGAGAAGTTGTTCACTTATAGGAAAAGTAGGCTCCAACAGAGTGCTATTTCCCTCATTGTAAATTTCTAGATCCTTATTCTCTTTGGCATCAGACAGTTCTTCCTCTATGGGATCTAGAGAGTTATCCTGGATATTATCCCCAATGCTAACTCTTGCATCTTAGATTCTAAGTTGTTGTCTTGTGGTTGTTCCACAAAATTTGAGACCTTCTAGATAGAAAAACCATTTCGATGTTCATTCAGATTTGTCATTTGCTATGAATCCTTGGAGATAATATTGATGATCACTTTATAACTTTTTCATCCACTTCCATAATTAATTTTATAGGTGTTTCCATTTCCTTATCTCCTTGTTCTTATGAAACCTCTCCTACTGGTCTTGCAGTAGGAGTTTCGAGGCGCTAAAGTATTCTACATTCTTGTGGTCACCTTATGGGGGATCTAAATCCCTTTTTGTTCTTCTTATATTTCAGATCTGGTGGATTTGAAACATTTTTTTTGTTCCTTTTTGTTTTTTCTCCTTATCCAAATCAGCATTACCATATGTGGAATCCTTAGCCTCATTCTCTTTCCTTATTTCTAGTGGTTCTATGGATCCATCAGAGACATTATGATTTTTTCCAAGCATTTGATCCTGCTGAAGTCCTTCTTTATGCTTAGTTTCTTACAAAGTAGGACATTTCCTGGTGAAATGTCCTAGTTTATGGCATTTTTTGCATCTCAAATGAAAAGTTTCATATTCAATCTTCTGTTGCCATGTGCCAAATTTAGATTGAAAAATATCATGCTCTAGGATTTCATGTTCCATTTCTAATGAGATACAAAATCTGGCAAAAGAAACCCTGGATCTATTTCTTGTAGGTCCATCTAGTCCAATCAGAGAACTAATAGATTTAGCTATATTCAACAAGATATCATCATCTCAAGTAATGAAGATGGAGACAAGGAAGTCTACACCATATGGGTATGATGTGTATATTTTCAGTATTGGGATCAAACTCTGGGTACCATCTCTTTAAGAAAATTCCCATATTACCCATGCACCAGGGTCCACCCAAAAGAACCGATTCAAGATCTGGTTGTTGGTTAAAATTGGCAAGGAAGAAATCATGGGGCATGGTTGTAATAACTGATAACCCTTGGGTTTTCATATTCTCAAGGCCCATTTCATGATAACATCAATATTGGGTCTAGACCCTAGAAACTTACCAACAAGTGCAAAATTCATTTTTCCTATTCCCTAAGTACAAACACCCATCTGACACATGGATGTGGGTCACCCCCTCTTTTTCCTTGAGAAAGAAGTGATAAGAACAAGTTGAGGAATAAATGAAACTTGAGATAAAAATAATATCATGAGAAACAATTGGAAAATTAGAATTTTCCATTAGAAGAAATATAAGCTTGATGAACTTTAGAAATGTAAGAGTTTTTAGAAATGTCTATATAAGAAGGTAAACTTTGATTTTCACTTCTTTCAATATATCCATGCGTCTATATATCTCATGGGGAGTTTCATAACAATTTTTAAAAATTATTGAGGTTTTCAATCATATTTTGTTCTTCTAATTAAGCTCACGATCATAGTTTGCTTCATACTTATGAATATTATTTGTTTGAGACCCATTCACAACATTTTCATTTGCATGCATTTTTCAGTAGAAAGTTCAACTTTTAGCAATATTAAATGCATTTCTAAATTCCATTTTCCTTTGGTTTAAAATTAACTTTACAACAAATTTCAATTCAACATAATCTTATATGGCTTGAAATCAATCATGTACGATAAACATTACATGAATACCTAGCGTTTGGAAATAAAATTCAAAAATATAATAATCTAATGGCTTAGCTTGAAGAATAAAGATACTACATATGGCTATTAAATCTAAGAACATACAATAGAATTATCACTATTTTTTTAATTTGACCTTGTTTGGCACATAATCTAACCACATGGAAGGTAAAACATTTGTATATTTTATAAAACCCTATAATAACATGCCAAACAATTACTTATAAAGAATTTACTGATCAAAGCTAGATTGATCAAGATATAATCTCAAAAGGAGAAAAGAGAACATATGTTTGTCAAAATACAATTTGGATAAACAAATTTCAATTGAATTGAAAAGAAAATACCCATAACATTTAAGTAAACCTTATGATAGATGATTTTTTAATAAAAAAAAGTCTAATCTAATCGGTAATTTCAGCACTCGATAAATAGAGGTGGCATGTAAAGTACATAAGTGCAATAAATTTGATATTGTGAGATTTGGTGACGATTGTTATGACTACACACCCATATATGGACATATATAATGATCACAAATTCTGTTTGAAGTTAAGAAACTTTACTTGGAGTGTTTCTTCCTCTCTCGGTGAGGTATAGTGTGTTGTATATAATTCAACAAGGTGTAAACATGGAAAACATATTTTGATAATTGTTTTAGTCTAGTTATGAACTAAAAAATTCTTGATCAAATTTATGCACTTTCACCCATCACCCACAAAATAGAAAGCCCCATTCTTTTCCGAACAATAAAGTAACAAATGAAAAACAAAAATGATGACACAAGAAAGATAGGTACACCATGATCAAAATACTCCACTAAAATGCCCATGAAAAATGTATACTCAAAACAAAACTAGAAGTGTAAGAATGTTTAAGACAAAACTAGTAGCATTGAGATGCTAAGACAAGACAATCCAAAACACTTAGAGAGAAAAAAAAGTAGATAACAACTCACAAAAATGCTCAAAAATGCTCAATTACATAAAATACTAAAATCATGCAATCTAACCTTTAATAAGTTCTTAATGGAATTTTTTAGGTTTCCACAACCTCAAAAATAGAAAGACTAATCAAATAGAGTTGTAGTCGAAATGATACAAACCGATGGTTAGATAGGATGTCACACCCAATCGTCATGTTGTATCTTGAATTATGAGATTTGATTGGATTAGATATGGCATAACTTATTTCTGTACCTATAGCCATTACCCATCTATAAACTTTCCTAAAATGGTAGCCCACATTGAATGGTGGGATTGGTACTTTTTTTTTTTTTATACCAACTAAACAGAGAAATAGAAGAAATTCAGTTTGCTTGTTAGGTTGGAAAAACAATCTGTACGAAAGGACAAAATCACAACAAACTATAAAACAAAGGTATTCTTACATGATAAACACATAAACTACTTGCAGGTTCACAAAAAACTATACAACAAAAGAATTTTTAAATGATACAAATAATAAGACAACAAATATCACCAAAAAGGAGGATCATAGAATGAAGAAGTAAATACAAACACATTGATCCATCTTCCTTGGAATAAGTGGCCAGATTGTTCCTCGAAAGAGGATTTTAACCAACATGGATAAAAGGCTTGATGCCACAAACTTTATAATGAATTATTCACTTGAATGGATAAGTTACTTTCAAAGTATTGTGGGAGGTTGCACTTATAATTCCACACTTCCAACTAGCTTATTATTTTGGGGAATACATCTCAATGTTAGAATTATTCCAAACTTATCAACTAAGATCTCAATCTTTCAACAAATAACATCAATCTCCACAAAATACGGATAGAGATTATCAAAACTAAATCTAATAAAAACCCAAATCTTTTATTTTATTGTGAGAATAAAAATGAATATTGATTCCTCCTTATTTTACACAAGTGTCCCAAATAATAAAATACTTATGAAAATATCTATTTTTAGAATGATTTGAGAAATATATAGTAATGCATTACGAACCACCCTTGGAGATACAAGAAAGAATTTTAAAACTATTATGCTCATCTCTGTAGTTCTCGTATCCATCTATGGAGCTAATATGAACATCTTTTGGATGATGAAGACATCTCTAAAGCTAATAAAGACATCTTGAAGTGAGGAAGAAATCTTCGGAGCTAATGTCATCGTTGAAATAGCAATCTTCGGAGTTTATGTGAGAGGTGCAGGAGATCTTCTAAGGCTAGTTGTAGCTAGTACTTAGTGCTCAAAATCCTTTATTTGACAATTATAGCTTAGTATGGTCTTCATATGATTGACATATTTTCTCAATAATAATTATAAGTAGCTAACAAAGAGATAACAATAAATTCTAAGGAAATAATAATGATATATATACTTTTTATTTTATTTTAAATAAACCGTAAATTCATAAATTATACTTATATCCACTTGTATGTAATTTATGTAGCCTTATTCTATATATGATAGGGCATTTTTGGGGTTGATCAAAAAACTTAAAATTTTAGCAACATTAGATGCATTTTGAATTCCATTTTCCTTTGGTTTAAAATTAACTTCACAAAAAAATTCAATTCAACATAAGGATTTTTTTAATCTAGTATATAGTGTTATTTGATTGAAATTGATTGTGTACAGTAAATATCTCATGAACACCCTAATGTTTGGGTAAACTTTCAAAAATAAATAATTTAATGGCTTTGCATGAAGCACAAAAATATTGTGGCTATTATATCTAGGAGCATACAATAAAATTAACCCTAAGAATATTTAAATTTGACCTTATGTGGCACACTATCTAACCATGGGGTAGGCATAATAAATGCGGATTTTATAAAACCATCTAACAGTGGGGAAGGCATAATAAATGCAAATTTTATAAAACCCTAAAGGAACATGCCAAACAAGTAGCTCTAATGCAGTTACACTTTGATCAAAGGGAAAAGGAGAAAAGAGAGCACATGTTGATTAAAATGTAAGATGGATAAATTGATTTCTATTGAATTGAAAAAAGCCAAAACATTTTAAGTAAACCTTATGATAGGTAGAAAAAATATCAAACCTAAGCGGTAATTTTTAAAACCTCATAAAGAGAACTCGATATGTAAAGTACATAAATATAATTAATTTGGATATTGTGAGATTTGGAGAAGCGATATCTAAAATATGTAAGTATAAGTTATTTGGATATTATGAGATTTGGTGACAATTGTTATGATTGCACACCTAGATGTAGGACATATATAATGACCACAAATTGCATTTGAAATAAAGAAACTTTACTTGGAGTGTTTTGTCGTCTCTTGGTCAAGTATAGTGTGTTGTATATAACTCTAACAAAGTGTTTTCATCTAGTTATGAACTTTATTATTCTTGATCCGAGTTTATGCACTTTCACCTGTCATCCACAAAATTGAAAACTTCATATGTTTTCTAAACAACCAAGCAACAAATGTAAAGTAAAATAGATGACACAAAAAGATAGGTGCACCATGATCAAAATAGACCACTACAAAGATCAACTAGCATATGTACAATAATTAAAAAACTAGGAGTGTAAGGACACTCAAGACAAGACAATCCAATCGAAACTCTTGGATAGATAGAATAAAAAGTGTGTGGATAACAACTCGCGAGAAGGTCCTCTATACCATCTAGTCTAGTCCAATAAGCAATTACACAAACCTACAACAATCATGCAATATAACGTTTAATATACTCTTAAGGGACACTTTTTTCTTTGGTTTTCAAAATCTCAAAAATATAAAAGACTAATTTAATGGAGTTGTAGTCCAAATGATAAGACAAATGGTTAGATGGGTTATCACACCCAATCGTCATATTGTGTCTTGAATTGTGAGATTTGATTGGATTAGATATGACCTCATTTATTTCGGAAGAGGCTACCCTTCACTCAATATGCACTCCAGTCAACGCCGGTCAATGCATCATGACCGTCCATTGTGAAATGGATGGTCATGATGCATTGACCAGCATTGACCGGGTGCATATTGAGTGAAGATTAGCCACTGATCTTATTTCTAGACCTCTCGCAAATTGGCTAGGCTTTCACCATAGCCATGACCCATCTATACAGCTGCCTAAAAATGCAGCCCACGTTGAACAGTGGGATTGGTACTTGTTTTCTTTGTATACCAAATAAACAGAGAGAAGAGAATCTGCTTGCTTGTTAGGTTGGAAAAGCAATCTGTACTGAAGGACAGGATCGTCTTCCAACGACATGGGAGTCAATCCTGTTCGCTGGTAATGAAGAAGAAACAGCCACCTTTTGTAAGGCTGCCATTTGCAGTGCAGAAGAAACAGAAGTAGTTGGACGAAGCCTTTATTTCTGGTGCCCTGCCATCACAAAATGAATGCGGCGTACATTGCTTTTTCTGAATAATATATTGGGAATTTAAAGCTACACATAATTTGCCAGAAAAGTTCTGAGCCAGAAAAGGTTCTGAGCCAGACATAATTTGCTTGTTTACTGCGCCATGAAAAGAATGTTTCACTGGAGTTAAAAATGTAACCTGTTCCTGGTGGGGCAGGGCTGTGGGTGGCGCTATTTTGTTTTAGTTTTGCTTTTCATGGGGTCACTAACATGGCACAAATGAAGTAAATTACAGGAAACATGTTGATGCCATACGACGATGGGAGGAGGATGGGGAGTAAAGGTTAATCTGTCTTTATAGCATGTGATTGTAGGGTAGAAGTAGGACCCGCTTGGGGACACCTCTTCTTCCTGCTCCTATGTACCACTATCATGTTTTGATGGCTATGGGTAGACGGAAGTGTTGCATATTTAGTATTTTTAAGTATCACTTTATGTTAACTAGAAAAAGCATCCATACGTGATTGTGGAAGGTCGATAGCACATGTCTAATGTTTAGAAAATAAAATTAATAATAACTCTCATTTGGTTCACTGGTGAAGTTGTTTGGCTCACATATATCCACTACGGATCAATTATTACTGAGTGTAAAGCCCCTCGATGCCTCAACATGGAGAGTCAAATGGTTGAACTTTGTAATTTTATGTGTTTACTTGAAATATGGATGTTGACATTCTATATTTAAATTAGTGCCTAAGGTAATGTGTCCAATTTAACTTGTAATCTTTCTCGTGAGAATGAGACTTGTAAGATAAAAATTTGAATGATGAAGGTACTATTATAGATGAATATATTTCACAAACCAGACATATGTCAAAACAATATATTCACAAAGTGGTAATAATAAACAATATCTTATATGGAGTATATTTTACAAATTGAGCTTTTATCAAAAGAACAATTTCAAAAACTATTAATAGTGATTTCCCCCTATATTATCGACTTTATTGTCTACTTCTATTGATTTTATCATCCAATGTTAGTGTTTGTATTCTCATATTTAGAAGAACGTTTTTGATATATCAAGAGTGAACCCATAATTGGTAGGTATATAAGTAGCATTTGCTAGATACATTTGGTGAATATTCATGGTAGACCTCATTCATGTTCCATATTATTAGTCTCCCGAGAGTAATTGACAATACCTTGGTATTATTATTGGTCACAAATAAATGAGCCTCATCCTCCACTTTGAATCACAAGTAAGCGCGATACATATGAATGCTTATTAATTTTAAGTATCACTTTATGTTAATTAGTGGATGATCAATATATGAATATGTTATTTCAACCCCAATATATCTACCGTTTATGTGAGACCAAGATAATCACTAAAAATGCTCCCCTTAACCTTACTCGGTATAAAATTGTATAAGCTTAAGATGCTTTAGTCACTTGTCAATAATTGGTCCAAATTAAATGTTATTGACATGTTTATCGATTTATATTAGTCCTTGTCTCTTCTCTCAACCCCTCTAGATGTTTATTTATATATTTTCTTTGTTTCCAAAAATTTTGATTTTTGTGGTGGGAGTATCAAAGACATTCGGCTATCATGATCCCAATTGTGGTTAAAGTACGCTCGTCCCCTTCATCTTATCTTTTTACATTTTTCGACTATTAGATATTGGGTGGGTGTTAATATGGTCCTATTTTTCTTGAGTTAATGTTGAAGCATTAAGCATGACCACCTGCTTGCATAGATTGTCAAAATCTCTGCCCATGTTTCGAGAGGAACATATGGAAAAATTACAATATTGAGTAAGCATACAAACTAAACCGGTGAGCACCTTCAACTATGCAACTATAGTTAAGGGACATCCACAATGTGAAAGTTACCCAAGGCACGATCCTAGCCTCAACCACTTGCCTCTCCATGTCGGGGTCCTTTGCATTCAATACTTGATTTGATCCCGGTGTGCTTTATGTGATACAAAAAAATTCACCAATGGACCAAATGGCCGCTAACACATGGTTCTAATTTTAATTCAATCTGTTTATAAATAATGAGACATGTAGTTCATTTAGCCACAAGAAGATTGAGCATTTCATAGATTGTTTATCAACTATTCATAGGGATTTGAGAGAGATCAAGCAAACATTTGAGAAATTATTATTTAATGAAGCTAGTGTTTCTCATGGAGTGCTTTTAACACATGACCTACGTTTCACTTGTCACTAGAATTGATTTCAATTATGTAATTTAGTGTTGTTTGACATATTTTTATTCAAACCACATATAACTTGTAACATTGGACCAATGAATACGAAAAAACATGCAAGGTTTTGGAAGTTCATGGCCCAAGGACACATTAATTATTTGTTTTAAATTCAATGTGGGTGCCATTTTGATATTATAAAAACTGGTTTTTCCATTTCGATACTCTGTACAAAACTATTCAAATAGGATATATAGTTTTAATGTGTTAGGTTCGATTCACTTTGATGATTGGACCTATTTCTCAATGTCTGCTAGGAAAGATTGTATATAAATTGTTGGAAATCAAGTATCACCATATGTTTACCTCTAACACTTCAATTACTTCATGTTTCCTATAATCTAGATACTCTAATATTATGCAATTAGGTCCAATTTATTTACTCATATCTTAATTAAACAAATTCATAATGTATTATGGTTAGTGTACTATATTATTAGTAGAAAAACACTTTCTATATCTACATCTTAGTGAGTCTTCATTTTTTTCATGTTTATAACCTTCTAGGGTTATATCCTACTTCTCTTGGGATATATTTGAATATTATAAGGCTGGTATTTTTCGTATTCCATTCATTTAATGCTCATCATTGTATGATTATTTCTAGGGTTTGAGTTAGACTCAAATCTCTTGTAACCCTACTCATTCCTCGTGCCTTGTGATGTAAATTATGGGATTATATGTGTATGTTAGCTAATTCCGGGATAGTGTTCTTTTCTAATAACATATTCCTTTCATGTGTATAATATTTTGTAATACATTTCTACTCATTATTGGATTATTCTTTAAAATGTGGATTTATTCTATTATCTTTCATGTATAAACATATTATGATTAGACATAATGATATTACTATGTGTTTATATATTTCTTCCCTCACATATGATAGATCTTCCTCTTGCTCCTGTGTACTATTATCATGCGTAGAGTGCTACGAGATAGACACTTAAAAATATCCACTATGTAGTTACTAGCTGTAAAATTATATGATATTAAGATGTTCTATTTGTGAATTATTGGTCTAAATTAAGCGTTGTTAACACATGCGTTCACTTGTAATGGTGTTTAATTTTTCAATCAACTCCCTCTTGTTGTCCCTTTATCTCTCCTATTGTTTCCCCAAGATTTAATTTTTGTGGTTAGAGCATCAATGACATTTTTTTGTTTTTCACGGTCCTAATTGTGGTTATTCATTTTATAATTACTTGTCAAGTTAAGTTCTATAAGGTCCTAATTTGAATTCATATTTATATAAATAATAAAGAATCACACTTTCTATATCACTATTGAGCATTTCATTGAGAATTTATTAATCACTCAAATAGTAATTTTTTAGAGATTAAATAACATTAAAAAACTCATCATTTTTAAAGATAGTATTTACTATGTAGTAATTTTAACACACAAAATTTGGTTTACATGTCAATAGAATCAATCTCAATCATGTAATTTATTAATTTTTGACATATTATTAATTACTTAGGGACATGATAAGTAGACGATGCTTAAAAACCCAACCAACCTGCAATATAGGCCTCTAACAAATCATTATATTCATTATGCTCAAATATTACTTCCATTCTAGCGAAAGGTGGGGAATAAATCTATTTTATAGGTTACATGTGTTAGAGATACGAAACCATAGTAAAGAAATTGAAGGTGTTATTTGAATGCATGTAGTCATCAAATATTTTTTTGTCATATCTATCATCTATCAAAATCATAAATCATAAATTTTACCCACAAAAAGTTTCACTCTTGCCCCGACAACCTTCTCTATTCAAATTTAAAATTTTGGGAAAGGTCACTGCTAGTGTTAATCACAAGTTTTTCATTTTTATCATGATGTTTATTGTAAAAATACATATTATCCAAGATAGTCACTAAACCTTGTGTGAACATGCCGAGCTATGATATTAGATCAATTATTATGTATTCTTATTCTTAGGTCTTCATCTCATAATTTAATTGTAATCAATTTATCCTTACATATTGTAATAGATGGTTGAATGCGTTTTATTGTTTATGAGTGGGGAAGTTATGGAAAGTGGTGGATTCATGGTTGAAGAGATTTGAAATATGTCAAATGTAACATTTATGTACACACATAAAATAGGAAATAATATATATATAATAAACTTAAAAGTATAGATACAAAATTTTGGTATAGGATTTGTTAATAGCTATTGTTCTAGTGTGTTTACATGTTTGTTGATCATTAGTCCAAGTTAGGATTTTATTGGTGAATGTTCCTTTTATATTTCAAACTTAAACTTATCTCTTTTTTGATTTCAACATGTTCAACCTTGTTTTTATAATTTGGACAACATCACCTTCTTCTTATCAACTACATATTATTCTCTTGCAGTTTCTTTTTGATTTCAACATCCTAGTTTCATACTCTATGGGACTAGTCATTTCTCTTATGGACTCTTTTTACCCATGATCGATGTGCCTCAAGGTTTTATATTATTTTTGGTCTTTTTTAGCCATTGTGTGACAAATTGCATGCCAATATGGCATAATTTTAATTTAAAAGGTCCATAAATATGACTTAGTATGATAGTTCATTTTACACATAGATGGACAAAAAAGCATACGAGAGAGAAGCCATACTTGAATTTATAATGGATAAATATAACTTGGTGTGATAGTTCATTTTACACATAAATGGACAATAAACATAATGAGAGAAGCCATATTAAATTTGTAAGGGTAGCGTGACTTAAACTATATAAGACTATTTTAAAAATAAATTATACATGTATGTTGAGTTCCAATCCATTCTCTATTTGAGAATCATGACAAATATCAAGGAAGCTTGGACTTTTCCTAGTCTAGCACATCTGCCCAAAAAAAAAGTTTTCTTTACCCATTATTTATACCTGGAGGTTAGACATAGGTTTTGAAAGATGATAGTTTCTTAGTGACTAAAAAATCATAGTTTTGGAGGCTCACCGAATAATGAAGACATTTATTGTTTCTATTTCAAATTCTAATAGATGCATTTGTCATTTACATATAGTCATCTTCAAGTCATTTATTCCTCATCATTACATGATTATTTATAAGAATCATATATGTTGACTCCTACTCGTTCATTATATCATGTTGTAAATTATAAAATTATATGTGTACGTTAGTTATTGATATGGATATAAATGTTGTTAGATGTAATTCCATGATAGTGTGATTTACAATGTAATATTCCTTAAATGTCTATATTATTGTGTAATATATTGTTGGATTATCCTTTAAATTGACATATCATAGATAATTATCTATATTTAATGGAAATTTTTATATTTTTTCACGGTGATAGTACGACACGTGTATGTATTCCCTCCCTCACATATAATTAGTAACCTATGACAAATTCAATATATATATATATATATATATATATATATATATATATATATATATATATATGATATACCATAGTTGACATATATATGATAGCTACCCATTAGTTGACATATAAAATGGAAAGGAGTGATAGAAAGTATTGAATAATATCTTATTATTCCTCAACCTCAATGGGAGTCAACTAGATTCTCTCCTAAGATCCTAATTTGAGATTCCAAGTGTCATAAAACTACCATATCCATTATGTAGAATTATTTCCACAATTTCTGTAAAAATACCACATTCCAAAGTGCTAGTGATATTTATTTCTTTGATCTGATTGTTAGATCATTGATTATATGAGAAAATTATTATTACCTTTGAAAATTATGTAGTTCCTTTATGAGATACCATTTATCAACATCTTCACTTACATATTCGTGTTACTAAAAACAATGTAGGGATCAAAATGTTCATGTAGACAATGGATCAAAATTTTAAAAACTAGTGAGGATTTCCTTGTGGTTGGGTATTGAAAGATCATATTCTCACATTAAATTTTATATGATCATTAAGAGAATTGATAGATAACATATAAAGGAATTTGTAGAAATCAATTCAGACATATAACTTGGTCCTAAAATTGTAGTCGGAGGAGGATTAAGGCCTAGGCAAATTAGGCAACTTCTAGGGTGCTAATATTTAGGGGGCGCTAATTTATTTTATTTTACTATGGTTTTTATAAAGAGTAGATTAATTTATTAGTTCCATATATGCTAGTAGTTGTCCAACCTTACATACCAATTCAATTCACTTCATCAAAATAAAATTAAAATTACATAATTGTATTAAGAATATGATATTTAGGAGGCCTCAAATATTTATGCAAGTGCTTTTGTTCCAGGATTCTTAAATTTAATTCATACTCATGTATTTTCATACTTTGTATTGTTTTGAAGTCTTGGAAGTTTTTTTGGAGGAGAGATCAAGAAAGGTGAATATGTCAAAAATGTAGAAAAATAGTTGGGAAATATATGAGAAAAGGAGGATTATAATAGACTATATGTTAGAGAATTAACTAAGATTTTAGGCAAGTAGTATCTGTAAATAACTTATTAGGAAGTTTTTCTCGGATGGTAGAGACATAACATACAAAGTAATATGATATTTGGTTCAATTAACTCTTTTTTTTCGACTATAGATTTTATTTATTTATACAAGCCGTTAGCTCTAGTATTACCTAGGGTGCTCATAACCCTTAATTCGGCCATGATTGTAGCTAAATATTTAAGAGTTTTATGTAATAAAAAAGCTACTTAGGGGTCCTTGTAAACATTATATGAGAGTTGTATCATTTAAATTGCATATATGATTAAATTTAATACATGGTTAAGTGATCCATACATGTCACATTGATGATGTTTCATTTATATTTTACAAAAGGATAATTTCTCATAATTTCCTCACGCTTCATTTAAATAAGAAAACCAAACATCTAAGCTCCATGAATAATTATGTACCAATTAATCAAATGAAAAAATTTAAATGTTGGTGAAAGTAATAAGGCTCACAATGATAATTATAAGAGTGTTAGCTACCCATTGGAGCATTTAATATCACCCACACTACCCTAGGTGAATGTAGATATCATAATGATATATTTGACATTAGATCACTCTATATCACTCCTAAGGATTAAGGAAGACCAAAATAAGCATCACATATTACTAACGAGTAAAAAAATTATATTAAGGGTAAGGTTCCTATGATAGATAATTTTTTTCAATACAAGTAATCGAACAAAGAACACTTGATTAATTCAAACCAATTTAGAGAAATATTGATTTGGTCTTTAAGTATATACAAAATATGATGTATAAGGATCAAGGTCTCGGTAAGGGTTAGCAACGTATAGCATAACCTCTTCTTCAAATCAAACATAAGAACAACCAAGGAATTAGATACATAACATATAAAATAATAAGTCAACAAGGGGGTCATATTGAAGAAGGAAAATTTAGTGTATACCATGATGATCATGGAGAAATAAATCATAGTAGCACTACAATTAAATCCATCAAGCCTATACATGTACAATTTCATAAGTATTTAAGAACTTACTCTATTTATATGGCCAATATTGTTCATATTTAATAAAATATCATATACTATGAATTTTTAGACACTCAAATACAGTAATTTAGTCTTTGGAAACCGTTAATTTGGCTATGCACTCTTACTATGATAAATACAACTCTAATCCTGCTTAACACTTTCGAACTCCATTTTTAGTTTGGTTATCCTTACACACTAACATGTTGACATATCCTGAGAGTACAATGCACAAAATTGAAAGGAACGATAACCAGATCATACCAAGCCAAGAACACAGATGCTAATCAAACACCACAATCAATAAGATGAAAGAAATTCACCAGAATAGCTTTACATAAAACCTTTGCAAACAAATGAGCAACAATATCATATATTATTATGGAACTCAATGCAATACATTGAGAATGGGCCTTGCTTAAATAGGCAAGGAATAACAATCTAAGAACCAGTCAAGGTCGTAGATCAAGCCATAAATTAAGGAAATAACTAGTCATCAAAGAACTAGTAAAGACCATAGATTTAGGAGAGAACTAGACATCAAGGATCTAGTCAATACCATAGATAAAGGAAAGAACTATGCCTAACAACTAGATAATATCTCCTAATATTTAAATAAGATAAAAGAAATATCCACACACATAAGTGGGCGAGGATAAATACAATAAAGGTAAGTAAAGTACCTAAGTGAACATTAGCTAAGGTAAATACCTACTCTAACACCCCTTTCAAATGAAGCTAGGGGCTAAAATAGATGTGGCATGTCCATAGGATGAGTCCCGTAACTAGGCTGATGAGGTACTCATGTCCAATAAGCTGGGAAAACGGGACACCGCAAGGTACCCAAAACTAGTAATAACAAAGTAAAGAGAGTAAAGACCCACTCAAAGGCATCCCAAGAAGCTCGGCTCAAAAAAATCGTACAATCTTTGAAGAAGTTTGGTGTGCATTGTGGTCTAAATCCACTACTTGATCAACAAACTCAAAAACAAATGACTTTGGGCTTCACCAGAATAGCTCCATATAAGGAGACTGTCAATGGAGTGATGTTGAAAGTGCAAAAAAAAACCAAACATAATTCGATCAACTGCTACAAATAGGTGTGCCACGATCTAAGAACAAAAACCAAAGAAACAAGGCAAGGACACAAAATCCAAAGAAGCGGGATCAACACTATACCCTCCCATACTCTTTGAATGGGTGGAGTGGCACTACAAACCTATATGAGTTGTCAAAACAACTACTCGAACACTGAAAAACTAATACTATAATGCACAAGAATAGATCCCCCATAGGAGATACTGTGAACATGCCAAAAGTGTTGAAAATATAGATACAAAATCTCTCAACAAACAAGAGAGATACACTACACGTGCTAAAGAAAAATGCTCAAAACAAGAAGCATCACAATGCATAAGGTATAGAAAGTGGAGCAAGAGGTCCAATGGTGGAGGAGCCATGCCTATAGAGTCCTCTTAATGAATTCCTATGTCACCGCCACGAGTGATCAGATATCCACCCCAAATTAACACGGATGGATGAAGAAGATGCCTGCATATTACTTGGTGCAAAATGCACAATGGGTGCATGCAAAGGAACATCTATATGTGTGTCAGGTTGATGATGTCTAACAGCTAAAATCTCAGTTTCTCAAGCCTGAGTGAAGGTGCAGAACTCATGTGTTGCTCATGATCCTAAGAAAGAGTTGAGTGAACAAAAAAAGGAGCTCTGTCAATGTGTGATCACAATGAAGTATCTGCTCGAAAACCAATGTCATGGCGAGAATTCCACTTAACATGTGGAAGAGAGGAAACAATACCCTGTGAATGTCGACCAATACCTCCACTAAGGAAACCCATAGAATGGAGCATGCGAGAACTGAATGCAATGGTATGCTTCTCAAAAAGGTGATGCAGTTGAGCACAAATAGGATACACAACATGTGGTACTGTGATAGGCACGATATGGAAGAGCATGCAAAGAATGAGTCCTCATAGGTTTATAAGCATGAAGAGAAAGAACAGGCTCAAAGATTGGCAGATCAATGTCAGTGCATACAGGAGCAATAGCTATAAGTGGAGCATGGATATGGCTGTCCACAATATGATGGTGATGTTGTAGGCTAGCAAGTTTGTTCTACAGGGAGTGTATTATTGTATCCTTATCATGAATGAGTGATTGTAGAAGAGAATTTCACTTCTTGAGTGATCTTTTCTCTTCCAAAAATTTTACAATATCCTCTTGAAGTCCACACACTTCAGAGAAAAGCATATCATTCTTAGAATCCATGATAGATAAGAATGTAACTCCCAAAATTTTAGGACATTGGGCTCAGCCGAAATTGCTTCCACAATTGATTATAACACTCCTCCATATTTGGCACTTTATAATTATAGTACAAGTCTCAAAATAAATATTTCCAATGGAAAGAGCATGAAAAAACAAGCACTTTTGCAAAAAATGGCACTCAAAATCGAGTTATCGAGTAAAAGATACAAACTTTTCAATATAATGCTCTGTTATTAATTTTAGTTGCCATTAAAACAAAATAAATTGTTGTTGCCTTCACCACACAAATAAAATTTAAGGGGCTGAAGTTAAGCACCTACTAGTAGGAATAACAAGCTTTAAGCCCTCATATGACCATACTATATGACCAAGGGCTAAAGATTTTATTATGGGTAGCAATATCATATATTATTATGGAACTCAATGCAATACATTGAGAATGGGCCTTGCTTAAATAGGCAAGGAATAACAATCTAAGAACCAGTCAAGGTCATAGATCAAGCCATAAATCAAGGAAATAACTAGTCATCAAAGAACTAGTAAAGACCATAGATTTAGGAGAGAACTAGACATCAAGGATCTAGTCAATACCATAGATAAAGGAAAGAACTATGCCTAACAACTAGATAATATCTCCGATATCTAAATAAGATAAAAGAAATATCGACAAACATAAGTGGGTGAGGATAAATACAATAAAGGTAAGTAAAGTACCTAGGTGAACATTAGCTAAGGTAAATACCTACTCTAACAAAAATTAATAGAGAAACATCACTCCATCAGTTCCAAACTTCATTTAGGACACTATTTTGTCCCTACTAAGGTGCATGCGGTTTGGTCAATATTTTATTTTTGGTCCCGACTCATACACCGTCTTGGTGACATGGATTACAACTACACTTTTAAATTGAAATATTTATTTAGATCATATAATTCATTTGGGTTGTCCTTTCTTAGATAAATCACTACTAAACCATATATAAGAAATTAAAAGCTACCTCATTTTATAACTTTGATCTCCTCGAAGAAAATGTATTAGAGCACTCACTTCATAAAATTTCAAAAGAAATCCAAAACTCCCTATAATTTTCAATAGCACATATGAATTCATTACGGTAATAATCATGTTGGTATCCAAATTTGTTGTCCTTTCCAAGTTGAGCAACATCACAGATTCAACATGGAGCTTAGAGACATATAGATCATAATGTGTGTCGTTTTGTAGCTAGGGATGAGATCTAACTGGCCCTTTGTCACTCATTTTTTTGGAGAGATGGATAACACCTTTAAGAGGATTTGATCTATCCTCACTGCTTTAGGCCGTGCTTTTCGACCGGGGTGAGAGGATCCACAATGTAACCTCTGTTTGATGAAGGAGATGGAGATATCTTTATTTTCACACAAATTTTATGAAGAAAACCTTGGGAAAGTATGATCAATACTCCATAATGTAACTCTCAAGAGTTGTCACTTCTAAAAGATGGAGATACTTTCAAAACAAGGCTAAGGTTACTGAAGACATTATGGGATCCTGATTGTTCTACCTATTTTAGTAAATAGATTTTGTTCCTTAGTTGATATATAGGGAAAATAGGGGTAGCTCAGGATGGATTCATTGTTATTGAATAAATTTGGTGGGAGATTAATTAGAATAAAGTTGATTATACCAGATCTTTGAGAGACTTCACAACAATTAGAAAGCTAAATGACTAAAAGTTTAGGAATAGCTAAGATATTCCTTCAACCAGAAGGTGTGCTTCAATGGAGGCCCAAATCAACACGTTTTCACACAATCTTTGAGAATCTAGCACGAAGGCTCAAGTTAAAAGACTCAATTAAACACAAAAATCTCTGATCAATCATGCCTAAGGTACACCCAAATACTTACAGACAATCTTTATCAACAAATGACAGTGGAGTGATTTTAAATTTGTTTATCTCATCATAGGATGAAGGCTCTTATTGAAATGAAATTGCAAATTCCACTAAACTATCAAAGGAAGATATCCTATGTGATTTCAAAAAGATTTCAATGTAAGATTGCATAGGAACAAAAGAAACCATTTCAGACATTCTAAAACAAAGCAAACACAAATTGCTAGAGATTAAACATAAATCTATTTCAAAATTGCTTAGATTCATCAGTAGGGAAAGCTTCTAGAGAAATCTCAATGCTCATCAATGGCTATACATCTGCAACCAACTTGACATGATAGAAAATCTAACACAGAAGAAATTAACCAGGTATCTCAGATTGGTCTCTCAGGAAGACAGATCTCTCAAATTTTCTCTTAAGAATTTAACCCTTGACCCTTTGCAAGAGTATTCTCATTGCATTTATACATTTCACTTGCTCACTCATCCCAAATTCCCCCCAAAAAGAAGAATATTCGAGGGACCTTTTCTTGTTACCAATTTTCCTCAAAAAGTGACATTTAACAAATTTGCAACAAAAAGTTGCAGTTGGACCAATTATGAATTGATCATGCTTCTTAGACCCTCGACTAATGAATAGGATGCCATGCCACAAATTTTTGGAAGTCCTTCTAATTATTCTGATTCTGTCATGCGAGAAATCCCGTTTTAATCATTTTTTGGAGGCTCGCATTTGGATCCGACAGTAATCATTTTCACTCTTGAGGAAACACCTTTTTCATCTTTTACACTTGGAACCTTCATCATTTCATCATTTTCCCTCTCTTTCCTTTGCAAATCTTCCCACATCCATCTTCTCTTGATAATTCATGTTTTTGCAAGTGCTCGAGCAATTCCAACTTCAAAATATCGACCTTAACAATCCTTGGACTCACAAATTAAGTTTTGAATCCATTCAATGGAACTTTGCAGACAAAAATGACAAGGAATTTCATCAAAAATGATGAAAAATAGTGCGTATTCACATCTCCAGGAGTCTTGGAGTAAAAATGGTCAAAAATAGGTGAAATGCATTACAACAGTTGATTCTGACCCTTCTCTACTTTATTTTATAACCGTCCATGTGTTTCCTTGGCACAACTACAAAGGAGAAGTACAAGGGCAAGTTTCCAAACAAGTGCGGGCCTTCCATGTGCCCTGGGCCCAAGAAAAATGCCTTTTGGCCTTTGAAAAGTCTCAGTGTAAAAAGGAGCCAACGAAGCCTCCACATGTCTCAATGGTGCACTTTGAGATGGTCCCCAAAAGAAAAGACCCTAAATAAGCACAGGCTCACCACGTGTCTTAGTCTAGCAGAGTTGTTAAAAAGTTGAAGGATCAACGGAAGGCACCATGTGTTTAGGGTCCCTGAGCAGTTTTCCTTGGCCGTTGAAAAGTCCAAGCAAGGGAAGAGTGAGTGGAAGCCTCCAAGTGTCCTCCTGGCACTTCTTCAAAATAAAAATTAGGGTCCAGTCCCCAAACAAGCGCTATCCCTCCACATTTCCAGGCCTTAGAAAATTGCTTTGAAAAGTTTAAGTATAGAGCGGAGCCGGTGGAAGCCTCCACATGTCTCCCTATCATAATTGTTAAGGTGGGACCCTAAGGCGGATCCTCAAATGAGCGTGGGCCCTCCACATGTCCATGGTCCACCAAAACTGTACTAGCCACATGAAAAAAATTCTAAGTCTTGGGCAAGGAAGCGAAACCTCCACATGTCTCCCTGGTGTAACTCCAAGGCCAAACCAAAAGGTGAATTTTCAGATGAGTGCTGGCCCTCCACATGGAAAATCTTTGAGTTTGAAGTGGGCCTTAGAGTTTCATAGTGCCCCACTAAGCGACATCCAACCAAAAATGTCCACACTTCCACGAGATCTTTGAGATATGAATTTGACCAGGGAAAAATACACCCTCAAACCGTAAAATGCGGGAAAATCACCATCTGCACCCGCAAATGAATCCTTCTTTCGAGACAGAGAATTTGGAAAGATATAAGGCCCAAATATGATCCTCTGAGCCATATATAATCACATTTCCATATATATTTGGGACAAAAATGACAGCCAGGGGACAACAAAACATGACTGTGGAAAATGGAAAGAAGGGAAAAAACCCAATTTTTCACCCAAGTTACTGATTATTTTCACATGGAAGAGGAATGAAAAAAATTCGGACTTTAAGTGATCCTGGACCAAGGAAGGGAATAATCATGGCAACCAAATGGAGGACACAATTTTCATGCACCAATACGAGGAGATAGAAAACAAGACAGAGTCCGTAAACCGAAGAATTTTAAGGACAAATGGGCGAGATCAAATTGAGCACCAACAATAACCACATCATTATTGAAGTTAGAAAACACGTCAATTAAATCATATCTCTTATCTCTACAAGCTCTCAAACATCCTCTCTCCAAGTATTTTAGAAATATCAATGTCAAAGAAAGATTGGTCAAAAAATTATCAGATCTAAATGTTCTATCTAGATATCACATGCTAGGTAAAGAATGATGTATGGTTTGAGGTCTATTTGGAGTAGTTCTAATGTTAGAAGGTCATGGGGGTTCTGTAACCCTTTTAATGTTTTTTTGCAAGACTGTTCATCCATGGATATGGTTTTAAATGATGATTAATATATTTAATGAGCTTCATTACATGCGTGATAACTAGGCTTTGATAGTGGATGAGACAATTCCAAGAAGACGAACAACCCAAAAAGTTATAAAGGTTGATTCAGATATAGTCCAAGAACATACAACAAGCTCTAGAGTATATGGTATGGTCCTAGCTCTTACTACGACACCTGCACAAAGTTTATTCATAGTTCCAACTCTAAATGCAAAGGTTATCCAAGTTTAGCTCCCATAGGTTAACTATAGCATAGTCCCATATTTCGCCAAAAATATTATGTAATTAGGTAAGTGATTCTGCACATCTATTTTGAGATTTTAAATTTGCATATTAGGTTGTTCCTAATAAGTGAAAGAAAACTATTAGAAAAAAATGTTTTGAAGTTCAACATATGAATTGGTTGATAAGTTGTCTTAGTAATCATAAGTTGGAAGTGAATAAAATAATCACTAATAGTCTCATTTGGGCCTATTACGATTTAAGATAATTATTAAATTGTACTTTCATACCAATATTAATTTTAAAATATGATAAAACCATCAACCAAGGCTATAAAATGATGAATAATCCAACATGGTAAAACATATAATCAATCAAGTGCATAATCATTTTAAAATAATGAAATAGATTACTTAATAATTTTTCATCATGGAAAAATTATAAACAAGGTGAATGAAAAATTCAAGCTTCATGAAAAGGTTCTCTTTTTCCATTGATTTTTTTTTCAAATTTTAGAGGAACAAATCCTATAACAAATGGATACATGTAAGTACATCATAATTGAAAAGATTGTAAGAGATTGTCATTGGAATTAAACTTATAATTTCAATTTTGAGAACCCTAAGAAAGAGTTTTTATTTGATACTATAAGTCATATAATCTTTGACACCACTTTAAGATTTGAAATACATGTGGAAGTCACATAAGTTAGAATACAAGTAATTTGAGAAAAAGAAGATTGTGAAGTGAATTGTTGACTTAGAAACAATTATGTTTTTGAGAGTTAAGAAGAATTTTATCCATGAAATAATTTGGAGAAACATAAGAGGGACTACAAAAATTTTAATATATCAAACAAATTTGAGAAGCAATAACGTGTTTTGAGGAACATATGGAAATTGAGAAGAAATGATATTCTTTGAACTAAGAATAGATTGAGAAGCGATAAGAACATGTTGTGTGGGGTAAATACTTAAGATGGTGTAACAAGATTAAAGGAATGTTATAAAATAATAATTAACGGTATGATAGTTGTTCATTAAATGGATGGTAGATAGATGATAAGAGAATGATTGGTAACAAGTAGATTTTTATATAGGTTATGTGGTTAATGGGGATGTGTAATACATAGTGAATGTTTTTGAAATGAGTGCGAGAAAGTGGATTTTATTTTGATAAAATGAGATGAGATGATGCATGGATAATGATTAGGGTTATTTATGAAATGTGTTTTTTTGGTATATAGATGTTAGGTTTGCGAGACACATTAGTTTAACACAACTCAAAAACAATGTCACACAAGCCATAATATCTATGCTAGTCATGTATGTGTGTGTGTAATATGAATAGTAGCACATAAATATAACTAAGGTAAAGTGCTGACTAGATTGGTCCCCCAACCATCACTTTATGTGAAATGGCATGAGTAACTTAGTGAGTGTTTTTATCATTTTACTACTAGTCTTTTCGGATAATGAGGTCTTGAGACTAGGGTTAATTAGGATTCCTTGGTGCATCCCCTATATACCTTGTGGTATGTTGGGCCCATGTCCATGTTGTAACGATGATGTATGAGACATGGGTATTGGGATGTGAAATCCCTTCACTTCACATCATGTTTAAAATAGGTCCACATGAACCAAATAAAGACAACTCTCCTTGAATTTATATACTCGCGAACATGGGTTGTATCTTTGTGTGTGGTGGTGAAAACCATGTGACAAGACTCCTAACTAATACTATTAATGCATAGGGGTTCACTTAGTAAAAGTATGGTATAACACGTGCGTTTGAAGGGTATTAAAGAATACCCTTAATTCTATTTTTACATCTAATTATTCAATTGATAATACCCCCTCCTATTATATTATTAGAATGAAAATACCCCCTATTTTTTCCATGTACCTTACTTAACCATTTTTCCATTACAATTTTATTTACCCCTTTTTATTTCTACCCTAATATATTAAATAGAAAATATATCATATTTCTCACTCAATTTTGTTTAATATGCATTTCCTCTCGAAATATATTTGAATCCATTCAAGACCTATTACCAATTACCTTATAAATGTTAAGTTTAATCATTTATCAATAATTCTTCAAATAATTAAGATGGTGAAATAATATCACTTGTGTGTAAAAGCATACTCAATCCTAGTTTTCTACCATCTCATTATTTCTTGGTTAAGAATCTCTTAATTGAGATTTTTTATTCAAAAGGATATTATAATTTAACTTTATGACTAAACTCCTTTTGAAACTTTAAGACCTATTTATTTTTTAAAACTAGGGTTCAAATGTTTTAGTTTTATATTATAATTAAACATCCCTTTCCTTTGGATCACCTCTCTTATGGAAAGCAAATAGATCAGAATAATGTGGAGTAAATAACTCTCAACACATCTTATTTTATTATGGAGAAGCACGTACAATTTATAGGAGAAATAGTAAACAACATTCCCCTAAACTGAAGGAGGAAGATATGGATGAAGATGAGAGAATAATGGAATACAACAATGAAGAGAGAATAAAGGGATATCACCTAAAAATATAAACTATGCTACGTATGCTAACATTCCCCCTTATTACATTATTCTTACAAATGTGACCCCTAAAAAGTTCAAATTTCACTTTTCCAAGAGATTTTGTGAGAATGTCGGCAACTTGTGCTTCTGTAGGATAGTACTAGAGTTGAATGTGATGGTTTAAGATGTGCTCTCGAATGAAATGACAATCAATCTCAATATGCTTTGTTCGTTCATGAAAAATAGGATTCTTGCACGAGCTTCAACACACTTTGATTGTCACAATAGAGAATAGGTGAATGTTTTTCAGGAATTCCCATATCATCTAAAATATGATGTAACCATATCACTTCGCACATAGCTCCTCATGCGGCATGATATTCTGCCTCTGTGGATGAGATAGAAACAACATTATGCTTCTTGCTTATCCATGAGATGGGTCCAGATCCGAGATGAAATATGTATCCTGTAGTTGACTTCCTGTCATCAACAGATCTAGCATGGTCCGAGTCGACGTATCCCTATAAGAAGAATTGATCATTCTTCTTATATTCCAAACCATAATCAAATGTTCCTCAGACATATCTCAATACATGCTTTGTTGTTGTCCAGTGACATTGCTTTGGCTCCTGCATGAACCTGGAAAGATAGCTGATGGAAAAGCATAGATATATGGTCTGGTATATGTCAAGTAGATGAGCCCTCCAATAAGTTTCCTGTAGAGTGTAACATTTACTTGAGGTGAGTCCTGGAATCTTGAAAGTTATAAGCCTTTTTCCATGGGAGTGGATATATGTTTACAATCAGACATTCTATACTTTTCCAAGAGTGTCTTGGCATACTTTATCTAGGATACAAAAATGTGATGCTCCTTTTGCCATATTTCCAAGCTCCAAGACAAGAATGTAGTAGCCCTAAATCAGTCATGTTGAAGGTTATTTTGAAATCATTCTTAACAATATCAACCTCGATCTTCGAACTTCAAAGTGATCATAAGATCATCTACATACACAACAAGAATGAAAATTTCCTTTCCTAACTTATTTATATACAAATTTGAATCTGAGGGGCTACGAGTGAACCCATGCTACAAAAGGTGTTCATCGATCTTGATATACCATGCCCTTGGAGCTTGTTTCAGTCCATACAGTGATTTGATGAGACGATATACCTTCTTAGGATGCTCTTCATCAATAAATCCTTTAGGTTGGGTCATGTACACGTCTTCTTTTAGATCACCATTTAGGAAAGCACTCTTGACGCCCATCTGCTGAAGTCTCCATCATTTTTGTGCTGCCAATGCGCAAACAACTCTAATGGTCTTGATCTTTGCAGTGGGTGCAAAGGTTTCTTCATAGTTGATGCCCTCTTTTTGAGCACATCCTTTTGCTACAAGATGCACTTTATGTTTGTCGATGGATCTGTCTGCCTTATATTTTATCTTGAAAACCCATTTGCAGCCTATGGGTTTCTTTCCTGTAGGCAGATCGACAAGTTCCCATGTCTGATTTTTCATAAGTGAGTCATATTTTGTATCCATGGCTTCCTTCCACTGAGGTTGACTGAGTGCTTCACGAACATTTTTGGCTTAAAGTTATTAATCAATGAACTCATGAGTGCAAATTTTACCTCATTTCTTATTTGACTCCTTGTTTTGACTCCGGATGATGTATCTGGGAGTTGTTGCAAATGTGAGTCCTTGATGGTGCTTTGTACCCACTTCAGACGAGAAATTGGCTTCTTTTGAGAAGAAATGTGTCATTTCTATGTGGATTGATGTGGAGTCACATTCTCTAGTTCTCCAAGGTCAACAAATAGCTCTCCTAGCAGCATTTCTTTTCTCTGAGTAGTCTCCTCTGGCTGTTCATCTGATTCAAAGACTATTCGGTGAGAGGTGGTTGGTAATGGTTCTTCTGATGTCACTACAGAGTTAAAGGATCAATTGTTACAAATCACATCCTAACTAGCGTATATTTTCTCGTGTCTTAGGATCCATGAAATGATATACCTTTGAGGTAGTGTTGTAGCCAAGTAGGATACATGAGAGTGTCTTTGGCTCAACCTTATTTCTCTTTTGAGATGGGACATGCATGTATGTTGTGCAACCAAATACTCACAAATGAGAAATTGATGGCTTTCTACCACTCCATACCTCTTCTAGCATTTTATTTTGTAGAATCTTTGTTGGTGCCTTGTTGAGAAGATATAAAGTTGTTTGTACTACTTCATCCCAATAACGTTCCTCTAGCTTTGTTGTTGATAGCATGCAGCGAGCCATCTCCATCACTGTGCGATTGCATCACTCAACAATGCCATTTTGCTAAGGTGTGTAGGGAGTAGTCAGGTTCTTCTTTATGCCTTATTGGTTCAGGAATGCCAAGAACTTGTTTGATGTGAATTCCCCCTTCGATCCGAGCAAAGTAGAAGAAGAGGTTGTCCGGTCTCTTTCACAACATGATGATAGAAGTTATGGAAGTGTTGAAGAGCCTCAATTTTCTTCTTAAAAAAAAACACCCACATTTTGTGGGAGTGGTCATCCATGAATGGTTGAAAGTACTTGTATTATGAAAACAAAGCAAGAAGAGGGCCGTTCATATTGGTATGAATGACCTCCAGATGCTTCTTGTCATGGAAGGTGATTTCTTGAAATGGATCCCTATGTTGTTTTCCTGCAAGATAGCCAGGGCAAAGAGGTAAGGAATTGGACAATTTGGGTAGTCCATGAACCATTTCTTTTGAAATCATCTGATGTAATGAACCAGATGACAAGTGTTTATATCTAAAATGCCAAAGTGCAATAGATTGTAATGTTGATGTAGATAAAGCTATTGGAGAAGATGAAACAATATCTAAATCAAATAAATTATCTTTTAGAAATTCTCTAGCATTAATCTTACCTTGTCGTGAGATCAAACATGATTTGATGCCATTTTGGACTAGAAATTCTACCTTCACGTGATGATTTAATAGCCAAGTTACTAACAGGAGGTTGCTAGTCAAGCCAAGAACATATAGTACCTTTGTAAGTGTACATTTTCATGGTCCCAGAGGAATGGTGACTCTTCCTATTCCTTCTACAATGTACTCTTTATCATCGGCTATCTGAACCTGATCACTAGTGGGTTGTTCTGTCTAGTGAATCAAATAGTGTCTTGTCACCTGACATGTGCTTACTTGCACCGGAGTCTATCAGCTAGAATCTCTTCGTGGGATGTAAAGTTTGAGAGACAAGTACAAGATTCTTACCAGAATGTTTTCCTTCTAATGTCTCTTCATTAGACTCATTATCTTGTTGAGCTATGAGATGCCCCTTGTGGTTTCTCCAGTGGGGAAGTTGTTTGGAATTTTGAAAATCTTCACGCTCTGATGTGCTTGTTTGACTTGAAGACCCTTGTTTCAAGCTATTGTACCTAAGTGATAAGTGATGTGAGTGTTGGTTCTACAAATGTGACACCACATCTTTCACTTTTGATCTTTTCGTTGCTATTTTGGTTGTGCTTGATTTGTCTTCTCTGGGGGACTCTTTTGATTCTTCTAGCCACTAGTATGGCTTTGAGAACAGGGCTTTATCCTGAGACTCCTCTTGGGATGAGTTGATGGCCTCTTCCTGTTGAAAATTCACAAGTTCTTCGAATGCCACTGTTTGTTTAGATACATTTAGTGTTGTAACGAACACTCGGAATTGAGAAGGGAGTGCTCTCAAGGTGATCGGTATGAGAATTTTTCATCCACTGTTTCACCGAGCACTAATAAATTTGATCACAGCTCAGCCACGCGACGTAAGAACTCCTCAACTTTCTCATCTAAACCCATAGAGAGGGTGTGCACTTTGACTGAAGATGGAGGATCTTAGTCTAATTTTTGGCTTCATAAATTGTTGCCAGCTTGTCCTAAGCCTCCTTTCATTTCTTTACATTCCGAGACATGTGTTTGCACATCATCACGAGATCGAGCATTATCAACATCAAGGCTTTGGCACTAGCCATTTGATACTTTATTAATTCATCGAGGTCATGTGGAGCGGTCACATATCCAGTCACAATGCCCCATAATCCTTAAAACTGAAGGATTGTCCTCATTTTTGTTTTCCAGGATGCAAAATTGGGCCCTTTGAGCAACTGAGCATCGAAGAGAAGCAACTTCAAAGAAGACATTGTAATAATAATTGTTTATTTATTTATTTATTCAAGAGATATTACAATTTTGACTCACTGATGTGAAGTACAAGCTCATAGATGCTCTCGATACTCGCGTGTTGAGAGATGACGATGCTTGGTGGGGCGTTCTTCTTCATCTTCATAGTTGGCGTTGTACCTGGCTTCTAATTCCTGTCGAACATGCTTTACTTGGTAGCTTACATTGAAAAGAAAATAGTCCGAGAGTCTTTTGTGAACCAGTTCATCGAAGACAAGGTTGTTGGTGTTGCGAAGCTCATTGAGCACTGCAAAGTAAAACCTGGAGCTCTCAGAAGCTTCTTCATGGTGTTCTCTGGCTGGCGAGTCAACGTTATGGCTTTCAGCAGTGGCGACTGTGTTATTTATGCTCTCAATTGAGTTGTCTATACTTGACATTCGGCATAGTGTTCTAGAAACTCCATGTTTTCTTTGTAAACCAACTTGTAGGCGGTCAGGAGGTAATGATTGCAGTAATTTTCAACACAGCATTGTGTCACACCTTAGCAAGGAGGTAGAAGACAACAAAAATAACAAATAAAATACTCAGGTTGCAATTTCCTATGCACCAGCAGCTTCAGGCCTCCACATTTTTATTTATTTAACAACAACTTTCACGTAGAATGGGAAGAGAATACCATTTTTGTCTTAATAATGGTTCCACGCAGAAGAATGTTTGAAATTTTCTACAGTAAATAAGACATAAAAAATAAAACACATGGATTCTTCTACGCAGCACCACGCACCAAAAGCTTTTGGTCTTTTCTACGCAGGTTGAAGGCTTCACTTACAACACATCCTCCACGTAAGCAGACATATATTCCTCACGTCCATCTCTCCTTTCACTCAGCAAGAAGGCTTGTTTTCTTGTTGGTGTACATAACATGAGATATTGACTCTCCACGTTGGCAAGTATGGTCACGTTTTTAGCTGTGACTTATTTTGCTCTTGAAGATATTTGTGCTGTAGAAAATTGCTAGCCTCCACAAAATAGCTAAAGAACTCAAAACACTACGCAAGAATTACATAACTCCACGTAGGTGAACAATTATACCACGCAGAATACTTAACATTCTCTTTCCACACAGGATGTAGACTCCACGCAGCAGACAAAAAACTTCTCCTTTCCATGCAGGTTTTCAAATGACTAGGTGTGCTGATATTGTCTCCAGGCAGAGGTTTTGACCATTCATCTCATTCCCACACTGTTATTGTTCCAAGCACAAAGGCCAGAGATTTGATGTTGTGACACTAAAATGTGGGAAGCGAATAGATCAAAAGAATGTGGGTAAATAACTCTCAACATATTTTATTTTACTATGGAGAAACATGTACAATTTATAGAATAAATAGTAAACAACATTCCCCTAAACTGAAGGAGGAAGATATGGATGAAGAGGAGAGAATAATGGAATACAACAATGAAGAGAGAATAAAAGGTTATCACCTAAAAATATAAACTATGCTACGTATGCTAACATATATAACCTACCCCCAATACGTGATTCAAAATCTTTAAAAATAAACCCTTTCACCCCCTCATGTCTCTTGGTATATTGAATTTACTTTTATTAATTTTAATTACCTCAATATGAACTCACGGGCTAGGATATTGCCTAGATAATGAACCCCCGTGTATTAATGCATGTTGATCAATTGAAAGGTCATGGTACTTCTATAAAAAAATTAAAAGAGGGAGCATAGGATGTTTTGATCCCCAAGATCACAAAACAACATGAAGGGGAGAGCATACAAAACCAAGTTCTAGGTTGCACAAAAAAGATATTATGATATACAAGATAAGACACAAAGAAGGAAAGATAAAATCAAAATATTTATTTCTATGCTAGCGCTAGACTTAGACTACCTAGTATTGAAAAAAATAGTTATTAGTTTGGGTTGAATCTATATATTTGACAAGTGATAAAACCTTCAAACACGACATTACACAGTCTAAAAACAATGTTGAAATGTGCAAAAATAATTTTCCCTATCACAAAAACAATGCGAGTCTAACATGAAAATGACATCATATGTGGAAAACATGATGTATTCACATGCATGAACAAATTTAGAAAAAAATAATGCAATTTAAAACAAAAAGATGCGACAAGCTATAAAATTGACGTGGTCGATAAAAATGACGTTATGTTTTTTAAGGTAATAATTGACAAAAAAGAAAACTAGAAGATGAAATTAGGTTATTTTACTAGATATGGTGAGTTATAATAATTGTAAGATGGTCGTATCAACACAAGGATTAAGAGTTTAGAGAAACCAAGTGTTATACCTCATGTCATGAAAATGACATTGGAAAATACTAAAATGATGTGGTCTACTTTAAAAAGTCACGGTCCGTTCTTTGCAACATAACGCCCTATCCATTACACACTTTAATGATGGAGGACACAAAAATTGAAGCCGAGACTCGTGGCATGATATTTTGATGGCCTACAGTGTGCCCAAGATATTTTTAGAGAAACATTTTATAAAATTTATATTTAGGCATGACTTCTTACATGCGTGACATTTAGGAAAAATGTGCTACGACGTGGTTTATGGTGAGAATGATGTGGTCTAACTCAAAAATATGATAGCTTGGGACTGCACAAAGTTCTAAAAACTTATGAGGTTCTCCATGAAAACAACATTAGCATGTACGCTAATGGCATTATGAGTTGCAAAAATGATGCTACACAATGAACACAGAAAATGTCATGAAAAATTAAAATTTTCTACAAATTTTACACCCTTTAGATTCTAATTTCTTCATAACTTACAAATAAGGTCCTACCTATGAGAAATGAATGTTTAAGTGTGTGTACAAGTCCCGCTAGGTGTGTTAAAATGTGTGAAATTTTACTCCAATAATGCATGTTAGAATTAATTAAAACCATCAAAACTCCCTCCTAAAACTAAATAACACACCTCGATAGGAAAATAAAACAATAATATTAATATAATAAGCGTAAGATAAAATATTAAGTCAATTTTCCTTGATGAAAATTTTTCTCTGCTATTGGAATGGATGTTCGGGAGATTAATTTATGGATGCTTCTAATTTACTTGTCGATGGCTCCCAAATTTGAGAACACTTCATTATTAGAAGCTTGGCGGCTCTTTAAGTTCGGTGTTTTCTTAAGCTTGTTTCTTCATAGTTTGTATGGAGGGTGGTTGAGGATTTTAAATAAGAATGAAGGGTTGATATTGATTCATGCAGGATGGAGATCAATGGTTGAGGATATATGTGAGGATAGAAGGCTTTCAATTAAGAGGAATTTCCATTAATTTTTAATTCACAGAAGATGCTAGAATTGGGAAGGTTCTAGAATTGGAAGAAAAATTAGAAGTTGGTGGAAAGAGAGGTTCAATTAGGTTAGAAAATTCTATAAATAATTAGTAATGAAAGGCTAATGAGGGTACTTAGTAGGAGAAGCTAGGTTAGTAGGTGGGTAGGTAGCCTCGGGAATATTACATTCCTAAAATATATAAATGGATTAGTTGTTAAAGTGAGGGACTAATTATAATATTAGTGGGATGGGATGTAGATTAAGGTTAACATGTAGGTGATTGTGCTAAAATGTAATATCCTAGCCTAATCTAATTCTATAGGAGCAGTAAATAAATAAGCAATGAAATAATTGAAATACACCCAAGAAAGATAAGAAATAAAAATATGAAACCCTAATGTGCAAATAGGGTTCGGAGAGCCTTAACTCGATTCGAAGATGCTGCATAGCTTTTTTGCGGTGGAAAATGACTGAACATGAGGAGGAAAGCGCGCGCATAGGAGCATGAGAAAATGTAAATCTAGAAGCTTTTACTAGAACGAGGCACTTGGGGAAGGATAAGGGCACCCGGGCACCCTGGTCTGCAAAAATGGTCGAAACCCAAATTTTTAGGGTCGTAAGATGTCTACACTCCTTCGCTTCTTATCTTGTGTATGCTGCTGCACTTTGCCGGATGTCGGTGAGAACTCGCAATGGAATAATCACCTACAAGACCCCAAACATGACATCAAAAAAATAAAAATGAAATATGCATATGAAGGGGTTAGAATGTACTTAGCTACCAAATTGATGGACTTATCACTAAGCGCTACCCTACATCTTAGACCCAATGTAGTTATAGGTGTGTGTTTGTGTGTGTGATTGTCCACTAGGTCGCTCTTTTGCTAGTCATACTTTATGAAGTAGAAAACAAGTAACTAGATGTAGAATGTAATAAATGTATGCATGGAAACATTGGAGTCCCCTCCTATGAAGTATGATGTAGATGGACCATCCTTGTGTGCCTTGTGATGGAGCTAGATGGATGAAAATGTAGCTATAGATGTCTTTGATATATGCAACCTTAGGTGGTGATAACTAGTACTTAGTGCTTGGTCAGTTATTATGATCACATAACTTTATATTTATATGATTCCATGACATGAATTTTGTAATTAACCCCACAAACTCCAACTACCAAAAATATAATATTCTCAAATGGCTGAAAGGACCTAAAAGTGATAGTAAAGTGTAAAGAGGACATGTGCGCCGAGAGAGGGGAAGAGGGCACATGAAATTTGTGTCTTTGCTAGTAGATCTACTCCATAAATGGTAAAAATGAAGTATGAAAAGACATACTAGGTTAATAAATGTGTAAGATCGAAACTAGCAATGGAAAGCAATGAAAGATGGCCAAAGACATGTGTTAATCAACACTCTTCTTGCTTAGGAACCATGCAAATAGTAGTATGCGATTGATAAGAAATAATGACTGAAAGTGCATGATTTTGTTTCTATAGTAGGACAAAATATTACTAATATTAGGAGGGGCTAAATATTTGAATTAATATTGAGAAATTTTAAGTGTATACACTTTGTACCTTTGTATATTAGAACATAAATCTCAAGCACTTGAGCATAATGGAGTCTAAAATATTGACTTCAAAGTTTCTAATGGTATTGAAAAATTTCATTGAAAGCGTGGAAAGTGTTGAAAAATATTTTCCCTTAGTAAGTGAAAAATTATGCTATTGGAAAACTATTTTGAAGTTCATCTTATGACTTTGTTGATAGGTTGTCTTAACAATGAAAATATTGAAGTAGAGAAAATACTCACTAATAGTCTCATTTGGTCTTATTATAATTTAATATATTTGTCCAATTATGACTTTCATACCCATATTAATTTGAAAATGTGAAAGAAACCATCAACCAAGGATGTAAAATGATAACTATGCCTACATGGTAAGACATAAATTTAATTAAGTGTATAATCATTTGAAATTATTGAAAATATATCTTAATTAATAATTTTTCATGATGGAAAAAGTATAAAAAGAGGAATAAGATTCTCTAACATGATGAGAAGGATATCATTTTCCATTGAAAAATTCAAATTTTAGAGCAACAAATCCTATAGAAAAAGGATACATGTAAGTATGTCATAAGTCAAAATTTGTACAAGAATGTCATTGGAATTCAACCTATGATTTGCATTTTGAGGACCATAAGAAATCATTTTGATTTTATTTTGTAATTCAAAGAATGTTTGACTCATACTTGTCATTTTGAGATTTATAATACATGTGGAAGCAACATAAGTTAGAATAGAAATGAGTTTTCAAATAGAATATTGTGAAGTGAATTGTTGGCTATTAGAATCAATATGTTTTTGAGAGTTTAGAGAAATTTTATCAATGAAGTAATTTGTAGTTCAACATAATGGGGATTATAAACATGTTAAGAGATTAGATGAATTTGAAAAAAATTAGAGCATGTTGAGGAACATATGGCAACCGAGAAGCAAAGATATATTGGGAACTAGGAAAAAATTGAGAAGTAATAATAACATGTTGAGGAATAGAGGACACTTCAATTTTTTTGAAAAACAATTGGAAAAATATAAATTTTCATTGGAAGAAATATAAAATTAAAGAACATTAGAAATGGAATATTTTTTAGAAATACTTTTATGAGGAAAGGTAAAATTTGATGTTTCACTTCTTTCAATATATCCATGTATCTAGATATCTCATGGGGGATTATGTAACATATTTTATAAATTTCTTGATGTTTTCAATTCTATTTCATTATTATAACTATGCTCATGATCATAGTTTTAATCATACTTATGAATATTATATGTTTGAGATCCATTCTCAACATTTTCATTCAAAATGTTTTCCCATAGGAATGATGGGGTTATTAATCCTCTTCATAAATACTATCAATAGAGAGCTGGTGTACATGGAAATTTGCAATAGGGGAAAGAGATCTCTGGAAAAGGTGTCTTCTACTAGACTCCAAACTTGCTAGAATGTAAAAGAAAACTCAAACTGTATGAATTGAAAAGCACACTTGCATAAATTTAAATTGCACTTGCATAAAAATCAATATCGACTTAATCTTAATCACACGTGCATAGAATTAAATCAAACTTGCAAGTAAGTAAATTTTTAAATTGAAAACAAATGATAAAAACATAAAATACTTGAAGGTTCACAACAAAAGAATTTTTACATAATACAAATAATAAGACCACAAATATCACCAAAAACGAGAATCATAGAATGAAGAAGTAAATACAAACACATTGATCCATCTTCCTTTGAATAAGTGACCAGATTGTTGCTCGAAAGAGGATTTTAATGAACACGGATCAAGGGCTTGATGCCACAAACTTTAGAATGAATTATTCACTATAATGGAGAGGTTACTTTCAATAATGTGGGAGGTCACATTTATAATTCCATGCTTCCAACCAACTTCTTATTTTGGGGCATACATCTCAATCTTAGAATTATTCCAATCTTATCAACTAAGATCTCAATCTATCAACAAATAACATCAATCTCCACAAAATATGGAGAGAGCTTATCAAAAATAAATCTAAGTAATGATTCCAACTCTCTTATTTTATTGTGAGAATAAAAAGAATATTAATTCCTTCTTATTTTACACAAGTGTCCCAAATAATAAAATACTTATGGAAATATCTATTTTTAGAATGATTTCCAAAAATATATAGTAATGCATCTTGAACCACCCTTGGAGTTAGAAGAAAGACTTCTAAAACTATTATGCTCATCTCTTTAATTCTCATATCCATCTCTAGAGCTGATCAAGACATCTCTCGGAGCTAATATAAACATCTTTGGGATGAGGTATACATCTCCCAGAGATGATGAAGACATCTCTAAAGTTGATGAAGACATCTTTGAAGCCGAGGAAGGAATCTACTGAGCTGATGTACTACTGAAATAACAATCTCTGAAGATTATGTGAGAGGTGCAAGAGATCTTCTAAGGCTAGGTATAGCTAGTGCTTAGTGCTCAAAATCCTTTATTTGACAATTATAGCTTAGTATGGTCTTCATATGATTGACATATTTTTCTCAATAATAATTAAAAATAGCTAACAATGGATTCTAAAGAAATAACCATGATATATACTTTTATGTTATTTTAAATAAACCATAAGTTCAGAAATTATACTTAGATCCACTTATATGTAATTTACGTAGCCATATTTTGTGTATGATAGGCCATTTTTAGGGTTGATAAAAAAACTTCAACTTTTAGGATCATTAGATGCATTTCTAAATTCCATTTTCCTTTGGTTTAAAATCAACTTCACAAAAATTTTAATTCAACATAAGGATTTTTATATAATTATGTATAATGTTATAAGATTGAAATTGATTTTGTAGCATAAATATTTCATGAATACCTAATGTTTGGGAAAACTTTTAAAAACAAATAATCTAATGGGTTAGCATGAAGCACAAAGATATTGTGGCTATTATATCTAGGAGCATACAATAAAATTAACCCCAAGAATATTTAAATTTGACCTTATGTGGCGCAAGATCTAACCATGGGGAAGGTATAATAAACGCGCATTTTATGAAACCCTAAAGGAACATGCCAAACAATTAGGTCTAAAGCATTTTTAGTTTGATCAAGATATAACCCTCAAAGGGGAAAGAGAGCACATCATACATGTTCATCAAAATGTAAGATGGATAAATGGATTTCTATTGAATTGAAATGAAAAAATCCACAACATTTAAGTAAACCTTATGATAGGTAGGAGAAAATATCAAACCTAATAGGTAATTTTATAACCCGAGAAAGAGAAGTGATATGTAAGGTACATAAATATAATTAATTTGGATATTATGATATTTGGAGAGGTGATATGCAAAGTATGTACTTGTATAAGTAATTTGAATAATTTGAGATTTGGTGACAATTGTTATGATATGTAGGACATATATAATGACCACAAATTGCATTTGAAATAAAGAAACTTTACTTGGAGTGTTTTGTCCTCTCTTGGTGAGGTATAGTGTCAGTATATAATTTTAACAAAGTGTTTTCATCTAGTTATGAACTTTATGAACTTTATTATTCTTGATCAAAGTTTATGCACTTTCACTGTCATCTACAAAATCGAAAACCTTATGTGTTTCTCAAACAACAAAGTAAAAATGAAAAGCGAAAAAGATGACCCAAGAAAGATAGGTGCACCATGATCAAAATAGGCCACTACAAAGATCCAAGAGCATATCTACAATACTTATAAGACTAGGATTGTAAGGACACTCAAGACAAGACTTGCAACATTGAGTAGTTAAGACAAGACAATCCAAAACTCTTGGATAGAGAGAACAAAGAGTGTGTGGATAACAACTAACAGAAGGTGCTCAATACCATCTGATCTGGTGTAATAATCAATTACACAAACCTACAATCATGCAATCTAACCTTTAATAAATTCTTAATGGACATTTTTTTGGTGTCCACAACCTCACATATAAAAAGACTAATCTATTAGAGTTGTAGTCCAAATGATACGGACAAATGGCTAGATGGGTTGTCACACCCAATCGACATGTTGTGTCGTGAATTGTGAGATTTGATTGGATTAGATATGACCTCACTTATTTCTGGAGTTCTCGCAAATTGGCTAGGCTTTCAACATAGCCACGACCCATCTGTACACCTGCCTAAAAATGTAGCGCACATTGAACGGTGGGATTGGTACTTGTTTTCTTTGTATACCAAATAAACAGAGAAGAGATTCAGCTTGCTTGTTAGGCTGGAAAAGCAATCTGTACTGAAGGACAGGATAGTCTTCCAACGACATGGGAGTCAATCCTGTTCGCTGGTAGTGAAGAAGAAACAGCCACCTTTTGTAAGGCTGCGATTTGCAGTGCAGAAGAAACAGCATTAGTGGGACGAAACCTTTATTTCTGTCGCTCTGCCATCACAAAATGAATGTGGCGTACATTTCTTTTTCTGAATAATATGTTGGGAATTTAGAGCTACCCTCGACCTGATGCAAAAAAAGTTCTGAGCCAGACATAATTTGCTTGTCATTTTGTTTTGGTTTCGCTTTTCGTGGAGTTAGAAATGAAGTAAATTACAGGAAACATGTTGCGGCCATACGATAGGAGAAGGATGGGGAGTAAAGATTAATCTGAACAAGTGTTTATAGCATTTGATCGTAGGACCCGCTTGGGGCCACCTCTTCCTCCTGCTCCTATTACAGGAAACCTTGGTGTCTATCACAAACGATTGTCTCTAATTTATGGGAAATCGAGTATTATCCTATGTTTACATCTAGCACTTCAATTACTTCAGGTCTATAATCTAGATATTCCAATATTATGCAATTGGGTCTAATTTATTTACTTATATCTTAATTAAACATGGTCATAATGCATTATGGTTAGCGTATTATATTATTAGTACAAAAGCAAATTATCACGGCAAGTCTTTATTGTTGTGCATGTTTATAGCCTTCAAGGGTTAGATCCTACTTTTCTTGGGATATATTTGATTATTTTAAGGCTAGTAATTTTTTGTATTCCATTCACTTAACGGTAATCATTGTATGATTATTTCTAGGGTTTCAGTTAGAATCCTTGTAGAGCTACTCATTCCTAATGTCATGTGCTGTAAATTATGGGATTCTATGTGTATGTTAGCTAATTCCATGATAGTATGCTTTTTCGAATAGCATAAATGTTTCATGTGTATATTCTATATTGTTACTCATAGTTGGATTATTCTTTACAATGGTATATCATAGATTGTTTATCTTTCTTGTACAGACATATTAGGATTGTATACAATGATTTTTTTTTTATGAGTAGTGCATTTAACTGGGCACTAAAATACATAGATTATTGGCATCTCTACTCATGCTTCAGAGGAAGCATATAGCGGATATACAATTATGTGTAAGCGTATAATTAAACTAGTGATCACGTTTAGCTTAAGTAGCTACGAGTAAAGGGCATCCACGTTGTCAAAGTCACCAAGGGTACGATCTTGGCCTCAACTGTTTTGATTCTCTGTGTCGGGTATCTCTAGGCCTTGCACTCGGCAAGACTTGATCCCTAGTGGGCTTATTCATGTGTATTATTATCACATGTCGAGTCACATAGCTAAACATTTTAAAAAGTCCCGTATATAGTTATTATTTGTCAAAATTGTATGATATTAAGATGTTTGTCTATTTTTCAATTATTAGTCTAAATTAAGTGTTGTTGACATATGTGTTCACTTCTAGTGGTCTTTATTTCTCCAATGAACTCCCTCTTGGCGACCTTTTATCTCTACCCTTTGTTTCCCCAAGATTTGATTTTTGTGGTTGGAGCATCAGTGACATTGCTCGGTTTGGTTTTAGTTATTTGATGTCAAGTTGAGTGCCTATAGGGTCCTAATTTTAATTCAATCTTTTTTATAAAAAATAAAGAATCATAATTCATTATCAATCACCACCGAGCATTGGTTGGGTTGTTATGGTGGATCTCCCTCACACTCCACTTATGGTAGTGTCCTCAAAGAACCACATTTAGGGCGGGGAAGGTCATCTTTGGTGGTGGCAATGGCCATGATTTGGCTTCCTAGTAGGGTAAAACAAGTCCCCTATTAAACTTCTATAACTGACGACTCATGGTTTCTTTGTTGACTTACACCTAGAGATATTCATGACTAGCAGCTCTGGCGATAGGGTTTTGACCTATCTTCCTATGGATGGTATGGGTTGTCCTGTTCTAAATGGAAGCTCAAATAGCGTGACTTCATTCAAGGAAATTCTACAGGGAAGGATTTCCTTGCAAGGTAAGATTTCACCCAAACATATGTTGACACCACCCCCAATGTTACTTTTTGGGATGAATTTCCAAATTCGAACGATTCTACCAAGAGCACGTCATGATCGGGAGATTCAACGGATTCTAGCCCACCTTACTCGCTCTCCACGATTGGATCATGAAGCCTTTGGATCCCAATTGTCACAAGGAAGGTACATCTTTATCCCTATGCAAAAGGAACATTTATTGTTGCTTTTTGTTCAATCAAGGATAGGAAATCCATACCTAAAAATAATTTGGGTTTGTCAATCCTAGTAGCTTGTTACAGAACCACGGCTCTCATCTTATAATCCACACCTTTGAATTATTTTCTTGTAAACTAGTCTAGATCAAGTGATCCAAAGGATTTTTCACTATGCCAATCTTCCCTAAACTTCCCTAAATGAAGACCATATTGAAGGGCTTCTTTACACATTTATGATGGTATGTTGAACTTCATAATCCGAGTTGGTATGAAAATTCTATCACCGGTCAAAGTTAAGTTCGTAAGCGGTCAACCCTAATCAATAGGTCAACAAGTGGAGCAATGGCAAGGTGACACGTGGAAGTTGGCCATAAGACAAAATTTATGGTCTTGGAATGTTTCAAAATCAGTTCCATGGTATAGATCTCATCAAAAGATTTCGGCGCATTTTGAACGGAACAAAACCGAGTTTGTATGTGAAAGATATGCATAGTCAAAGTTGTGGTCAAATGAAGATGTGACACACTCTGACGTGGACAAATGACATATTATGGGTGTGAGACTTGGCAAGTTTGTATTCGATCTGGATTTAAAATAATAATAATAATCTATTTAATGTGTTCCGCGTGAATAAGTCTAAATCCCATGGGACAAGGAGGATTTTGCGGCCAAAAAGCTATTAAAAGGCTTATCATATCCCTTTCCCACCAAATGTGGGGTCGATGGCTAAATTAGGCGCCTAAACCTATGGAAGGGGGATTTGAACCCTTGACCTATGCCAAAATACTTATCATTCTTACCAACCCACCACTATTTAGAAAGTGATAGAATATGAGATCACTTCTATTTAAAGGGACCTTTGGGTAGGTTTTAAATGGACATCGAAGGACCGGTTTGTAGAGATCGCCATTTTCGAGGTACTTTGATCTAAATTTTGCAGCGGTGTGAAAATAAAATTTGTACAAAATTTTGAGAGATTTCCAAAAATGTAAATTTTGTTATTAGAAGTGTTGTATATTTTCTTGTGTAGGCATTTTTCGTTGCAATTTCATAGATCGGGCATGAAGAGTAGGTAGAGATCTGCATTTTCCAACCACTTTTGGTTCGAATCAGACCATGGAGTAAAAAGGGAAGTTTTTAATAATTTTGTATAGTTTCCAAAAATGTATGCCTTTTTTATGTAGGTGTTGTATTTTTCAAGTTATAGACATTTTTGAACGTAATTTCACATAAAACTATCAGTGAAAATACTATAAGGGCCACAGATGGACTTGGGAAAATTTATGGTAAATTGAAGAGTTCCAAGATGTCTCAATCAACTAATTTGTAGGTATAAAGGTCTATTAATTCATTAGTGAAGGGATATTGTACTTTATTAGACATTTAATAGATCGATTCACTTTCTGTGAATCTGGAGATGTAGCCTTCAGGTGAACTCCATTATCAAGTTCTTGTGTTGTGGATTTGATTTCAATTTTTAGAAGATTTTGATTAGATAAAAAAATTCAAGTTAGTTTATTTGATTAATTATTAAAGCAATCACAAACTGGTTTAATTGGAAGGAAGTAAATTTCAGTATCCATAACCCACAACAGATTTGAATACATTTATTAACTTGGATTTAAATATCAGATTGAGTGCATTCTAAATCAACTGTGATTATTTTATTTGGATTTGTGATAGATTCAAATATTTCACTTACGTTGGAAATTAAGGATTAATTTGATATTTTGGAAGAGTTTAAGTTTGGGGTTTTCAAGAACACCCATAATTGAAAAAAGTAACTCTTGATCAAGTCAAAATATTTTAAAGTTAAGAATCGAGAATTTTCTAAGTCTTGGAAAATTTCAAGTACCATTTTTAGATCAATTAGACTACCTCATTTATAACTAAAATGGGACCATACCTATGCGATCTCTATTGTAAATGTTTTGGGTCATATTTTATTTATTGATCCCCAAACCACTAATTTCACACACACAACCTTTGTCAGAATCCTTGTTGATCTTGACACATCCAAAAATATCCCTGCTAATATAGAGCTCAAAGTCCAAAACAGAACTTGGACATAACCCTTAGAATATGAAGTCTTTCCCTTCAGGTGTAGAAGGTGTTTTGCTACAGGACACACTACTAATGTTTGTGGGATGGAAAAGCGTAAAATGGCAAAAAAACTTGTGGAAGGATGCCCTCCATGAACATTTTGTCTTTGAAGCTAAGGAAGATTTGGACTCAATTGTTGATTTAGAGGAAGTTCCTAAAACTCCCCTTAGAGAGATCCCAATGGATGGTAACAAGGTTCAGATTGAGGGAAACAATAAGGAAAATGTAACTACTAACTCTATCTAAATGCATAACGGCTAAGCAATTTTTCCTCATATTCCTTTGGAAAATAATACATATCTACCGATTGATGCATTGTAAGTTATTCTTCCTATTGAGGTGGCTCCTCATGGGTGGAAAATGGTTCAACATAGAAAAAAAAACAAGAAAAATATTGCTCCTACATAGTTTGTTCACTTTGTTTTGTAAGTGTTTTGTGGTTGTACAACTACAACGTTGTTGTTTCCTAGTTGTGCCAATTGTTTCATCTTTACGCTTCGGATTTTTGTTTCTAGGGTATGGTCCTCATCCATTTTAAAACCGCTATTGTTCTATTGTTAAATATGGCTATTGAGGGCTCTTGTTCCATGGGGTATGGTCAAGTTTAAAACTATTAATTATCAATAATACAAAAATCAATCACTTTTAGAACAAGTAACATTAGAATACTTATCACTTTTGAAGTCAATATTTATTATGGATTATTTTTCGGACAACGTAGCATTTGCAAGTAACTAGAATTGATTTCAATCACACATTTTATTAGTTTTGACATATTATTAATTACTTAGAGGCATGATAGGTAAATGGTGCTTAAAAACCCAACCATCATGCAATACACACCACCAACAAATCATTATATTATTTATGTTCATATATTAGTGAAAGGAAGAGAAGAAGTCTATTTTATAGGTTACATGTGTTTGAAATTACAAAACATATCAAATAGGACTAATTGTAAGCAATACTAAAATGAAATTTAGCATGTCTATCAAAAGTAAAAATAATAATTTTACCCACCAAAATGTCAGTCATGCCCCTATAATCCTTCTCTAGTAAATGTTTAAATTTTGGAAAAGGCCATTACGAATGTTCGGAACACAATTTTTGATTCAAATCGTGACTTTTATGGTCAAAAATCATATTGTCCAAGATACGTCTCTAAACCTTGTGTGACCACCCCTTTATGATATAAAATCAATTATTATGTTTTATTATTCTCGGGTCATATTCTCATAATTTAATAGTATTCACTTTATCCATACATATTGCAATAGATGGTTGAATAGTTTTTATTGTTTATGAGTGGAGAAGTTATGGAAAGTGGTGGATTGAGTGTTGAAGAGATTTGAAATATGTCAAAAGTAACCATTATGTAAACACATGAAAAGTGGAAATAGTTTGTAGTATAAAATTAAAAAGTGTAGAATTTTTTTACAAGACTAGTTAATAGATATTGTGATAGTTTTTTTACATGTTTATTGATCATTAGTCCAAGTCAACATTTTATCAATGAATGTTGCTTTTATTTTTCAAACTTTAATTGATCTATTTTTGATTTCAACATGTTTAACCTTGTTTTTATCATTTGCAATATCAAATTATTCTTATCAACTACATTTTATTCTCTCTCTGGTCCATTTTTAATTCCCTTTCAATTGATTTATTTTATTTCTCTAGAATTCTGTTTCCCCATATTCTCTCGATGTTTTAGGCATTTGATTAGTTCCATATTTTTGGAAATGGACATCCCGATTTCATACTCTATGAGACTAGACATTTATATTATGGACCCTTTTTACCAATGATTGAGGAGCCTAAAGGTTTCGGATAATTTTTGGTATTAATTACCCGTTGTGTGTCAAATTGCATGCCAATATGGAACAATTTGAATATAAAAGGTTGATAAATATAACTTGGTATGCTAGTTCATTTTACACATGGATGGATACACAAGCATAAAAAGAGAATCCATATTGAACTTCTAAGGATTGGGTCATTTGTAGTATATGTGTATATTTATTGAATTCATTATACTTTCATCTAAGTGCTACTTTATTCTCTATTTGAGGAGGATGAGAAATAACTAGTAGTGTTGGATTTTTCCTAGTTTAGCATATCTCCCAATAAACACTATTTTTATTTACCCATTATTTGGACCTTGAGGTCATAAATAGATTTTGAAGGAGGATAGTTTCTTAGTGACTCACAATGAATCTGAAAAAAAAAAAACTCTAAGTTTTGGAGGCTCATATAACAAGGAACGCATTCATATTTTCTATTTCATAGTCTAATAGATACATTTATCATTTCCATATTGTGAGGTTTGATTTATTTATCCCTCATCGTTACATGATTTATCTATTGATCCCTACTCAATCCTTATATGATGTTGTAAATTATAAAAATGTATCTTTACATTCTTTACTTCGATATGGATGGGAATGTTGCTTGATGTAATTCCATGATAGAATGATTTAAAATGTGTAATTTCTAATGGAATATTCCTTTCATGTGTGTAGTGCCCAATTCCCTTCGACACTTTTGATATTGATCATGATATTGCTGACTATATTATGGAAATTATTATAATTTTGATTTTGTATGGTGTTAGATGTCAGATCATGGATAATTGTTGACTCGGATTCATATATGATGCATGATGATTGTTAGATACATTTTTATATAGATGTTGACATGCTGTTGGACATGGTATATATATATATATGGATGTTGTTAGGACATGTGATATTTGGATATATTGAGCAGACCAAGAAAATTGAATTTAAAATTGATGATTATATAGTTGCTTATAAAATTGTAAGTGATATTATTGATTATCTGGATGTTGTTATGATTTATATATATATCAAGATAATTTTGAAATTATATTATATTCATTTGGATGTTTTGATATGGCCACGAGGAAAAAGAGGTATTTTTATTGTGCACATTATAAAAATATCACAACAAACATCGGGGATTGGAGACCAACCACATTGGAATTCTAGATGAATTCAACATGGTCACCATGGCAACTTGTATTGTTCGTGTGTGTGTGTTTTATTGTTAGGGATTCCCATGGGGGGATCACCTTTAAATGTGACCAAGGGTTATGTGTATTTATCTATTTGGTTCCTTTTTATTGATGTTTGCATGTGTTTATTTTGTGGTGCTTTGATCCTTTCATTATTTATTAAATGGTGTGAAATATTATGAGTGATCATGTTGTTACGTTAATTAATTAAAAATTGTCATAAGAAAGTAATTAATAGAGTTGTTTTCCTTAAATTAAAGTGTTGTTAGAGATGTGTAAGTGATGTGTAAGTTAACTTTTGAGTGTGAAACACTCCACCTTCTTGGAAATTCGAATTTGTCCTTGGAGGCTGATTTTAGAAGCTTATGGGATAAGTTAAACTTGTCCCATACCTCTTAAATTTATTTACCAACCATACCTATGGTTGGAGAGTGGAATTTAGACCTTCTTTATGCATTTTTGTAAGTCAAATTGTATGTTTTAATTACACTTTCTTACATGCTTTTAATTTTAGTCCTTTGGGGTGTGGGCTTGTTTTGGAGTGTGTAAGTAATCTGTCATATTATTCACCCACCCATTTATTATGCATTGGAGAATGAAGTTGAATTTTGGGGTTGGGGTTGAGGATGTGTGATGTGGCATCCTACATGGATCCACCTCATCCTCTTCCCTTCCCTCTTCTATAAAATTTGAATTCCTTGCCTTGTTTTGGGTTTCTTCACTTTGGAGACTTCATTCTTGGGTGAATTATTTTGCTGTTTTGGAGGTCTTACCTTGAAAAAGTTTTTGGAAGATTGTTGCATGCTTGTGCTTGGCTGATTTGGAATGCATGCATTGGGATAAAGATTGCTATTTTGGAACTTGGAAAAACTCCATCATGGGGAGATAGAAGCTTGGCTCTTGAAATGTTTCTTTTTCTGTTTATGAAAATGCTAATGTGTGAATGTTTTGGCATGTTTGTGGGTTGTTGGGTAGATGGCCTAAGAATGGTGTAGGAGAAGACTATGGGGTTTATTTTGTGGGAGGCACAAGTGTGTTTTATGGATGTATAAGGGTGGAGGGAGTTGGGATTTGGGTTCCACCTTACAAAGAAATAGATTGCATTTCTTTACTCGTTATGGGGTTCCATAAGAGGTTGGGGAGGCATAAGGAAATGTGAGGAATAAGGGGTACTTTGGGGAGGCATAAGGAATGTCAGGGTTTTGATATACTATATTTTGGTGGTTTGTAATTCAGGTGGTGATACCCATTTTCCCTTTTGGGAGGCATAAGAAGCATCCCCCATAGTTTCTTGCTCCTTTGGCTTGCTTGATGAAGCCTTGGTAATGTTTGTCATGCTTTAATGTAGTTGTAAACTACATTTTGTTTTAGAGTGTGTTTTATCGTGAAAATGATACTTGAGTGTTTTTGGAAGCCTGTTGTTGCCATGAGTTGGATCACATCTCTTATTGCTTTGTGGTTGGGGCTCGGGCGACAATGAAAAAGGATGGTTTCTCCTTTTCATTGGATGTCTTGGTTGGGTGGAGAGCGTTACCTTTCCCTTGCTCTTTTGGTGATCAATTTAGAAGAATGAGAAATCAACATGTTGCTATTTTGGAGCTGAGAAAAAGACAAGTTTGACAGTCCTTGTTGAGATTATTCTTATTGTAACCCCTTCCCACTTTGAAGTGGATGACCTTGTACATTATTTGTGATGGAAAGATGTGTTGTATTGGCTATGAAAGTTGTAAATTGAATTGTGAAAGAGATATACTCTATTCTCTATTTTTGAATAAATGTGGAAGAAATTGTATTCTGTATATTGTAATTGAGGAAGAAGACAAAGTTCTAATAGTCCCTTGTGAAACTAATTTTGTAAACCATTTCCCCACTTGATGTGGATGACAATTTAATATACATTTTGTGCTGAAGAGTTACTATGTTTTGGAAATGAAATCCCCTTTGAATGTGAAAGAAATATACTTGGTATTCTATTTGTAAAAAGGAATGTAATGTGAAGGAGTTGTGATTGTAAAGTTGTATTTGATAAAAAAAAGAGAAGTGTAAAAGAAATATTTTCAATCGAATAGATGTTGTTTTACCTTATACAATGAAGTTATTATTGTTTGAAATCTTCTTTGAAAATGTTGTACAACTCTTTGTTTGAATGTGGAAAATGTATTCAGAATTATTGCATCCTGTGTTTGAAAAGCACATTCTTTTTTTGGAAAGGAAATAGAAATTGCTTTCTTGTTTCTACATTTTGATTGAAGGAAATAGAACATTGTAATATTGGATTAGAATGAAATCATATTTTAAAGTTTGGTAAATGTAATGGATCAATTCGAGTTGGAAGTTGTAGAGCTCTGTCAGATGATTTTCAAACTGGAAAATAATTATCAGAAAACATACAGAATGACCCTATAGACTAGGAAAGACATTTGAAATATTAATACAAGCTAAGAAAGATCAAAACGATCCCCAAAAAACTATAATACTTAAGAAATTTTCATAGAACCTTTCAAAATTGAGCTCAAACAATTTCTTAGTCATTTTTGTTGTTAAATTGGGGAAATTTGAATTGATCTTCAATCAAAAAATTTAATCCTTGAAATCTATCCTAAATTCTTCCAATTGAAATCCTCATTGTTTGTTGAGCATGTTGAGATAGAATAAATGGTGGATTTGAAAAAATAATTGATAAGTTAAAAATACCAGTTCACTTTCTAAGTGAGAGAAAGACATTTTCACAAAATTGACTCAAATTTTATCAAAATTAGAATTTAATGAATCTTGTGGAAAGAGCACGTCGAGATATTTCCAGAAAGTCCTCGTTTTCCCAAAAAAGAGCTCTCTATCAAAAGTTATGGCCCTCCGAATTTTTCTTCACTTGGTGTCAAAAAAAAAAAATTGGGAAAAATTTCCTTAGTAGGCCCACGGGCCCAAATTTTTCCGTTAGAGCTTCAGAAAATTTTTGGGAAAATTTTCCAAATTTTCCCCGCCACCCCACAGCCAATTAGAGGCTACCATGTGGCACCACGAGGTGTCAGTGGAGGGGCGGATCCCTTTAACTTGGCGCTTCCAAAATTTTTTTAGAAAATTTTGCAAATTTTCCCCACCACCCCGCCATCCTGTATCCAATTAGGAGCTACCATGTGGCATCATGAGGAAATGATGGAGGAGCGGGTCTCTTTTTTCCTTTTTGTGTTTCAAAAAATTTTGGGAAAATTTTCTAAATTTTCCCTGCCGCCCCATCGGCCACTGACCAATCGGGAGCTGCCACGTGTCATCGCGAGGTTCCGGTGAAGACATGGGTGAATTTTACCCTTTTCCCTTCAGGGCGTTAAATTTTTTTCTTCCTATTGCCCCACTTTCCCGCGTTGGCTTAGAAGATGCCACATGTCCCTCGCGGACTCACGGGAGCACGGGTGCAAAGGTGGCTTTCCACCCCTTGGGAAAATTTTCTCCCCATGGCCCGTAGACCCACCCATGGGGAAATTTTTCTCCCTGTGGCCCACAGACCTACCCCTAGGGAAAATTTTCTCCCCTGGGTCCACAAACCCGCTCTTGGGGAAAATTTCACCCCAAGGCCCACCGGCCCATAACTGGAGAAATATGAGGAGTTAGGAGGACTTCTTTATATCATTGGAAAGGTGAGGAAATTTAATATCCAATAAAAATGATTTATGGAAATTTTGAATGATTTAATTTTGAGAAAATTTAGGTTAAATATTTTAAGAGAGTTTTAGGAGTGGGTAAGTAAGAATTTACTCTGATGATTTTAAATATGTATTCTTTTCCCCACTTGTAATTAAACCTTGCTCTTATCTTAGATCTTGTGGATTTAAATACCTTGGGTTTTTAATTGTTTTGGTCCCTTAACCCTAAAATTTTAATAAGGGAATATTTAGCTAAAATGTGAATGTAATCATTGATTAAATTAATCCGTAAGGAGTTTTGAGCTAAGTGTGGACTTATTACACTTATTGCTTTTAAATGTGGAATTATTAATTGTTATAATGGGAAAAGTTATCAGTTGAATCTAATTGTCCTTGGGACTATAGTTGTCAACATTTTTCAACAAAAAAAAAAATCCATAATTTTGTAACTAAAGCTAGGTTGTTCATGGGTCTCAAGTGGGAGATTTTAGCGGGTGTACACTTGGTATCAAAGCCATGGGTTAAAAACTTGGACCCTTGGGCACACTAGAAAACTTGAGACATGAGCTTTAAAGATAGCACACTTTTGAATTTAAGAAAACAAACTTGTTTGAAAATTGAAAAAGAAATGCGTATGAAGAAATATTACATTACTATGTTCATTCAAACTACCAAAATTAAAATCATAATAAAATAAAAAGTTGTTTGAGTTTTTGTGCTTGCTTAGTGGCATTTTGTCTAAACCTAGGTAACTAAGAATGTCAAATTAAATTGATGTTTGTGAACTTCTAGTGTAGTGGAAACTTGGTTCCCCTTTGAAAATGTGTTGTTTTACAAGTCCTAATTCTTGATTTAATTATATGATGCGTTAAGCCCTTTTGAGACCCTTCCTTATTAAATTTGTTAGAATGATAAGTTGTATGGTGTGATTCTTTTGGTTGGACAATAGTGGTTGTGTCTCGGGGTTGGGAAGAGTTAATTAGAAGTTGTATAGAGCTTCCTTCCTTCAGTGGTTAGGAAATAGGGTCTGGTTGTCATTTTTTCATTTTGTTACCCATATGGGAGAGTGGACATTAAGTCTAGGTGTCATTTAGGACCCAACCATGCGTATGCATCCTATAACTAACCTCGAGGTAGAGTACCCTTATTGGCGGCCATGAAGGAGGTGCGAGAGTGAATGTGGTGTTAAATTTTGTGTTTTAAATTCGTAATATTGTGTTATTTTATCAAGGACTAGAATCTTATTTTATGGTTGATTTGAGAAGCTCTGAGGGTCTTTTATTTATTTTAATTTTTTTGCGAGAATTTTTAGACTTTGCAATACGGCTACTTAGCCACTTTTCTTGATTGTCGACATTTCTTAGATTTTATTTTTATTGGTGACTCGGAGCTCATTATGTTGTTGGATACTTAGCTAAATGTTACGTGGTTTCCTTCTTGCATGATGATGAGCTGGTTCTATGCTTTTTGTATTGTGACATTTCGTCATGTATGGGGGTACACCCTGGGTGTCTTGAATGTCCTCTTAGTTTCTTAAATTTATGCCTTGGTTTTGGATACATGGAACCTTGAGGGTGTCTAGGACCTTAGAGTGACTTTTTTCGTTGCTCGACCTTTCTAGATAGAGAGTTCATTGTGTTGTGCGTTCTAGTTGGTAGTCTGTTAGTGGTGGTGGTGATTCTCTTACAATCTGGTAAGAGCTTGAACCTCTTCGAAGTAGAGGTGTTTAATTGTGGGTTGATGAATTATGGTGGGATTGGTTTTCTTTTGGATGGCTATGGATGTTAGTGGAAAATTGTTTTTTTGGTATTGGCTTCTCTTCGATGGCATGCTAAGTTTTATCAAGAGTTTTTCATTTCATTATATTAAGTAGTGACTTGAGGATTATGTGCATATTGGTAATTATGGTTAGATTTAGTCCCATTCGAGTATTGTGTGTAAATTAAGTGTGTCTATTTTCCCTCTTGACCTATAAATAAGTCCACCCTTTCCTTAATTTTTTTAGTTACTATGAATAATACTCTATGACCTATTGATTTTGGATTACGTGGAGACACTTATGGATGCTTTCAGTATTTTGGACCTTGACATTGGTGATGATAGTGTAATTAGACCTTGATAATTTAATCTCGGTGGTATTTTATAATGTGATTCTTCTTGCAAAACTGTAACTCTTGGTCGTAAAGCCATGTTGAATAGATAGCTGATTGTCTGCTTACATTTGATGCTTTCTAGTGAGTATGTGGTGTTCTTATAGTTAAAATATTTCCTTGTCATTTTGATTACTTGGTTGGTGGTATCCCGTGGCAATATGGGTGTAGATTTGAAAACTTTCCTTGTCTTATCATGTGAGTAAAAATGTTTTCGCCAAAACAACAAACATTGTTAAACCCTAATAGATTAGTAAAAGTAATTATGCTTCCTTAATGGGTATTCCTTGTAACTTCCTTTGAGAACTTGTAGAAACCTAGTAGGAATGTTTTATGATACTTTTAATTAGTGGAAAACTCTCGAAATATTCTTGTGATCCATTTTGGTTGATTATTTCCTAGTTCTTACAAAAGTAATAATGTGTTTTCTATGTTGAATGTCCCTTGCTTTCCTTAGAATTTAAAATGTGATGGTCTGATTTACCTCGCTCTCCCATAAAATTAATAGTGTGATATTTTTACCATTCCTTCTCATTAAATTTTTAGTTGACAAGTTGAGTCATCCAAACATCATAAAACTATAATTAAGGAGATTTGGCCTTGAAGCTTAACAAATAAACTGGAACATAGAAAGAGAGAATGGTGCTTGCTTTAACCTTGGTAGATTAATAAAAAAAAAAACATGTAGAAGAACATAAAAGGAAAACTTTGTCCATATACCTCCCTTATGAGTAAAATAAATACTTTTATCTTTTCCACCTTTACAAAATGGTGAGATATCATGCCCCCTTAGTGGTCCTTATAACACAAACTTGTGATGTCATAATAGGAGGAAGTTTAATTAAGAAAACTTGTAAAGGAATGTGCTTAGCAAATGAAACTACAACTTTTGACTTAATGAGTTGATTTATAAATAAGTAAGATTTATGTGTATTGAGTACAATGTATAGTTGAACCTATAGTTTTGTCACCTACCCAGAATTGTGAAGCACCTGGTGGATAGTAGTGTGTTCTAGTTGCTTAGTACCTTCTTGTTCATAGAGGTATGTGCCTTTCTTTGTGGGATTTTTGGGTCATCATACCCTTATCGTCCCATAGCTCGACGAGTGTGAGTTGTGGCCTTTTTGGTTTGAGACTTATCTCTTGTTTAAGTAACCTCCTTGCATGTTGTCTTGTCCTTGGAGACCTAAGTTATTGTAATTTTAAGGCAACATATGTTAAGGATATAAAATAACTTTGGGAAGTCTTCTTTTCTTCTTGTTCTTCTCCCTAGAGACCTTGAGTGCTCTTTGGTGTTACGATTTATGCTTGTGCTCTCTTTGTGGTTATTCCGAGCTTGATCAGGAAATAAGATAAATGAATCCCATTGTGTTATTGTTAATGGTACTTCTTGTATTGATATAAAAGTTTCTAGGGAGATATATATATATTTTCTTTTGCTAAAGCGATTGATTTCTTTAGATTTGGTTGGTATGGTGTGTTCCATTCTTAAAACAAAAGTGTAAAAATCAGTGTATAGGAAAACTTGTGGTCTTGACTTTCGCTTGTATTACCATGAAAAGTTAATTTTACCCTCTCGAGTTATAGAAGTGCTTTCCTTGAATAATTCATTGATTTTAAATTTTTGCTGATTTAGGTGTCCTTGTTGATTAACCTCATCCTATGTGATCCTCAAATTTTGGGACATTGAGTATACTTTTTCATCGTGAAAATTTGGTCATAGTTGATTTTGTTATCCTTTTCTAGAAAACAAACCTTGAAAGCATGGTTTAAACTTAGTAGAAACCTCAAATTTTACTATTGTAGTATGTTGTATTACTTGGGAAACTATGTGGTCATTCTCAAACTCATGGAATTCTCCTTATTATTCCTCTACTTGGTGGTTACTCTTAATAATCTTTTGAACTCTTCATGTTATATTGTTATGTGTGGTATCTTGGTTGATAGCGTAAATTTACTCTCTAGATTTAAGTGTTCGTAGCCTTGCATGCAGAAAGTTTAGAACTCATCCCTTGCAATCTCCCTTCTTCTTGCTGAATTACATTAGACCAAACTTAGGTTCTGTAGACCCACACTTGTTTGAAGCAAGAAATCCCATAATAGAGTGATCCTTTTTCTATTGCATTTGTTCCTATATCTCTTTCCAGTGACTTCCAGGAGGAATTCGAGTCTAAGGGGAGGGGGATGTAGTTCCCACTTCCCTTCGACACTTTTGATATTGATCATGATACTGCTGAATATATTATGGACATTATTATAGTTTTGATTTAGTATGGTGTTAGATGTCGATCGTGGATAATTGTTGACTTTGATTCATATATGATGCATGATGATTGTTAGAGAAATTTTTATATAGATGTTGACGTCTGTTGTTAGACATGGTTATATATATATATATGGATGTTGTTAGGCCATGTGATATTTGGATATATTGAGTAGACTAAGAAAATTGAATTTAAAATTGATGATTATATAGTTCTTGATGAAATTGTAAGTGATATTTTTGATTTTCGAATGTTGTTGTGATTCATATATATATTGATGATTTTAAAATTATCTTATATTCATTTGGATGTTCTGATATGGCCTGACACCGAAGGGGTATTTGTATTGTGTAGGTTAAAAAAATATATATCATCAACAAACATCGGGGATTGGAGACCAACCACATTGGAATTATAGATGAATTCAACATGGTCACCATGGGAACTTGTATTGTTCATGTGTGTGTGTTTGATTGTTAGGTATTCCCATGGGGGATCACCTTTAAATGTGACCAAGGGTTATGTGTATTTATTTATTTGGTTCCTTTTTATTGATGTTTGCATGTGTTTATTTTGTGGTGCATTGACCCTTTCATTATTTATTAAATGGTGTGTAATATTGTGAGTGATCATGTTGTTAAGTTAATTAATTAAAATATGTCATAAGAAAGTAATTAATAAAGTTTTTGGCCTTGAATTAAAGTGTTGTAAGAGATGTGTAAGTAATGTGTAAGTTAACTTTTGAGTGTGAAACACTCCACCTTCTTGGAAATTCGAATTTGTCCTTGGAGGCTGATTTTGGAAGCTTATGGGACAAGTTAAACTTGTCCCATACCTCTTAAATTTATTTACCAACCATACCTATGGTTGGAGAGTGGAATTTAGACCTTATTTATGCATTTTTGTAAGTCAAATTGTATGTTTTAATTGCACTTTCTTACATGTTTTTAATTTCAGTCCTTTGGGGTGTGGGCTTGTTTTGGAGTGTGTAAGTAATTTGTCATATTATTCACCCACCCATTTATTATGCATTGGAGAATGAAGTTGAATTTTGGGGTTGGGGTTGAGGATGTGTGATGTGGCATCCTACATGGATCCACCTCATCCTCTTCCCTTCCCTCTTCTATAAAATTCAAATTCCTTGCCTTGTTTTTGGGTTGCTTTACTTTGGAGACTTCTTTCTTAGGTGAAGTATTTTGCTATTTTGGAGCTCTTTCTTGGAAGAAGTTTTAGAAGATTGTGGGATGGTTGTGCTTAGCTGATTTGGATTTCTTGCATTCGGATGAATCTTGCTATTTTGGAACTTGGAACAACTCCATCATGGGGAGGTAGGAGCATGGCTCTTGAAATTCTTATTTTCTGTTTATGAAAATGTTAATGTGTGAATTTTTTGGCATGTTTGTGGGCTGTTGGGTAGATGGCCTAGGAATGATGTAGGAGAAGACTATGGGGTTTATATGTTTTAGGAAGCAAACGTGTGTTTTAGGGAGGTACAAAGGATGAGGGAGCTAGGATTTGGTTCCACCTTACAAAGAAATAGCTTGCATTTCTTTACTCATTATGGGGTGCCATAAGAGGTTGGGGAGGCATAAGGAAATGTGAGGAATAAGGGGTACTTGGGGAGACATAAGGATTTTTCAGGGTTTTAAGATACTATATTTATGCGGTTTTAATTCAGGTGGTGATACCCATTTTCCCTTTTGGGAGGCATAAGAAGCATCCCCCATGGTTTCTTGCTCCTTTGGCTTGCTTTATGAATCCTTGGTAATGTTTTTCATGATTTAATGTAGTTGTAAACTACATTCTGTTTAGGACTGTGTTTTATTGTGAAAATGTTGTTTGAGTGCTTGTGAAAGCCTGTTGTTACCATGAGTTGGATCACATCTCTTATTGGTTTGTGGTTGGGGCTCGGGGCCAATGAAGAAGGATGGCTTCTCCTTTTCATTGGATGTCTTGGTTGGGTGGAGAGCGTTGCCTTTCCCTTGCTCTTGTGGTGATCAAATTAGAAGAATGAGAAATCTGCATGTTGCTGTTCTGGAGCTGAGAAAAAGACAAGTTTGACAGTCCTTGTTGAGATTATTCTTATTGTAACCCCTTCCCACTTTGAAGTGGATGACCTTGTACATTATTTGTGATGGAAAGATGTGTTGTATTGGCTATGAAATTTGTAAATTGAATTGTGAAAGAGATATACTTTGTTCTCTATTTTTGAATAAATGTGGAAGAAATTGTATTATGTATATTGTAATTGAGGAAGAAGACAAAGTTCTGACAGTCCCTTGTGAAACTACTTTTGTAAACCATTTCCCCACTTGATGTGGATGAAAATTTAATATACATTTTGTGTTGAAGAGTTACTATGTTTTGGAAATGAAATCCCCTTTGAATGTGAAAGGAATGTAAAAAGGAATGTAATGTGAAGGAGTTGTGACGGTAAAGTTGTATTTGATAAAGAAAAGAGAAGCTATAAAAGAATATTTTCGATTGAATAGATGTCGTTTTACCTTATACAATGAAGTTATTATTGTTTGAAATCTGCTTTGAAAATGTTGTACAACTCTTTGTTCGAATGTGGAAAATGTATTCAAAATTATTGCATCCTCTGTGTTTGAAAAGCATGTTCTTTTTTGGAAAGGAAATAGAAATTGCTTTCTTGTTTCTACATTTTGATTGAAGGAAATAGAACATTGTAATATTGGATTAGAATGAAATCATGTTTTAAAGTTTGGTAAATGTAATGGATCAATTTGAGTTGGAAGTTGTAGAGCTCTGTTAGATGATTTTCAAACTGGCAAATAATTATCAGAAAATGTACAAAACGACCTTGCAGACTAGGAAAGACATTTGAAACATTAATACAAGCTAAGAAAGATCAAAATGATCCCTAAACAAACTATAATACTTAAGAAATTTTCATAGAACCTTTCAAAATCAAGCTCAAACAATTTCTTAGTCATTTTTGCTATTAAATTGGGGAAATTCGAATTGATCTTCAATCAAACAATTTAATCCTTGAAATCTATCCTAAATTCTTCCAAGTGAAATCCTCCATGTCTGTTTGGCATGTTGAGAAAGAATAAATGGTGGATTTGAACAAATAATTGATAAGTTAAAAATACCAGTTCACTTTCTAAGTGATAGAAAGATGTTTTAGCGAAATTGACTCCTTATATTTTATCAAAACAAGAATTTAATGAATCTAGTGCAAAGAAGACGTCGAGAGCTTTCTAGAAAGTCCTTGTTTTCCCAAATTGAGCTCTCTATCAAAAGTTATGGCCTTTTGAAGTTTTTCTTCACTTGGCGTTAAAAAAAAATTTGGGAAAAATTTCCTTGGCGGGCCCAAGCAGCCCGAATTTTTCCCTTAGAGCTTTGGAAAATTTTATAAATTTTCCCCACCGCCCCGCAGCCAATAAGAGGATCCCACGTGGCACCACGAGGTGTCGGTGGAGGGGTAGATCCATTTTTAACTTAGTGCTTCAAGAAAATTTTGGGAATTTTTTTCAAATTTTCCCCGCCACCCCACCGGCCCGTAGCCAATAAGGAGCTGCCATGTGGCGTCACAAGACAACAACCGAGTGGTTCCTTTTTACCTTTTTGTGTTTTGGAAAATTTTGGAATTTTTTTCCAAGTTTTCCTGACCACCCTGTCGGCCACAGCCAATCAGGAGCTGCCACATGGCATCACGAGGTGCCGGTGGAGGCACAGTGAATGTTACCCTTTTTTCCCTTCGGGGTGTTAAAAATTTTTTCTTCCCGTTGCCCCGCTTTCCTGCGTTGGCTTAGGAGACACCACGTGTCCCTTGTGCACTCACGGAGTGCGTGTGTAGAGGTGGCTTTTCGCCTTGGGAAAATTTTCCCCCACCCCACGAGACCTGCCCATGGGGAAAATTTTCTTCCCGTGGCTCCCCTACCCACCCTTGGGGAAAATTTTCTCCCCTGGGCCCGTAGGCCCACTCTTGGGGAAAAGTTTCACCCAAGGCCCATGGCCCATAATCGGAGAAATATGAGGAGTTAGGACAACTTCGTATATCATTGGAAAGGTGACGAAATTTCCTATCCAATGGGAATGATTTAGGAAAATTTTTAATGTGTTAATTTTGAGAAAAATCAGGTTGAATCTTTTAAGAGAGTTCTGGGAGTGGGTAAGTAAGAATTTACTCTGATGATTTTAAATATGTATTCTTTTCCCCCACTCTAATTAAACATTGCTCTTGTCTTAGATCTTATGGAATTAAATACCTTGGGTATTTAATTATTTTGGTCCCTTAACCCTAAAATGTTAATCATGGAATATTTAGCTAAAATGTCAATGTAATGAATGATTAAATAATCCCTAAGGATTTTTGAGTTAGGTGTGGACTTATTACACTTGTTGCTTTTAAATGTGGAATTAGTAATTGTTATAATGGGAAAAGTTATCATTAAATTTAATTGTTCTTGGGACTACGGTTGTTAATACTTTTCAACAAAAAAATTTACTCCATAATTTTGTAACTAAACCTAGGTTGTTCATGGGTCTCAAGTGGGATATTCTAAGCGGGCGTTACAACGTGTATATTATTGTGTAATATATAGTTGGATTTATATTTACATTGGCATATCATATATATTTATCTTTATTTTATGGATATATTAATATTTTCACAATGATAATTGTCCATGTGTATTTATTCCATCCCTCATGTATGATCAAGAACTATAAAGAATTCTACTTATATATGTTTGTTTCCTTTTTGTATGACAACTACCAATAGGGTGAAGTATACCTAGGAAAAGAGGAATAGATAAAAGTATGAAATAATACTTCTTTCTTTTCATTAACCTCCATGGGAGCCAACTAAATTCTCCACTAAGATCCTAATATTAGATTACAATTTTTTTAAAAATTGATATCATGAGTCAATTGTAAATTAATCATGCTTAGATATATTCCTAAAGCTAGTATATCCATTGTGTATAATTATATTCCTTAAATTTTAAAAATGCCACATTTCCAAGTGATACTAAAATTTCTTGCTTTGATTAGATAGATAGATCTATGAATAATTTGAGAAAAAAATTATTACCTTTGATAATGATGTAGTACACCCATGAGATATCATTTATCAACATCTTCCCTTACATATTCTAGTTACTATAAATATTATACGGATAGAAATATTCATGTAGAAAATGGATCAAGATTTAAATAATTAGTGAGAATTTCCTTGCATGGTTGGGTATTGGTAGTAATATTATTTCACTAAATTTGATAAGATCATTAAGATAATTAACAATCAACATATAAAGGATCTTGTAAAAATCAATTCGTATATATCAATTGGTCCTAAAATTGTAGCCAATTTTATTTTAGTTTTATATAATGAAAAATGTTACAATGTGATAATTAGGAGACCTTTAAAGATGATATGGGAGTTGTTCCATTTACATTGCATATATGATTGCATTCATACGTGGTTGATTGATGCATACCGCACCATCGATGATGTTTCATTTATATTTTATAAAAGGATAAAGAATCAAAATTTCCTCATGCCTCACTCAAATAAGAAATTTAAGTATATTATCTCCATGAGGAATTATACCAATTGATCAAATCCACACATTTCAAATTTGGTGAAAGTAATAATGTTCATGATGGTAATGACAAGAGTGTTAGATACCTATTGGAAGGATTAATCTTATGCCAACTACCACATGTGAATGTAAAGATGATATGGCTACATTTGAAATTTCATCCATCTATATCACTCTTTTGGATTAGGGGAATCCAGACTAAGAATCACATATTACAAAAGAGAAAAAAAATTATGTTAAGGATAAAGTGCCTATGATAGATGAATATTCCAATACAAATAAGATAACAAATAACACTTTATTAATTCAAACCAATTTAAAGAAACATGGTTTAGTTCTTAAGTATGTATATAATATGGGGTATAAGGATTAATTCCTTGGTAAGGGTTAATAAGGTATAAAAAACATTTTCTTCAAATCAAATATATGACCAAACAAGGAATTAGATACATCAAATATAAAATCATAAGTCAACAAGTGCATCATATTGTAGAATACATATTTATTGTAGACCATGATTATCATGGAACAATAAATAATTATATCACTAAAATAAAATCCATTAATACTTTACATGCTCAATTTTAAAATTTTATGACAACTTACTCTATTTACATGACCAATATAATGCATATTTAAGACAATGTCATTTACTATGACTTAATACAACATAGTGGAACATGCAAAACACCATCTATTGATACCTTTATAGTGATGAATGTATCACAAAATATTCAAGAGATAGTTTAATTTACCTATGTTTAATCAAAACATAGATTCCCTTATACATTGAGAAATCATTCTTATTTTGGGGAAAGTGAACCTCTACACATTGATGATGAGATCACCTTAACTAACTTGGATAATTTTATATTTACACCATTTTTATTTTAGATATAAAAATATTATTAAACAAAGATACAATTTATTTTGACTTTGGTACTACTGATGCAACCCAAAGTATTAAAATTAGGTGCTTCACTTCCTTTAAAAGAGAATAATTTATCCAAAAATATTCTAATTGTACATCAAGAAACATTTTCATGGTATTATGTTGATGCGTCATGAAATCCCATCAATATCACAATGAAAAACCTTGTTATGAATCATAATGCCAAACACATAAAGAAAAATATAACAATTATACATCAAAAAAAGTCTTTACTAGTAAGGGAATACAAAAATTACGTAATGCTAGTTTTAATGGCTTATTGATTAGATTTGATTCATTTTTACCAAATGGTAAGTAAACTAGTGGCATGAATATATGTATGAAATTTAGAGATAATAAAAATGCATTTCATAATCGGATGACTTCCTATCACCTAATAATGATATGGTTGTTGAATGTAAAGCTAAACATGATATGTTGTACTTCATAATTCAGGTTTCTTGTTATAAAACATTAAGATCAACTGTTGACCAATATAAAATTAAATTTCAAATTGCTTCGGGTACATTTTTCTATAATTTCATGCCTTTTAAACTTAAATATTTATTAGTTACCCATTATAGAGATACATCCCATATATTCCTTGATTGCATGGAATTTTTTTATAGGACCATGTCGATGACATCCTAAGACACTATTGCACGACCATGTAGTGTTTTTATGCACCAAATATGCCACCGAATATGAAGAAGTGATTTTGGGGCTCCCGTAGAATGCAATGTTTATCTAAGTGTATGGTTGGTTTCAACTCATGGATCAATAAGTCACATGTAATTATGATAAAAAATAAAAGTATATTCTATATAAAAGGTAGTATTGTAGACACAAAATCATGCACTTTAGAAATTATCTAGTCCCGATCACATAATACTATTCATATGATTCCTAAGTAAGAATGTTTCTAATTAACCCATGTGTTTACCCAACTTTCCTTTTTCGTTGCTACTTTTAGTCTTACACATTTATTTTCTTAGTCCGTGATGCAGGAGCATCTTCTCACCAACATGGAAATTTTGAGATTTTGTATAAATTATGCAATTTTGGGTTGAACTAGACTAAGAAAGGTTTAGGGGGTGTTAATGAAGTCCTAGTAGTTCCATTCAAATGCCTAAGTTGGTCTAAGTCCTTGAGAAATTCAAACTAGGAGGTTTCCCTCCAAAATGAAATTCAAATTCTTACAAAGGAATTTTAGTGGATTTTTACATTGTAAAAGTGTTTTAAGTCATTAATAAGGCATGGAATAGGTGTATTTAGGTCCTATATGTCATGTGAAGTCTAAAATAAGGTATAATGTTAGACCTAGGGTTTGGAGGTCTAAGCTAGGTTAGTATTTTAAGTATGTAAAAGGGGAAATTAGGTGTTTAAAGGCTAATAAAGCCTCTAAAATGTATATAACTATTTTAAAATCATATAAAATCCTAAAATGTAACTAAATCAGGACCCTTGAAGAATTATGGAGAGGAGAAACTCAAATGGAGGTTTGGTAAAAGAAGATTAATGAAGGAAAATCCATTCTTGATAAAGAATCTCTGGGTATTTCTTGTAAATGTTGTTATCTCATGATGTTTTTATTATTCTAGAAGTTATTTTACCATTCACCTTCAGAGAACAAGATAAATAACTCGAGTAGTGTAATATTTTTCTAGTGTAAATGTTTTTGGTGATGTCTCTGGTTTTTGCAAGTATTCTTTGTGTTGAACTATGCACCTTTGGTATGTTGATATTGTGAAATATTTGTAATATTTAATGCATGTTCCTTAAAGGGTATTAAAACAAGAAACCAAAGGTAGGATTGATATAGGTTAGGTAAGTAACTTCGTGTTGTATTTCATTGATAAGTGCAATGGTTGACTATGCATGGATGTGAAGAAAGATCAATCTTGTATTTCTTAGTATGATGGCTTGAAATTCAGGGGTGAGGTTAGGAGTTTATATTTATGTGATAAGAAGTATATTTAACACATTAAAGGCGATTTCTTTCTTGATACTTCTTAATAAATTGACCAAGTAATCGAACTCTATATGGTGTTATGTATTCTCCTTAATAAGATTAAGAATATGGTAAAATGAATGTGTGTGCATGTGTAAGGAGTAGACCATGGAAATTATGAGATAAGTGCGGATAAATGTTTTTGAGTCTTAGATAATTCTTCTCAAAAGAGATGAGTGGAATTTTGGAAATCTGGGTAAGAGGGTTTAGAGAGCCTGCGTTTTAGAATGTATATTCAAGTAACCTCTCATTGATCCAAGTCCTTACCTTTGACATCAAGCCTTATTGCTATAATATATGTGGATTCAAGTATATAAAATTCCACCATAGAAAATTTTATGCATCAAATCAAGCATTGATGAAATTTATAGCATAAACATGCTTCTTGAGCCGAAGAAATTGTACAAAGAAGTGTTAGTAAGAAATGTTTGTGTTGATAATACTTAAGCATCCAATATAGCCTCAAAAATTGGAATAAATTTCCTTTTCTTGGTCCTTTAATACAAATAAGAGTAAATTTAATATTTTTTTAGTCTAATTATTTTAAATTCTTGACAGTGTAAATGAAGTAAAACATGCACAACTTAGACGCCTAGTGTGAAGAGTCATGCTACAAGGGAAGTATGTTATAGAAAGGGAGTTAGAAAATGAAAATTTATACATATATAAAACAATACAAAGGGTACCTGGAATTCTAATCATCTTGTATTAAAACCTCTTAACAAAAATTCTATGCATGACAATTTATATAGGAAGACCTAATGAGGGTTTTAACAAAAATTGCAAAAGTGAAATTTATGGAGATGTACAGAGGATGAATCATTAAAACTTTGGGATTACATTAGAGGTGTCAAGATAAAAATATTTGAATTGATAAATATAATTGGGTGGATATTTAATTTTAATTTCATGATTTGAGCAAACAACCTTGCCTTAAGGGTTAAGAAGGCAGTTTGTGCAAAGAGTATGTTATTGTGTCTTGGATCTATTTGAATTCATGTTGATGGGAATTATAAAAATGGTTTGGGGTTTTGAATAGATGTAGAAGCTTAGTATGGAACAAAAGAGGCTATAAGCCACTAACATAGTAAGAACTAGTTAATGTTGAAGTGAAGTGTAAGCTAAGGTAAGTAAAGAAGTGAATCATTAGTAATAAAACAACAATAATTTAAGATTGATAGTATGAGACAAGGAGTTGAATGCAAGGTATAGGGCCTATAAATAATATTTAGGAGATTACATCAGTTATATCAAGAATTGAGCTTTGTAAGGCTTGTATGGATCCTCCTTTACACAAATTTGAAATAGTTGATGAATGAAATTGACTTCATGAATGAATAAATGTGATCCTTGACTACTAAGTGTGCCTTTTCAGTATTTAAAAATTTTCATCCTAGACCCAGATGCTAGTGCCATTCACCCTCATCTAATTTTGGTGCCCCTCTCCTCTTTGTCCTTTACTCACACTTTTGGGTCCTTTTCATCCGTTTTAGAATCTTATCGTTTTGGTAGATGAATTTTTAGGGTTAATTACAAAATTCAAGAAAAATAATCATATAAATACAAAGTTATGTGATCATAGTAAGGGAATAAACACTAAGCATATACTATATCAACCTAAGGTTGCATCTATCAAGGTTTATAATAGCTCTATTACATCCAACTAGCTCCATCATAAGGACATGAGGGATGGTTTTTCGTATCACACTTCACAGAGAGAAGTTCATTCTCTTCCATGCACACATTTATTACATTTTACATCTAGATACTTGCTCTCTATCCACATGTGACTGGAAAAAGAATAACCTAGGGCATAATTTTGCACACACAAAATACTACATTTGGTTTGAGATGTAGTGCAAAACTCAATTGTAATTCCACCTTTGTGGTGGCCGAGGAAAGTTTGATCCCTCATTCCGAATCTTTCCTTTTGGGAATTGATGTCTATTTTATGCGTTTAAAAGTTCATTCTTCATTTTAGGTTTCTAGAAACTCCAATGATCATTCTCGTGAATCTATAAACGACAAAATTATATCATTAATGAACATCTTGTGACGCAAAGTATTATGGTTTCTTATTATTTCTTCAAACCTAGGAACCTAGAATCAGTAGCACTCGTGTTTTCAAGGGTTCCCCTAGAAATCTCAAGGTGCCCCTTTCTATCATGTTCCTCTAGTTCTTTCATTTTCTAAGATCCAGTACGATGGTCACTGCTTCACATTTATCTGTTTTCTTATTCTGCACTTTGCGTAACTCAACAAATAAGTTAAGGCATCTTACCCTTCTTTTCACATTAGGGTTTCATTATTTATTTCTTAGTTTTATTTTTTATATTTCTATATTTCATTCCATAATTTTCTTACTCCTACTATAACATCAAATTAGGAACCTCTATTTTCATATTTCTCTTAATCATTTTGGTGAACCCCACTTGTGATCGGTCTTTTAGATCCTTCTTTAAAGAAATCATATTTTCTATCATGGCTCCAAAGTTTATCAAATTTATTTGTATGATTTAATTAAAATTCATATCCTAATTACCAAGTTATTCTAAAAATCCTTAGACACCATGTATCTCCTAGCGATACACCGCCATATCTAATTAGTGCTACTTTAGATTGAATATCCGACGACCCTAGTCTTAGTGATCCTCCATATAATTAATCCATGTTGGACTCAATTGAAGCTTTACATTATTTATTTCAAGAAATTTTTAGGCTATGGAATCCTTGATTAAATCTCTCAAATCTTAAATCCAACAAATTAAGGATGCTTCTCACGCTCATGTGTGTTTTCCTTTACATCCCATCTTAATTCTATGTATTGTACACGTGATTATATTAGTGAGCCTCAAGTATTTCCATTACCGAGCCTCTGATGTTTGGTCACAATGCTAAGAAACATGACATTCTTACTGATCTCCTTAGTCATCAATTGGCCACTTTACCATCTACTCATGGATATTCTCCTTATCGTATTGTCAAATATAAAAATCATCCATATTACAATCATTCAAATCAACGGACATGATGACAATGAATGCTTTGATTTATGAAAAATAATCAAGCATCTTAAACATCAATTTTTATCTCATTCACTATTCAAAGCCATGTCACATCATCTTCTCCAATTTTTATTATTGATGTAAAATCACAACACCCCTCGAATTGCTCGGTTTGAATTGGGGCATTTCATGTGATTCGCATAACATGGAGCTATCATGAGTTTGGGACATTGCGAAATGGGATAGCTCTATGGAAAAGGCTGGTTCTTGATCCTAACCTACCTACTACTAACTACTCCTAATGTAGGAAAACCACTAACTAATCCTAATCTAATACTTCCAAGGGGACAGGAAAAAAGGATTACATGAAAGAAACCTACACTATGAGCAATGATACACCAAGAAAGGAGTGTTGATCACTCTTTCTAGCCATGCAAAATGGACAAAGGGTGAATACTGGGGAGGTTGGAAAAATGCAACACAAACCCAAGTTCCACCAATGTATTAAGGGAAGGATGGATAGGTGCAACATAAATCGGAAATAAACACAATTATTATTCCTGATAAACACAAAACACCCAACAATAACTATGAAATATGCATATAAAACTCGTTGCAATGAGAGGGAAGAGAGATACAAAAATCATGCAAAGGTTAAAAGAACTAACAAAAATATAAAAAAATTCTCATGAAGTATACACAGTACATTACATGTGGGAGAAATACATGAATCCATTATAGTGTTTGGAGGAAGGCTTAGAGCCCCAAGAAGAAATGGGGTGCATGGGAGAAGAAAGATCAACCCTTTGCACAATGCAACCCCTTACAATTTATAGAGGAATAAAATGAGAGAGAGAGAGAGATAAGAAATTCAAAATATGTACTCCAATATCCTTAAATATATTTCATTTTCCTTGTAGGAGGGATGTGCCAATCTTCCAAGACCATACTCCATTGTATCATTCTTGTTGGGGAGTAAAAGGAGCCCATCTGTCATCATTTTTGGTAGGTGAGAAATCTGGGACCACCTTCTAAAATGGCGGACTGTATTTTCTAATTTTAGAATACTTGGTCTCACTAAAATTAAGAAAACTATTCATAGATTTGTAGAGGACACTCGAGAGGTTTACAAAAAGTCTGATTTTATGCAAATCCGATATCCCAATTAGAAGTTATGGCCATATGAAGATGAGGGTTTCATTTTGCAATAAATGTGGATGGTTGGCTTTGTCTTTTCGGACTCCAAAATTACATAACAACCTACAAAATCTGAAATTTTGGACTTTCAAGATTCAGAAATTTGGGCTTCGACATTTTAGGACTTCAGGTTTTGGGACTTTAGGTTTTGGGGATTTGGGAATTTAGGTTTTGAGGTTTCAGGACTTCAGGTTTCTGGGTTTTGGGACTTCGGGTTTAGGGGATTCAGGACTTTGGGTTTTAGGTTTTTCTCCCCCTATGCTACAATTTTTACTATGACCTCATGAAACCTTCAAAATTCTAAAACCCAAAGTCCTAAATTTTGGACTTTGGGTTTCAGACTTCCCGCCCCTTGTTCGCGCTTCTTTCCATCGAGTCCCTGAATTTTATTTGACCTACCTCATCGAATGACCACACCTCTGAAGTTTGAATTTTCGACTTAAGAAATTCTTCATTTCCTAACTAGCTCGAACTATCGAGATCCTTTGTAATGTGTTTGGTCTTCTTCAAAATTTTTAGCCAATCCCAAAATTTGATCTTCCTTGGCCAAATTGATCCCTCACTTCCTCTCTATGGGGTCTTTTTGTCTAATTTCACCCGAGGGGACAAATTAGATAATAGTTAGAGCCCAATGGGTTTGTAAATCTGATTCGTTTATGTTTATTGACCATAAATTCATCATCGCTAATGTGAATTATTTGATGAATCAAACACCACACATTCAATCCACTCAAACTAAAAACCACCTCATTCGAACATGCTTGGATCCTCATTTTTCTGTCATCATGGGTGGTAAAGTTCCTCAAATTCCTTTATCTGATTTACTTAAAATGCATCTTGACTACAAGGTTGTTCTATAAAAATCCTTGGACTCCATGTGTCTTGCTAAGGATATGCCACCACATGAAATAAGTCTTATTTTCCATTATCTATCCGATGACCCTGACCCTCGTGATCCTCCATCCAATCAACCCATACTGGAGTCAATTCAAGCCTTGCATTATTTATTTTATGAAAAATATAGGCCATGGAATCCATGATCATATTTCTTAAATCGGAAATACAACATCTTAAGGACGCTTCTCAAGATCATGTCTATTCTTCCTCTACATCTTTTATTCCTTCTATGTCTTCTACATGTGCTCATATTAGTGAACCTCAAATGTAACCACTCCTGCACCTCTAAAATTTAATCTCCATGCTAAGAAACAAGATATTATTCCATAGCTCATAACTTATCAATTAATCAAATTTCCATCTACTCATTTGTATCCTCATCGGCTTGCAAAATATCAAGGTCTCCCATATAGCAATTATAACTAGAATAATTTTCCAATTTCTTTATTTTAGATTCCAAATTCTCTATTTTTGGATTCCAATTTTGCTATTATTGGATTCCAATTTTTCTATTATGGATTCTAGTTTTGTTAAGTTGGATAATCCTAGCGACCACTAAGATACATAAGGCTAGATGCCCTTAAGTTACATAAGGCTAATAGATTCTAAGCTACATAAGGTAAGCGATTCTAAGTCGCATAATGCAAGCAACCATTTTAAAACTTAGAAGGTGAGAATTTTAAATGATTTCACCCAAATTCATTAATGGACTCTGTAATATGATATATCAAACTCCATAATCAGGGATAATGGGTTTCGATATTTTAATTTTTGAATTCAAATATTCTAATTTCACTATTATTGGATTCCATTTTTGCTATTTTTGGATTCAAATTTTTCTAAGTTACGTAAGGCTGGTGGCCGCTAACCTAGATAAGGATATCGAATCCTAAGTTACATAAGGATAACGACCACTAACTTACATAAAACTAATGGGGCCGTTAAGCTTATTTTAAATTTTAAATTTTGGATTCCAATATTTCAATCCTCGTAAACCAATATTTCAACTTTTGGATTATAATATTTCAATTTTAAGATTCCAATATTTTAATTTTCGGATTCCAATCTTTCAATTTTCAGATTCCAATATTTTAGTTTTACAATTCCAATATTTGTAAAATTGGATTCCAATGAGAGCTATACTTTTTACCTACTTGGAATGGAATATTTCACAATTTACTGAAAACGATTGTTATATGAATAGTCCAAGAACATGTTTTTGAGATATGGAATGAGCTTAACTCCCTTGATCCTACAACTTTCATATGATATCCATATATTTCAAGATTTTGTTCCTTTATCAATCATATATGTGTGTGTGTGTGTGTGTGTGTATTTATATCTATATCATATATGTATATATGTATGTATATGTATATACATATATATGTGTGTGTGTGTGTGTGTATTTATATCTATATATATATATCTATATATATATATATATATATATATATATATATATATATATATATATATATATATATATATGTATGTATGTATGTATGTATGTATGTATGTATGTATGTATGTATGTATGTATGTATGTATGTATGTATATGTATATGTGAATATATCTATATATACATATAGACACACACACACACACACATATATACATATATGTATGTATGTATGTATGTATGTATGTATATATATATATATATTGTCAATATTTCTTTATAGCCATGGTATATATTCTTGTTATATAATTCAATAATCCTTTTTGTAGTATAAGAGTAACACCGCCTTTTAAATTTAATTCTTATCTCGTAAGGGTTATTTACACAAATACTCATACATCATCATGTTATCCTTTCCCATGTCCTACCTTAGTAAAAATCTAGATATTTTATACACCTATGGTCATATTCATCCTAACTAAGACAATAAAACATTTGTACATTCTTAAATTGTGATGTGCAATTATCTCGACCAAATGTAATGTTGATGGAAAATCATGTTCCTTTAAAATAACTTCGGAGAAAACAAATAGAAATACCATTATAAATATTCATTAGAATGTGTTCAATAATAATTTATGTATAAATGGTACTCTTTTAATATATTTTTATCTTGGTTAGTACTTTTCAAAGAGTGCATGAATGTTATATGCACAAAATTAACAACTTGCACAAAGTTGTAGTGTTGTGATTGAAACTCTATTTTTGGTTGCAATAATTAATTCTATCTGAAGCATAATGCTAAGATAATAGAACCAAGTTGGAATGTGTCCTTACTTTACATGAATTTTCCTCCAACCATTAAGATCTATGTTTTTGCATCACTTACTCATGGACATTTTCCTTTGTAAAATTGACCATATATTATAATACACGTAATTGTATTGTAACAAGATCACACCTTTTATATTATTTTTGATATTTTAATTGATATTTCATAAATTTGTATTTGTGAAGACATTTGTATTGCATGTTTAATCTCCACATGGATAGAAATTTTCAATTTTGGCAAGCCACCGCATATGTTCCAAGTTTCATTAAAACATGCTTTGTTAGAAAAAATGTTCACTAATATTAAAAATAATATAGTAGAAATAAATTCCCTTACTTATACTGGTGGAATATTTAATTTTCTCTCTTGTAACATGATGTCACTATACAAAATAGAATGTACATGATGAAAGACATCATAAAGATATGAAAATTCAAGATGATTCCTACAAGAAAAATTAGTATGTGAGTGATTAATTTTTTAACATAAAAGGGTTTGTTTATTTCAAAAATATTTTTCTAATGTTAATTTTTGGAATTTTTTTCTTTAAAAAAGACAAAAATTATATTTGAGTCATATCAAGAAATATTTTGCATGTGGTTAATGATTATGAGAACCATTTTTTTAACTTTGTCTCTTACATTTAGCGAAACCTTTTTGTTCTCATTCAAAAAAATTTATAGGTAATATTTTAGAGTATCATACGTGCCATTTCCTTTTCGAGTCTACTTGAGAATGCCTAATAATCATTGTTTTGGGATGATTAAAGAGTTTTAAGACTCATAATTGATTTCATTAGTGTATTTTTATTTTCCTTTAAAGTTCTATTTGTTCTTGTAATCAAGATTTTTTCAAATTTTTAATCACTTAGTATATAACTAGTAAGTGTTTTCCACATAACATTACTATCTTTAGTGCATTTTATCACATCTATAGTATGGTATGCTTTATCTATATTATCAAAAATTGTCGCATTTTGAACATAAATTTATGATGTTATTAGTCCCTGGGGTCTTCATTCAAGGTCTCACACTAATTAATTTCATTAAGATAACAATTTTTTAGATATGGTAATAATTGTTTAGTTTTGAGGGGACAAAAAAACCCTATACAAAGCAAATTGAAAGATATATCAAATAAAAGCCAAAGAAAAATCTTCTCCGAGTGGCATAAAAACAAAAATGTAAAGAAAGGTCCCAACCAATAAAATAGCCAATGAAACCCCAAGACCATCGAATGGAAATGAGGAAACCAATAGAAGTGTCAAGAGCCAAAAAAATCAGCAATCCAAAAAAGACTAAAAGTTAAACATTAAAGCTTTAGTTTGACCACCATCCACTCGACACGGGTCATTCCCGAGATCCGATGATGCATTAATATCCACCACTAAATTCCTACAATCTGATCTTCGACATCATTCCTCCAACCTACTAATTTCATCGCACATTAAATTGAATGGGATCCAATCCGTTGTGAGCCATGTTGAATTCAAAATACAAACATGCCCCGTTGATTCACTCCCCACATCATCTCCACTTCAAAGAGTGACCCCAAAAACTTCTAGGAGAAGCATTTAATGAGTTTAAATATTAAATTAATGAGTTTGAAGATAAAAAACAATTGATAGCTTTATGTATAATTTATTTTATCAAATAAATTATTCCTAATTTATGTAGTTTTCTTCTCAAATTTTTTACAGACATTTTTTAGGAAATTGGTTTAAAATGATTTCCTCATTTTCAATTAAGTCAATGAGTTTTAAACACAAAAAGGAAGGAGGTGTTCATAGTGGTAATGTTTAAATATTAGTGTCACTTTCATCATTCAAAGTGTTTGCATGTAATTTTGAGAATTAAAAATTTGATTCTTTGGTAAAGGTTCATTATCATTATACATATCAACATAATTATTGAATTCATAATCAATACTCATTTCAATATAATTATTCAATTTAATTATTTATTATGTATTTCATCATCATTATATACAACATTTGGTGCATTTGAGTTAGTAGATGTACGTTTCCCTCCATGAACTTTTTTCATTCACTTCAATTTATTTATTCTAATTAATTATAATTTCTCAAGTGTTGTGTTCATCATATTTTTACTATACTTCGGTAGTTTTCCATCTCTGTGATGATTTTAACATAGCAAGTGGGAGTGGGGAAAACTTCAATCATACAAAATCCATGCCGGAATGTGCGAGAATGATGCAAAGCAACTACGTGGGGATACAAATTTTATAAAAAGTTAAATTATGATATCAACTAGTGTTAGGCATACAAAACATAAGTAATGAATATTTATTATCTAATATATTAAACCATGAAAAAGGCCTAAAGGATTGTAAATACTTTGGGTACCCAGTCTTGAGGATTGAACATACTAAAAACAACAAACAACGTGTTTAGACTAAAAAATCTCAAATTTTTCTTATACCATGATAAATCTTATAAAAAATGATTGAAAATTTTCTTACAATATGATTGAGATGTCAAGAAAACATTCCTCTTTCTAAATGTAGGTTTTTAAAAAAATTTACTATTATAAGGTTTGCATACATATTATTTTTTGTCTTTTTATACCTCTACTTGTTTTAATTATATATGTATGAATTTCTTCATGTATCTTTTGTTTTCCTCATCCAAATTGAATGAAGTTTTTATAGTCCCAAACTAGGACTAATTTTAAACACATTAAAAATTTCAAAATTTCAATTTTTCTTGAGGTAGTTAGGTGGGCACGATTGGTTATCTATTATTTCTCATTTTTCAAAGTCTTTTTACAATGAAAATCATAAAAATACTTGTATTAAATTTTTTTATCCCAAACTATGATCCTATTTAATTTTCCACCAAAGGGTTTTAAGAAATACTAAAGAATGCTCAAAAATGAGGGCAAACACAACCAACTATCTACTATGTTTTTGAAACAATAGGATCACCTATTGAAATTTTATATCTTTGACCCGTGTATGATTAACAATTTTCAATAAAACTTAGTAGTTTAGAAACTAGAATTGAAATTCTACAATTCATGTTTCTATAACATCTTCAAAATTTTAGTGTAGCGATCTCAAATAAAGTGTATAAGTTAAAGTTTCTCACTTTTTAGAGAAAACATTCACTAGAGACTCTCTTTTGGCCCTCGATCTCGATACTCTTACACAAGGATCATGTTAAAGAAGAGTTGGAGGAGAAGGAGGTGTATGATGATCAATATATGAAATTTAAGATGTTACTCTATCTCGTATTTATTTTGTATTTTGGATTGTACCTTTTAGCATTCACTTAGAATTGTAGTGTTATACACTATTGTCTAAAAATAATTTTATAATTTAAATCTTTTCTTCTTTTATCATCTATAACATTCCAATATATGAAATATACTCTTATGGCATCGATATTATTATTATTTATTTATTAAAGAAAACAATTACATAAACTACATATAATAAAGTATAATCAATAACTTAACATCTAATATCTAATATTAATTAATAATAAAAATTAAACATAATTTAATTATTTGTTATATTTTGAATGTGATTTGTGACATTTTGTGCCATATGGTAGTTACGTAAATGTAGGATTAATGCCACTTAAAAATGGCATTAATGAGAGACAAATGTGGTCTAAAAGTGAAGAAAGAAATGATTAATTCCTTCATTTTCATGTCATGTTTGCACCACTTAAAATAACACGATTTCCTCAAAGAAGAATCACCATATATACCATAAATGGTCAATATATGAGAAAATTTTGTCCCTAGAAGTGGTGATATTTGCACTTTATGTAGTATTGATATGATCCAAAATATAGAGTAAATCAAAATTTATGTAGTAGTGTACACCAAATGCATTAGTTCCAAGATATGAAGAAAATGAGTTATGATGGATAATTACTAGGAAAAAATGACTAAGGGATTATGAATTTGCTTGAGATGGAGATGAGTCTACATGTAATGGTCACTCCTCTTGGACACTTATTATACTATGATTTCGATTATTGTTGATTAAAGACATTAACATTATGATTATTATATTTGTATTAGCAGGTGATAGACTATATGGACATTTGGATTATCCATATGTTTCGATTCATATTTTTATTATGATATGCTAGCGGATTAATGGTGGATAGTTTTATACATGTTGATTTGCTTTGTTCTAAATTTATATCGACACATTATATTCTTGATCCATTTCTATGCTAGGTTTATTGGATTAGTATTGTGACCTCATTGATGTTAGTAAAATGGAAGACTAGAATTATTTAAAATTTTTAGATAGTTGATAGAATTGCTTGATTTTTATGACAATTATCGATTAATATGTATGCGTTAGTTCTCGATATTATTGATGCGGCCTTGAGGCCGAGAGGTATTGATGTTTGTGATCTTAGGAAAATAATAACATTATATGCCGAAAGGGGATAGGTGACCAACCCTAGAAGAATGTTGGGTGTTTGCAATTAGGCCAATTTGAAAAATTTTGTTCTATGTGTGTGTTGTTTAATTGTTATGCTTAGTTAGTGTTGACAATTTTTACACTTGTGCAAAAATGGGAAACTCGAAACTTCATTACGATGGATGGAATTGATGAAATGGACCTAAGCTAGGGGAGGTTCATTCATTTTAATATATGTTCTGTTGCATTAAATTAATGATTACATGTAATTTGTAGCTATGTGTGCTAGTATAAAATGTAAAAATCACATAGTCTACAATTCCATGTTTGTCTTCAGCAAGAGAACACTAAAACCCCTAAGGACAGATGTTTTAGTTTGATGAAGGAAAAACTTATAGATTAAGTGGAGTGTTATTTTTGGAACAACAAATAGAGTTACAGATTAAAGTAATTGATAGTTCATTACTAAAGTTGCATGTATTATAAATTTCTTTCCTTCGTGATTAAATACATCCAATTATTTTATTGAGTTTTTTAGTTTTTATACAATCCAAACATAAAATGAAATACGAAATAAGTACACAACTTAGTTCCGAATTTAATGTTTTATTCATATTGAATTTCAATGTTTCCCACATAAGATGTCGGATGTAACTCAAAATAAATTCATAACTACTGAAGTATAAGGTACATGTGCATGAAAATAAAAGTAAAGGAGTATGGAAAAACCCATCATTTCCTTGGGTTTCTTTCATCTCCGTTGCTCCACTTCCAATCGTAGCTTTACTCCACCTTTCATCACTATCCGCTACGATGGTGGCATTCTACTGGGAATGTGAAAAAAAGATTGTCAATCACAAGCTCAAGGTTTTGATCCATATTCTTATACTATATAATTTTGTGCAAATCAATCTCTCGACATATGGAGGTATAAGTTACAGGAAATACAAATACAAAATTGATAAGAATACTATTCTACATCAGCACACGTGATTCCCATAATCATTCAAGAAAGGGAAGAGGAAAGAAGAAATACGGAATACAAGAGAGGCCAAAAAGCCTAATTTTTCTAACTATTTTATCTAAATGTATGGGTACAGTAAGTAAGAAGGAGAAAAAATCATTCTCATGATGTGTTTGTATATCAAAAGAGTTACATTTTGCAAGTTAAACCCGACAAGTGAATTTTTTTCATTCATTCTCGAAGGATGAATATATACAAGATATATAGTATTGTAACTAATCCATAAAAGAAATGTAAGTTTAGTATTGTAGATTATAACAAATGGAATGCATACAAAAGTGTAGATAATAAGTTTTTCCACTTTAGAGCTTCAGTAGAATACCAAACTGAATCATACTTTAGAATAACTTGGAGAAAAGGAAGATTGTACATTACATAAGTCAAGGATACAAATCCAAGATATCATCAAAAATATGATACAAAAATAAAGTACATGTGCTCAATTTAAGTAGTTAGCATGCTTCAAGATAGAAGAATTCATTCATGTCTATCACAATGATCAAAGTACAAATTCCAAGGGAACATTATTTTGAACAAAACCATCAAGTATATTTTTCAAGATGAAATAAAGTACACTTATGTATATGTCAACAAGTGCAAAAAGAATATTACACATCTCATACTTCTAGAGTTACTATCTACAAGAGAATATCATCATTTCAGCTAATGATTGACATAGAAGGAGTATTCTTTAAGGACATAGTAATGAGAATGTACTAAAAACAATGCATAAGGGGTGAGTTCAGTTGATTCAAAAGAAGAAGCTCAAGAGTCCTTTCAAATGGTAGAAAGTTGATTCTACAAATAACTATTGATCACATTGATCCTGAATATGAAACTACAGTAGGGCATAAAATAAATTATAAGGCATCTGAAATGAGTATCCATCTACGATAAATATCATGAAATAGATTTGAGGAAGTTTTGAAGTCACTTTTCTAAGTAAGCTCAAATATAGGCTTGGAACATTCCAAGTATTCTCCTAGTTTTGAATAAATGAGATAAAACTCAAATGAAGATTCATGGACCAAGTGGTTAACAAATCATCCACAGGCTTACCAAGTTACAAATCATTCATGAAAATAAAGATGACATGAAGCTATCGAAAGAAGGAATCATATGAAATTCATATTGGCAAGAGAACACATACTCTATCAAGAGTGAAAAGCGCATTCTGGAAGATTGCTCTTGTGAAACACATTCCAACTTGCAATAGAATTCAGAGCTACACTTACTTTTTTCAAGATCAATTTGCAGATAATTAAAAAATTCCACAATTCAAGATTTCATTCATATTTATGAAGAAAGGGTTATATATATCCCATCGGATAATCAATATAGTTTTCCATATCAAAACAACCAACAAAGTTAAGTAATAATGGAATCAATAGGTTACAGTAGTACTTCAACAATGCTAGGTGTGACTAGAGTCATGTAGAAAATTACAAAGTCGAATGCTTTTTAATGAACATAAATGATCTTCTAACATCTCAAGTATGATTACATCTTGAATCATATTTCCCAATCATGTTCTATTATACATAGCTATACGAGTTTCAATCATGTACAGGTAAAAGTATCAAAACCCCAAATCATGAAATAAGATATTAAATGAAGGAATGTTTGATCAATTGTTGTAGATATTCAAAACATTAACAAATGCAACATTCATTTATTTATTTTCTCATAATCCAAGAGGGATTCTAAATAAAACTAAAGTAAGAGCTACAGGAGTTTGAAATAAGTGCAATTAATTATAGAATAGTCAAAAACTCGAAGGAACTTTGATACATCTAGAATAATATTAATTCTTGAAAAGTCAAAGTAAAATTTGAACATAAAGTATGAATGTAAGTATTAAAGTAACTCATCCCATGGAAATTGAAGAAGGATACTCATGATAGATAGCTAACCAAAGAGATAATGAACCAATATTAGTGAGCTTAAACATTGTAATCTAACATTCAACACAGATATAAGAAAACAAAACTTGAGCTCGGGTATAGAAAAATAATAAAGTGCAAGTGAGATCAAGAAACCAAAGTACAAATAAGAAATTATGTAGCAACCGAATACAAAATTTGAACCAGATACAAGGGCATGATTTCAAGTAAAAATTTAAAGAAACCTAATTCAAGATGACTGAAACATCTAGCCATTTTAGAGATTCATCAAAAAATGTTGTGATAACATATTACACACTCAACAGACGTGAAGAGCCTTCAAGGAAGATGAGAATGTAAATATTTTAGAGGAAATATTTAAATGTAAAATGAGCTTGATGTACGACTCGGTTCTACTACGAGAATGCAGCGTTTTAAGACAAATGATCAAAAACTTAGCTAGCAGAGTGTGTGGAATGTGTGAATAAATGAACTTACACTCAAGGAACAAAACTTCAAGTAGAAAATAATCCTAATTCACTATAATTTCATCTCTTGTTATAGATAGAGAGTTATAATCGCAATAAAATTGACAAAAGAAGATGTATGCAAAAATATCAACAAAGCTTCAAGAAATAAAAGGTTAGAATCTCATTTCATAGATACCTTCAATACAAAACGAATAAATAATACTCAATAAAAATGCACGCTCTCAACGAATTCATGTAGAGTCCTTGAACATGCAAAAAATCCTAGAATCGTGACTAAGAAACAAGTAATACAAAATAATTAATACTTAGGAGCTCAAAGAAGAATAAATTTAGATTTCAAGATGTAAAGTACAATGAATACCATTTTTAAGTAGATCAAAATGATAGCTCATTCATGACAGCATTACAAAAGTTCAATTTCTAGCAAATACCATAGCCATTAAAGAGTTTCCTAAGTGTTACAAAGCACTTGAAGAAAGAAGCAAGAACTCACCATTTTGGTCAACTTGCTAGAAACCCTCGAGGTATAAAAGGATGTTTCCAAAAAATGATGACAATAGAAGCTCTTTGACATCATTTTATCAATGGCCAAGCATAGAAAATACAAAGAAATCATAAAATCTAGGTATCGGTGAACAATGAAACCCAATAGTTAAACTAGTTACAAAGATGTTTTGTAACATGCCTCGGAGGAGTTGAAGAAAAAGCTCATCGATGTTAATTATACAAAATTAAGAACTCACCCCCACAATGCCATTACGGCCACGAATCTTGCCCAAAACCGAGCTCGACATCTTACAATCATGGTAGTCTCCTCTTGCAAAGCTCTAATAAGAGAAAAAATGATAAAATGTACAAGTAATCACAGATACAGAGTCTCATGAGTCAAGAGAAGGTCAATTTTAAGCTTGGAATCAGACAATAATGACGACGACTTAAATGTTTCCAGGGCTTCACCCACAAACTCAAAATATGCAAATTGAACAATGAGTTAGGGTTGAGTTGTTCTACCAACTCAACTCAACCTTGCATAAACTGAACTCGACCTGAGTAAAAATATTGACAGTTCAAATGATCACAATAAACATCGAATGATCGAGAATGTAAACCATAAGCCAACTACTAGAGTAATATTTGACGTTGCATGATCAAATTAGTAAAAGATCAATGTAACACATAATCAATACAAAATCTGTAATTATAGAATCAACGATTGATATTGCATAGTACCTTAATCAATGGTCACAAATCAACAGACAATTTGATGTGATCCAAGTTACCATGGTAAAGCTTCCAAGATGCAAATCGGATGGTAGACAAATCAAAGGTTCTCATGAAATATCATCAACATAACCACAATGTTGAACTCAACAAGTTAAATGATGCCACCGACAATAAAAAAGAAGGATCGAGCATCGTGGCAAAGGGGACCGCCCCATTGAAATAAAATCATTGAATCGACCTTGGTTAAAAGTCTAAAATCATATGCCAATAATAAAAAAATATCGATAACCAATAATAATGTAATGATATTTAAAAATGTGGTCAAATTATATTATATACGAACAAGTTATATATCATCAAAAGTATCTCATGACCTTGTAAAAGGTGAAATGATTATTCAAGACCGAAAACCATATTCATATGGTAATGATAATTCAAAAGGAGTTTCATAAATATATAATGATCATGAGAAAATCAAAGGGAAATTTTCAAACATGATTTTTTGATCAAGTGTATGCCAACCAAGTCAAGCTAAGGTCCTTATTACCTTAAACAAATAAAGCAACCTTAGTATTTTGAAAGACAAAAGTAAGTATAGGTGGCATAGGAAATAAAAAGAAAAGTGTCTGCATCATTACAAGATGGTCCCCACATTTGAAATAAACTATGACATGATAACAAGAGACAAAGAAAATTATGCATGAAAATGTCAATATCATAGCCTATAAGTGGTCCCCACCTTTTGGGTGAGTTTTCTAAAGTGTTAAATAAGAAGAATCATCTTGTTCACACATGGAGATAATTATTTTCATGTGTATCCAAGGGGGGAGGATTAAAGTGCTAATTTTATCACCTGTAAGTGGATCGATTTGTAAGTGTCACAATAAGCACTAGAAGAAAGATTTTGCATGCACATGGAGGAGACTTACATAGAAAGTAAAGGTTGTTATTAGCCAAATTATTCATCTCACCTTATTAAAAATAGATCACCAACTACAGTTTGGTTTGGTGATATATTTTTGTAATCAAGGCTATTAATGCCTCATTGTATTAACATGTCTATTTTTATTCCTTTATTTATTCATGATAAAGGGATAAAAATAAGATGCATGGGTGAGTACAATTTTAGCATAATTTTAGGATGGGATGGGTGAATAATTTTTGCTATATATATTTGCAATGTAAAGCACATTTAGGACTTTTTGGACATAGGAGTCTTGAAGCAAATTTTTCTAGTTTTGTCCTTTGAATGAGAATTGATTTTTTCCTTTCTAATTATTTGCGTGTGGTGTGTATATCTTATTATTTTTATGAATGTAAAATTCCCTGATTAATCATCTTACCTTGGTGTAAATTTAGTAATTTCTACATAATATTAGTGTGCATGTTTTCTTGTTGTATTTTTGTGATTAATTCCCTTAACATATCAAGTGTTTTGACTTAATATTTTGTTGAAAACTATTGGTTTTTACATCCAAAATCCATTCTCAAATTAATTGTGCATGTACTCATTCAAATCCCTCAACAAGTTTGGTGTATCACCCTAATTTTCAATTCATTTACAATCATCTTTTACACTCAAAACCCCTAAAAATTAGTTTAGGATACATAAAAAGGAACGGCCTTGATACCAGATACTCACCTCAACAATAGGTATAACCACAAAGCTAAGGTGTTTCCATTGTATTTATGAAAGAGAGAGATTTAGAGCAAGATTAGAACACCTGCAGTTATCTCTCTACATGGTGCACTTTTGAGAGATAATATAGTTTGGCATGCCTTTCTTTGGGACAACGAATCAGATCTATAGGAAAATTATAATAATTTACAACAAAGGAAAAGTCACTTTTTTGAGGAACAAGCTGCAAAAATTTATTCCAAACATAAAAATATTCATTTGGTGACTCGTAAAATAATTTCAGACTAGTTTTATAGCATGTTCCATGCCTAAATTGTCTACGAGATCATCGATAAGAGGAATTCCTTTTGATTTTATTTCTTTACATTTGAATTATGCATGAAGAAGAAGACTAGTTCGTTATACATTACCTTATAATAGGCTTGGTTTTGACAACCCTCCTTCTAATATTCCTTCACCACATATTAATCTCTTTTTCAAATTCAAGTTATTCTAATGACTATCCAACAACCTAGGAATTTTGTAACCTTTACTAATGGCAACCCTTTAGTAATTCCAGTTTATCATGATATTCCCAATGCTGCCATAAAATTTTTACCTTCATTCACTGGTGAAAATAAGATTTCTCCCATAGAACACATCAAAGATGTTGCAACCCTTTGTGTTTTCCATAACATAACTCATGAAGATGTAGCCTTAAGACTTCTAGCTACATCCTTTAAAGGGAAAGATTTGTAATGGTATAAAACCTTAGAAATTGGGAGCATAAGAAGTTGGGATGATATTGGGAGAAAAATTACTTAAGCAATTTCAAGATCATTATGATCAGTTATCCCTCATAAAGTGGTTGTCCATAATTAAAAGAGCCCCTCATGAATTTATGGTCAATTTTAATATATGTTTTGCTAGAACTTGGGAAATAATTCTAGCAAGTGTTAAGCCTCAAGCTCATCATGTTTTTCTTTATTATCTTAGGCCCTAAAAATGATATTTCAACTATGATCTAGTGCATGGGAGAATAGACTCTCCCCGCAACTTATGATATTGTTATTCAAGCTGAAAATAACATCATTCAAGCTGGTAGATTAGCACCAAGGCCTTTAATGCCTCTTATAGCATATTTGCTACCTATTCCACAACCTATTACCATTATAGATCCTATTGTTTTAGTTGCATCGATGATGTATTCAAAGCTTTGAGACTATGGTTAATAATTCAATGTCAATTGAAAATAAATTAGCTCAGCCTAAGTAGGTCATATTAAGCACCTTATCAACAAAATCAACATAATAGAAATCCTTATCAAAAAATCAGAATTATAGACAACCATATCAGCCAAGGTAGTTTGACCCAAAAGCTCCTAGTGCATCTAGAGCTCTTGTTCCAGTTAATATGGTTTCAGAGGAATGGTGTCAACCTTGTAATCAACCTCATTCAGCTTGATAATTTTCCAAATGAATTCTTGAATATAAACCTTGTTGCACAACCTCAACTTGAAGCATTGTACATAATCATAAACCACTAGAACAAAATTTGGTCAGCTTCAAGATGAATAATTTAGTGTAGTCATGACTAGGTCCCTATAAAAGGCTCAAGAGAGAGAGAAAAAAAAAAACCTATTCTCGCCCACAATCACTAACAAAATGACAATTACATATCAATAAATAGGTAATAGTTCTGTTGCTCTTGAAAAAACAACAAGTAATTCAGCTCAAAACGACCAAAAAAAAAATTATAGCTTGATCCTAGAAGAGTCTTCATACCTCATATTTCAAAAGTTGTTGAAGAAGAGTTAGTTTTTGCTAAAGCTTATGTTAAAACAATAGAAGAGATTTCAAAATGGTTGCTTCTTTTAACATCATCGATGTAATGAAGAAGCACAATATTAATATTTCACTTTGGGATGCTCTAAGTATTCCAGACAACGAGATTTGATTTCTCACGAGCTTGCTAAGTGCAGATTTCTTAAAAACCAGAAAAGGAAGCCCAAAAAGTAGACATGGTCCTTAGAACAATGGAGAAAGACCACATTAAAGAGGTTAAATGGATGGTTCAAAATGTCTTAAATTCTCAAGACATCAAGAAGCCACCACCATTTTATTTATCTCTAATTATTGGAGACCATTTAGTTCATAACTACATGGTTGATAGTGGTGCAAGTAGCATAGTTATGCCAAAAGCAATTACAGAAAAATTGGGCCTGTAGTATGAGCCTACAAAGAAAAGTGTGTTGCAGCTAGATGGAACAACAACCAACACAGTTGGTATTATCATAAATCTAGAGGTAACCTTACATGTTTGTCCCAATGTTACTATTTTATAAGATGTGACTATTGTAGATTTACCTCCCTATTTTTCTTTATGTTTATCATGAGATTTTACAACAAAAATAGGAGGTTATCTCTCTTCATATTGGTCATTTTCTTTACTACAAGATATGTAACCAAGGTTACCATTAATTAAGAGTCTTTGGCTAGATTTCATATTGAGCCACATGCTTCAAACATTGCCGTGAATTATGTAGATTTATATCAATCTAATTTAATGTTACAACAAAAAAATTTTGCACTATATGGTGTCTCTAATTTATTTATGGATGTGTTGTTGTGCAAATGTGCAACAGGGAAATTGGAAGTTTCCAAGCACGACAACTATACCCCTATGCCGAAATTTTCATGTTTTATCATTCCTAGGCAACCCCGAGATCTGTCCAGTTACTCCAAATTACCTCCCAACCAATGTTATATCATCCCCCTAGGTGATTTAGGAAATTCCATTCATTCCCCTAGGTGATTTTAGGACTTCATTGAAAATGCAAATTTTGGGGAGTCACGGGAAGGGCTATCGCTAGCCTTCCCAGGACTGGATCAACCCCTTGAGTGGAACGGAAGGGAAAAATTCAACATGGAGGTGAATGGAATACCTTATAACATCATGGAAATTATCTTGGAAAGTTTGGGGAAGTTTTACAATACTTGGAGTAGTCGGAGTTAAAAACAAGGTTCATAAGCCTAGGCGGTACACAGGCCTAAAACAATTGTTGGGCTTCAGAAGAAGATTTCAAGAGCTCTGGATGGAGTTAGAAGTAAAAATAACATAATTAGAAATATGATTCAAATACCTACATGATGGTCAAAGAATATTTTTCACAACACCTTGGCGCATATGATTGGCGTGGTAGTTTTTCTCAGTCATAAGAGAAGTCCTAGATACAAAATCTGATTTATCGGGATTATACATCCAATCAAGAAATGAGACCCCCATCATTAGATTAAAAATTCCATTTCTAGTTAGAATCATATAAAATTTCATCAAAAATTCCATCAGGAGCTCAAGTTATCTTTGTTCCAAGTTACCCTCTCAAAGGTAGTTCAGACTTAGTCATTTTTTCGAGAGGACATGTGTCAAGCACCAGGAGCCTGGCGGGATTTCATGTCCCCAACGTCATTGAGGTTAGGTACATCAGCCCTTGGAGAATGCTCCCAGCCCTCATGTGACCTTTCAGACCCTCATGTGACCTCCAGACTTTGACAGTTTAGCCCCGAGGTACTTATTTGGAGCATGCATTCCCTGCCGTCGGATCGGGCACCACGTGTTAGCTCTAGGACCATTGTGGAATTTAATGTCCCTTATGCACCTGAGGTGGGGATTTCAGACCTTTAAAAATTCACCCAGCCCCCATATGGAGTCCTTTGGACACCCACATGATTATTTTTCAGCTCCTAGTGCTTTAAAGCAATTTTTTCCACCTTTATTCCTTGTCGTCGAATCGCTGCCACGTGTCGTCCTCTTGACCACTGTAGAATTTTATGTCCCTCACATCCCTAAGGTAAGGGAAATAAAACAAAAAAAAAAACCACCCGAATGGACCTAAAAAAATCAAAATCATTTGTAACTGTTAGCTGCTTCTTGTTGCTTCTCATTGTTGGAAGAAAAGTTGCAGAGAACACAAGTCCACCACTCCACCATTGCAAGAAACTCAAACCAGATCAGAAAAGGAACTGAAATACCTTTCCCATGGAAATACATAGGTCTCAAAAGGAATTTTCATCAAGCTAAGAAGGAGAAATGAAGAACAGAGAAGGAGAACAATGGAAATCCCCATAGCCATGAAAACAAAGATTCAAACATATCTTGCAAACCGGTACTCGGATTGATAAACTGTTTGTTGCTGAATTTTTATCTCTTGAAGGCCATTAAAAAATCATATTCAGACCTCAAATTTTCAGCAAGGATTTCATGCAGTGAAGAAATCCTCTTTTCGGCTCTACGAAGGAAAAAGCTTGATTTCCCATCAAACCGGTCACCAGATTGAAGAGAAATTTCACATGAAGCACCATAATGAAAAACCTATCGCAATGGAGTTGATTTCATCGCTAACGGAGACAAAAACCAGACCTGTAATTTTCAAGCTCCATTAATGGCCGCCATGACATAGTAATGGAAAAAATCAGCAAGCTACCTCTCCACTTCTCAAGGTTCCAGTAGGTGAAATCGCTTGAAAATTGGAGGAAATGATCGTCGAAAAATCTATTTTTGCGCAAACTAGTTTTCACACCATGAACTCCCTATTTTTTAGGGATATGGAGGTCTGTGTTTTTGTTAGCATTCTTCCCTCTTCGAAGAAATTTTCAAATTCTTGAAGATCGATTAGTGAAATCATCTCAATTTTGGAGGGAATGATTGTTGAAAAATATAGTTTCACAAGAACTAATTTTTGCACCGTGGAAATCCCTATTTTTAAGGATATGGAGGGCTTTGTTTTTTGTCAGCATTCTTCCCTCTTTGAAGAAATTTTCAAATTCCTAAATATCTGATGGGCGAAATCATCTCAAAAATGGAGGGAATCGTTGAAAAATCTAGTTTCACATGAACTAGTTTTTGTGCGGTGAAGTGACTATTTGTAGGGATATGATGGGCTATGTTTTTTTTTATTATTCTACCCCTACCAATGAAGACATCATTTTCCCACTTGTTCAAATGAAGGAATTACTCCAAATTTAGAGCGTGGAACCTAGAATAAAACCCATAATTTCAAGACTCATTTCGTCGCAATTTGACATTCGTGGCACACTTACTAAAAATAGCATGTCTCCTTGCATAGGGGAATGTTACTTCAGGTAAGCCACCATTTTAAGATTCCATGAAGAAGGTGGTGAACACAGAGGGAACATCACAGGAAAGGTCATAAAAAGGGTCATCTCAGCTTGCAATTCACACTTACTAAAAATAGTAAGTTACACTCAAAAAGTAGTTTTGGCACAATGGGTCGTATAAGGATAATCATTCAAGGGGACATCATTGTTTGGGAGAATCCTAGCCATTTTTCATAGGGAATTCAAGATCCACCTTAGTTCATTCAACTGGGTGAGCATTTGTGAGCTAATTTGGAGGAGTTTCACAGTGTGCAAGGAGTTCAAAGATTCATAGTTTCATTGTATTTGAAGCTTTCCATCAATGAGGATCAACGAAATTCATCAAACGACATCTCCTCTTATTCTTCTCTCTCTTTTTCTCTCCTCTTCCCCCAAATTTCTCTCACTTTCAAATGTTCTAATTCTTTGTTGGGGTTTGCACTTTTTAATATGCCTTTAAGTCACTTAAAAGTGACTTTAGAAGAATAATGTAAATTAAGTTACCTTGATTTTATAAAAGGGACTTAAATTATTTTTATAGGAATATGAATAGTCTAAAGTTGGAAATAAGGCATACGAAGGGTCACGAGGAAGAAAATAAGTCACCTATCCTTCTATAAATTATAACGCCATTACCATTTCAAAGTGTTAGCAATTGATCTTGTAGACTCAAGAGTGCATTCTACCTTGAGAGGACAAAGGAGATAGCCAAATTCTTCCATTCCCCTCATTCTCAAATTTCCTCTATTTCTCCACTATGTACAACTTTGGTTTGAGAAATCAATACAAGAAGAAGGAGTTTCTAGCTTTCTTTGACTAAGGGGTTTCTTGATAATTTGTGGTCGATAAATTATATTTGGTCTTGTTGCTTTATTTTAGGGTTGTTTCTTCTCATAAATTCATGTGATGAAGTATCTAGCTAGTGTGTATGTAGGAATCTAATTTTCTACCTCCATCATTAGTTCTACTACCTATTTTCGCACTCCCCTTTTCTGCTCTTCAAAAAAGTCTTCCCGGTAAGAGATTGCTAGCTTTTCCAAAGGGTTAGTGGAGTACCCATGTCGGATCCCCAATCGAAAGGCCATCATAGAAATCCACATTTTTTCACGCATGCACATACGACAGCTGCACCGGTTAAGTAGAGGGACTTAGATTCCCAGAGCATTAGCAAGAAATCCATAAGTTTGTCCACCCGACAAATTTTCTTGCCAACAGGATGAAAAAACTCAAGATGAACATGCTTATGACCCTTTCAAATAAGCAAAAGAAGATTTGTTCGGTGTTTATTGCTTGTATGAAGAAAATGCACCAATTCCCTTGTTGTCCAAAATAGGAAAAAAACAAAAGGACTATGGAAGCTTCATTTTGATGGAGCTAAAAATAAGAAAGGACAAGGTGCAAGTTTAATGTTTACTTCCCCTTCAAATGGAAGGTAGTTTTTAACTTTAAGTCTACAAATTTCTTGTACTTATAATGTAGATGAATACGGCGTTTATATATGGCTTGCAATGGGCCAGAAAGAGAGGTATCAATACTTTACAAGTTTTTGGTGATTCAAAATTAGTTATTAATCAAGTGAAAAACTTTAATGTGTGTAATAATTCATTGTTGAAGTCTTACAAACATATATTTTCAGACTTAATGGATGATTTTGATGCTATTAACATTCAATCTATCCCAAGAGCTAAAAATAAGCATGCAAATAGACTTGCAATAGTTGGTGCCAGCTTTGATGTACTAGAAAAGATCGAAAACAGCAAATTACAACCACATATAAAGTTAATTATCAGACCTTCAGTTCCTGAAAATGAAGAAAATTGGCATGTTTTTGAAGATGATTAAGAAATCTTCATATTTTTGTAGCAAGAAGGTGAATCTTCGTAGTAAATTAGGAAAAAATGCAACACTTCGATGGTGACCGGATTGTTCGATGAAGAAAACTACATTACCTCAAGGATTGGTCACTCTAGAAGAAATTTTCAATTCTGATGATCAGTTAAGAAAAAACAAAAGTAAGATTTCAACTCCCATAGATAACTACAAAGAAATCTTGGTGGATGATTGAAAGAAACTTTTTATTGGAAAGGTACATTCTTCAACTGAAAAATAGTCATTTATCAAATTGTAATGAATTGAGAGATGTTTTTTTGGAAGTATCAAGATCTAAAAGGATTTGATCCAATTTTAGCTCACCATACAATAGAGTTGTAACCAAATTCCAAGCCAATTAGGTAGACGAAAAGGCCAATAAATTTGAAGATTGAGTCATTTATGAGAAAATAATTTTCTAAAATGATCAAATCGGGTATTATTTTTCCAGCTTAAGGATTCAAGTTGGGTAGATAATATTGTTCTGTTTGGAAAAAGAATAGAGAAATTAGGCAGTGTGGATTTCAGAGACCTTAATAAAGATTCATTAAAATACCATTATCCGCTACCAAATATGGATCATATTTTGAGAACATTTTCTAGTTCGGATAGATTGTCTCTTTTATATGGCTACAATGGATACAATCATATCCTTGTGCATGAGGAAGATGGATACAAAACAAATTTTACCACTAAATCAGGCCTTTATGCTTATAAAATAATTCCTTTTCGTCTTTCAAATGCTAGTGCAATGTTTCAATGTGTAATGGACATGGATTTTCATAGTTTATTAAATAAAAGCATATTGTTTTACTTAGATGATGTCATCATATTTTCCTCTGACTTGATTATTCAGGTTTGAGCTATTGAGATTCTGATCTATTACTTTAAACCTCCATCTTTGGTTTCTAGTTTTTTCAGTGTGTATTGTGCTTGAATAGAGTTACCATAATTTGATGCTTATTAGGGTTTCTGTATTTTGTCATATTTGGGTTCTTATTTGTATTGTTGGTACTCATATTTTGTTGTGCAAAAGGTACCTTGGCCATCTGTATTTAGAGCTGAAGCTCACATTTTTCTCTGATTTTATTTTTGAATATTGTGGCAAGGGTTTTTACTATTGGCCCTAGGTATGCATGTGTCTCTGATTCGAAGCTTGTTCTCGATCAATCGTTCATCCTTTTCTGGAAACCCTGGATATTATGCATTATGTTTTGTATTCCATCTTCTTTGTACTTGTTGAATGACTTTGAATGGCTCGCCATGAACATTTTCTTGCACTCTATTTCCTTTTGAGCTCCTTTGGGTTCCTTCTAAGAATGATCCTGGAGCATTCTTCATCCTGTTCTTCATTCTCTGGGACCCTAGACCTTCATTGTTTTGATCTCTGAAACTCTTCTCTTGAGGCTAATAATATTTTCTAAAAGTTGAAAATCCACTTCATACTATCTTAAGTTCTGCACTACCTGATTCAATTTGACCTTGGCCCTTTGTTGTTTGGATGAGTGTATCAGAGTCATCAGAAACTTCTATCTCCTGAACATGTCCACTTACTTCCTCTGTATGTCCATAACAAAATGTTTCCAATCTTGTACCTAACCATTAAGTTTTAAACATACTGAAACAATGCTTTTGGTATTCAAACTGTACCTATATGATTACCCTTTCTTAAAGCATGACTATCTGAAAACTGGGTCTCATTCAGTGTGTTGTAACTTTCCTTTTCAACTTACTCATCTAACCATGATTGTCCTTCAAGTCCTGAATATGATATATCTTTTGTACAGAAGTTTCCCTTTCATTTAAGAAACTATAACTCCATGAATCCAATATATCTTATTCTATTGAAGTGTTGCAATATTTTACTGTACCTGTAAAACTGTGAATCATGCATTTAATCTTAGCTCTGAAGCTATATTGTAGCATTCTGTGGACTTGATATTTGCTTTATTTGAAAATTGTACTTCTAGAATGGCTGAACTTTGTAGGATTATCTTAAGACTTCATGTTATTCAGTTGTAAATAAAATGAATGCTCCAAAGTACTTCAATTTGATGACTGAAAGTGCAGTCCATTTCTTTTCTGTTTAAATACTGCATTTCCTTTTATCACAACTTTGATATGCGTGATGGAAAATTTAAAACGTCCATTTTACATTGCAAATCCTAGTCAAAATTTTCCCATAATTCTTTCTTTTATCCCTTTTTAGTGGTAATAGATGTATTTTTAAATCGAAACATAATAACTATTATCTTGATCATGGCATTTTTGCTTCTTTTCTTTATCACTTATTTCATGTATTATTAAAAAAAAGCATAATGGAAAGATGTAAATGTCGATTTTAAATGGTAAATCCTGTCAAAATTTTCTCGAGACTTCTTTCTCATTTTGTTTCAGCTGTAATTTTCTCTTTTAGTTAACTTGACTTTCAAAATATGACCCTTTTCTATTTGACCTTTACGTTGCATTCTTCCTTCATTCCAAAGCATGTACTTATGACTTGTCTCGCTTTATGTACCAAAGGATAGAAGTTATTGAACTCTGCACTCTTTATCTATAGTGAGGATTGTAAGATATGATTTATTTCTTCTTGGCTGCAACCTGTACCTACACACTTGAGAAAACAATTAGAAAATATTTAGGATTTTTTTCCTCTCTTATGTCCATGGTTTTTCTTTTCTTTTCTCCCCTTCTTTTCGAGTGAGTAAATCATGTATACCGCTTGATCTTCAAGTAATATATGTCTCTTGTTATTAAGAGATGCATGTGCATGAAATAGGGCAGTATAGGAATATGGATTAACTCGAGCTCTTAACTAATAGATTTTCTATTTTCTATTTTAAGGTATTGTGCTTTCAACAATGAAGATGAGGATACTTTAACCGAAGGACCAACCTCAAGGCAACAATGGGTTCACTTATACTCCTTTATTTTCTCTTTCATGTATGTGTACCTCTTATTTCAGTAGCTATACTTTACTTTCCAATTACATCCCACGGCTTGTGTGGGAACATTTGAAATTCCTTATGAATAAAACATTGAATTGTGAAATTGAGTTGTGTATTTCTTTCTGCATTTCGATTTCTAATATGGATTGTATGATGAACTAAACAACCCAATAATATAATTGAATGTCTTAATCATGAAGGAAATAAAATTAAAGAATACTTGTAACATCTAGTAATGAACTCTGATTTATATAATATGTAGTCTTGATTTCTGCTTCAAAACCTAAGATTTCATCTATTCTGCAATTTGGTGTCTTCATTAAGGAAACACAGCTATCCTTAGGGGCTTTGTGTTCTTTTGCTGAGGATAACATGAAATTATAGACTATGTGATCTATTATGTTTTGTAACCACACACATAGCTGTAGATTTCATGTAATCATTAATTAATTCAACAATAACAATATTGTCTGAAAGAAACTCCCATAGCTTAGGTATACTTCACCAATGTTATCCATCATAATGAAGTTTCGAGTTTCCCATTTTTGCATAAGTGTAAAAATTGTCAACAGGAGGTATAACTTTATCTACGTCATATAACATTGCTATTAGAGCTGAAAATTTCTTAATGCAGAGTGGTAAACTTACACCTAGGCCACATATGCCTCTATCCATAACTAGGATCTCCAAGCACTAATCAAACACACACATTAGCTTGCATACCTTCTCCAAGGAATTAGAGTTCATCTGAAGCTTCCACCTCATCTTCTAGCTCCTCAAATGAGCTCCAAGAAGTCTTGAAATAGTTGCAGAACCTAGGAAACAAGATAGTGACTATCAAGAGACAACAAGCTTAGAGTTCTAGGCCATATCAGCCTCAAACTCAGTATCAAGCTAGGCCCCCATACCAGAAAATAAACCACCAAGTCATGCCACAAATCAAAATTTGAACCAAGGAAAACCTCAAGTTGCTAAGCCATTCGACCATATAATCCAAATGCAGCTTCAACATCAAAAGCTAGTGCATAATTGCATGATTGATTTGGGAGCAAGTAGCTCTGTAATGCCAAAACAAATAGTTGATCAGTTGGGTCTTCAATATGAAGTCATTTCCAAAGGTGTGGTATAATTAGATGGTATAATAGTAACAACGGTTGGAGTAATCAAAGATTTGAGCCTCACATTGCATGCATGTCCCAATGTGACCATCTTGCAAAATGTATCAGTCATAGACTTGCCACCACACTTTGCATTGTGTTTGTCAAGAGACTTCACTACTAAAATTGGAGGTTATTTGTCTACTGATTGGTCACACATGTTATTCAAAACAAGGTATGGAGCTAAGGCTATAATCAGATCTGAGCCTATTGTAAAATTCCATATTAAGGCTCATACACCGAGTCCAATCAATGTAAATTGTTTAGCCCTTGATCAAGAGGACTATCCAAGAGCTCATGAAGCAGATACCATAGTCGGATACATTCCAAACTTGACTCTTAATGAATGGGAAAGTAAGAGGCATGTTTGTGATCCTTACAAGGAAATGAAAGAAGTGGAGCTAGGAGTCTTTTATTTGCATGAAGAGAATCATCCCATCCCTAGCATCACCGAGCCATACCACAAAGATGACAATGAAATATGGTAGTTATTTTTCAATGACTCGAGAAGTAGACAAGGAGCTGGAGGAGGAGTTATGCTTGTTTCACCTCAAGGTAAAAAATATTACTGAGCCTTCTGTTTCCAATTTGCTTTCTCGAACAACACAATAGAGTATGAATCCTTGATCCATGGACTGCATTGGGAAAGAAAGAGAGGGATTAAAAATTACAAGTGTTTGGCGATAGTGAGCTAGTTGTGAATCAATTCCAAGGATGAAATGCTGCCAAGAATGATCTATTAAAAAACTACAAGAATCGGGTATGGGATCTCATTGAATATTTCAAAGCATTTGGCATCAATTCCATCCCAAGGAAGAAGAATGAAGTAGCGGACATATTGGTAACAATCGGGGTGGCATTTGATGTTGTAGAGAGTATCAAGAGTGAGAAATCTCAGCCCCATATCAAAGTGGTTGTGAGACCAGTTGTTCCAGATAACAATACAAGTTGGAAAGTCTTCGAGAATGATCAACAAATAGTTAATTTTTACAAGAAGAAGATGAGTTCTCCAATAGAAACCAAGACAAAATGGAACAACTGTATGGTGACCAAGTGGTGTAGCTGAGAACCAACAAATTACCAAAGGGTCTTGTAACTTTGGAGTCAATCTTCAACCCAAATGATCAATTTCGGAAGGAGAAAGCAAATATTCAGGTAAAGGGTGAAGATTCAGAGCCCATTTCCATAGATGAAGGCAAAATGTTACAAAATTGCAAGGTAAGTACCCAACAAGAAAAATTTGAGTTCATTCAACTTTTTAAAGAATTCCTAGATGTCTTTACTTGGACTTACAAGGATTTAAGAGGTTTCAACACAAGGTTGACACAACACACTATCGATTTGGATCTAGGATCTAAGTATTTCATGAAAAGTAAAGGCCAAGTAAACCCTCACATTGAACCTCTCATGAGAAAAGAGTTGAACAAGCTAATTAAGGCCAGCATCATCTTCCCTATCAAGCATTCAAGTTGGGTTAAGAACTTGGTGCCAGTGAGGAAAAGAAATGAAGAAATCATATTGCGTGTAGAATTCTGTGATCTAAATAGAGCATCACTCAAAGATCACTACCCACTTCCATCGATGGAGAAAATCTTGCAGGTTATAGCTAGCTTTGAAAGGTTTTCATTGCTAGATGGATACTCAAGCTATAATCAGATAATGGTGAAAGAGGAAGATCAATAAAAGTCATCCTTCACCATGAAATAGGAAACACATGCTTATAAGAAGATTCCATTTGGACTATCCCATGCCGAACAACATTTCAACGAGTAATGGATATGGTGTTCAAAGGCTTGATCAACAATATGGTGTTGGTATATCTAGATTATATCACTATCTTCTTAAAGAACATAGTAGACCACCTCTTTCACCTCAAGCGAGTATTTTTAAGGTGTAGAAGGTTTGGAGTGTCATTGAATCCAAAGAAATGTGAATTTTTGGCACACAAGGGCAATTTTTTGGGCCACATTGTCTCAAGAGAAGGGTTGATAATTGACCCTGAAAGAGTTTAGGCCATTAGAAAACTTCAACTACCACATCACAAGAAATCCCTCTGGAGCTTCTTAGGAAGGATAAAAATTTTCCACTCTTGTAAAGCCTTTAACGATGATGCTAAAAAATATTCTTGCATTAAAATGGGTAGAAGGAAAAGAGAGTTTTTAGGCCATCAAGCTTGCAATATCACATGCCCCAACTCTTATTAACCCAAACTTTTCAAAGGGTTGTATTCTTTTGGAGGTCATAAACAATATCAACTATCTTGCTTCAACCTAACAATGAACATTCAGAATAGCCCATAGCTTTCTTTAGTCAGAGCTTGGAAGATTACGAAGTAAAGTATTCTTTCATTAAAAAGTATGTCCTTGTTGTCATTAGGATTTTGAAGAAGTTCAGACACTTGGTCTTGAACAAAAAGATTCAACTGCTAGTGTCTCATGTTGGTGTCAAGTAATTTCTCCAAAACAAGGACTTGAATGAGAAGAGAGCAGGTTGGATCACTCATGTAATGGATTATGATATTAAAATTAAAATGACCAAGTTGGTTCATGGCAAGGTTCTTTATGAGCAGCTCACTTCCAAGCAACAAACTAAGTCAGCAGATGAAGAAGAGGTTGTCCTATTAACGTAGAATGAGCTAGAGCATCTAGAAAATGATGCACCCATCCCATGTAGGACTCAAAATTTGGTGCATTATCTACAAATAGGTTTGTGCCCTCCAAAAATGAGTAGAAAAAAAATAAGGTACTTTATATTACAAGCCATCCTGTATGTGCTTGTTGATGGCGTTTTGTTCAAAAGGGACATCAATTGCATCCTATTAAGGTGGATTGGAACAGTCAAATTGAGAAGGTGTTACATGAGTTCCACAATGGAGAAGTTGGAGGCCACTTTGGTCCAATAACACTCAAAATTATGAGGGCTAGTTACTATTGGCCTACGGTGTTTAGGGATTGCTACTCATGGATCAAGAAATGCAAGAAGTGCGCATTCTTCATAGGGAAAGCAAGATTAACAGCCTTACCCCTTCATCCAATTTCAGTGGATCAGCCATTCATGCAATGGGGATTAGACTTCATTGGAGTAATCAACCCAAATTCAAGCTAGGGAAACAAGTGGATACTCACAAAGTGACTGACTATTTCACCAAGTGGACTAAAGCAATGGCACTCAAGGAGGTAAATGAATCGACATTTTAGACTTCTATGAAGGGATAATCACGAGGTTTGGTTCCCTACTACTATCATATCAAAAATGCATTGGAATTCATTTGCACAAAAATTACTGAATGGTCTGTCAAGAATGGTGTATATCTCAGTACCTCTTCAAACTATTACCCTTAAGGTAATGGCCAAGTAGAGTCCACAAACAAGAACTTACTGAGAATCATCAGAAGGACTCTTGATGAGAATCAAAGAACTTGGCACACAAAACTCAAATCAGCTCTTTGGGTAGATAGAGTTTCCCCAAGAGGTCTACTGAGCAGCTCTCCATTCAAGCTTGTATATGGAAAGGAAGAAGTTATACCTATATCACTTGAGTTTCCCACATTAAAGATCATGAAGTAGTTGGAGTTGTCTGAGTTTGAACCAATAGAGGATAGGTATGCAGAGATGATTGAATTAGAAGAAATTAGGGAACATGTAGTTCAAAAAATGGGAAAGGATCAAGCCTTAATTAAGAGATGGTTTGATAAGAAAGTAAGAGAAAGGACCTTTTAAGAAGGGGACTTAATTACGAAGTGGGATACAGATCGGGAAAAGCGGGAAGGCATTCCAAGTTGGACACCATTTGGAGTTGCACCTACATGGTCATAAGATGTAAACGTAGAAATGCCTTCCAATTGTCTACATTGGATGGAGAGGAACTTCGATTGCGGTCAATGGGATCCAAACAACCAAGTCCAAAAGCGAGTAGAAAAATGAGACAAGGAGGGTGCCACGTGACCAAATGATGCATCTCCAAAGGTCAACTCCAAAAAACGGTCCCTAATAAGCGCATGCTCATCATGTTGTCAGATTTAAGAGGGGGCAGAGTAGGCCCAAATTGGTTAAGAGCAACAAGGTCAGTTGAAGCCTCCATGTGTGTTAATGGTGCAACGTAAAAAGTGTGACATAAGAGGAGTATCCAAAAAGCTCAGGCCCTCCACATGGTTTGAATCCCAAAAATTTGAACCATTTTTTGAAAAGTCTAAGGACCAGTGGAGGCATCTACATGTCCCAATAGTGTAACTTCAAGGGCATGACCCAAAAGGCGGGACCTAAAAATGCGCAAATCCCCACGTGTCCTAGGTAAAATATATAGCCCCTGCCAAACCAAAGGGACTAAGACAAATATAATAAAATGGAAGAGTGGTACATCGATGATACCACATGTCCCACTATCAAAATTTAGAGAGCTGGCTACGAGGGTACCACTCGCAAGGGGTTTTTGGCATTATATATGGTGGGCCCCTTTAACTCACCAAAATGATGAGGCAAACGAAGTGTTCACTTAAGACCTGAATCAGCTAAGTATACAATTGTCGTGCAGAAGCATCCACATGCCTCATTAGCACAACTTCAAAGGTGTGGCCCAAAGAGAGACCCCGAATTAGCGCCAAACCTTCATGTGTCCCCAGGTATGAAAGGTAGATTCTTGTTAAAAAGAAAAGAAAGATCAGCGGAGGCCTCCATGTGCCTCATCCATGAAACTTCAAAGGTAGAATCCAAAAGTGGTCCCAAAACATGCACCAAATCTTCACATGTCTCGGGTCATGCACAATGTCTCCACCAACAGGGGGCTTAGGTAGAATATAAAGGAAATAGAGCAGGCCTGCAGATGAAGCCACATGTCTCTTTGGTGCAACTTCAATAGTGTAGAGGAGGGTTCGAAACCTTTAGATGCATAGGGCCACCATGTGGATATGTGCAAATAGACTTCAGAGCCGTAGTATCATTGTTGTATATATCTTCCCCCTCGGGTAGATATGGGAAAAACAGAAGGTAAAGGGCGCACGAGATAAGGTGTCGACATGAAGAAATTCAGCCTACGGCGCAGGTAAGAGGATGTCGACACAAATATGGATGTGCCTATGGCGTAGGTAAGAGGATGTCGACACAAATATGGATGTGCCTATGGCACAGGTAAGAGGATGTCGACACAAATATGTGCGCTATGGCATAGGTAAGAGGACGTCGACACAAATATGGATGCTCCTATGGTGCGGTGAGAGGATGTCGACACAAATATGGATGCGCCTATGGCACAGGTAAGAGGATGTCGACACAAATATGGATGTGCCTATGGCACGAGATAAGAGGATGTCAACACAAATATGGATGCGCCTATGGCGCACCTTCGAGAGGCACAACATTTCGAAGGCCGAGTAAAGTAAACCACGACGCAGATATTCAAATGGTCATAACTTTTCACAGGAAGCTCGGATTAATGCAAGGTTAGACTTTTTGGAAAGCTTACAAGGTCCTCTGCACAACTATAGTTCAAAATGTAGTTCACCAATTTTTGGGTTTTCTAGGGTTCTCACCTACCACCATAATGAGATAAATTAAATGTAACCTAGAGGTGGTTGGGGTAGATTTGGATTTCCTCTCTCTTCCCTCTCTCATTCTTCCTATAAATTGTAAGGAGGGGCTCCTTTCTAAAGGTTGGACATTCTTGTTTTTCCCTTCCTTCTTTTCTTTGGTAGGTGAATTTGTGGATTTGAACCTCACATCTAAAAGCGTAATGAAACTTTGTTTGTTGCCATTTTGTAGTGTATGTATCAATCTTTTAGCAAATAATGCATGTTTGTGGATGATTCTCAACCCTCTTTGTGTTCATGTGCATCCTCCCGATCTTTCACTACAATTTTTGTTATCTGTGCATGATCTTGCATTGCATTTTAATGGTTTGTGTTTATTGGCAAGACAGGTGTTCTTCATTCCTCGGTGCATCACCTTTATTAGTTTAGGTTTATTTCTTATGCATCTTCTTACCCTGTCTACTTGGCAAGTTAGTTTAGGTTTTTTCAATAAATCCTCTACATTTTTATGTGTGCATCTGAACAGAGGAATAGGAACCGGCCTTCATCCGGAGAGCTTTTCCGATTTCACAAGGTCCCACACTTGGGAAAAGCTCCATGTTATGCAATCGCACTGAGAGTCTCAACCCATTGAGTTGCAGACATTCATGGGTGCTGTGATTCGCCATCAATAGTTTTGGCATGCCCAGTGGGACCAAGAGGTCATTCCACAGATTTGAAGGAATTTTCAAGAAATTTGGACTAAAAAATTGCAGGTTTTACAATTTCAGATTTTTCACCTTCCAGGCTGAACTTTGAAATCGATTTTCAAGGGCTTAACTTGCTCAAAACAAGTCAAAATTTCACCAATTGATAGATCGGGGATAATCTTGAGAAGGGTATTCTTAGATTTTTGATATTTTCACTTTCAATATTTCATGGTTTCTTAGTATTTCAGGTTTTCCGTGTGTTGAGCATGTTCCAAGTTCCGAAACGGTGTATTTGAGTTTTGTAAGTTACCTTACATGATTGAAGTTTTTACTGTACCTTTTGGGGATTATTAGCTACATGACAAAACCTCGATAACCGAATTGAAGAACTATATCTTCGGGTCCTTCAAGCTTTTAAATTCTATTTTTAATATTGTCGGGTTTGGTTTGTAACTTGGCAGAATCTAGCCTTTTGAGGCTCATTATCTAACACATCTGGCGACTCAAGGGGATAGAATTCAGTAGGTTTAGCAGCAATAGTTGCCCAAGCAAATGAGAAGAATTTGAACCAGGTCTGATACTCGAGAAGAGGGGTTATTTTTCCACTTACAGCTATCACCAGGTAGAGGAAGGAGAGAAAGAGGACCACGAAGATCACCATCTCCACCTAACTAGACTTTGTCTACACCTCCACTGGTAGACCTTTTCTCGAATCAACCAGAGTTCTTAGGCCAATCATAATGGCACATCTACCACCGAATCCCTTTATCAATTTCACCGGCAAAGAGCCCCACTTGCCCTCAATGCACGAATCCGGCCCATTGCAGCATTGAAGAACATTCCATTTTTCATTGGAGAAAATCATACCACTCCTAATGATCATGTCAAAGACATTGCTAATGTTTTTGCAATCCATGAGATAAATGAAATGGATGTTGCTATCAAATTGCTGGCATCTTCATTCAAAGGGAAGGCATTGCAATGGTTTAGGAGCCTTGGAGCTGGTTCTATCAAAAATTGGAATCAGTTATGCATAGTTCTCCATGAGCAGTTTGGGGAAAAGGGAGACAATTTGTCTCTACTAGAACAATTGAAAACTATCAAGAGAGCTCCCAACGAGCGGTGACCCGACTTCAACTTCAGATTTCAAAGGTCTTGTGAGAGGATTCCAGTAGCAGTAAGGCCAGCAGCAAAAGGTACTTTTCTATACTATCTTAAGGCTTTGAATTCTGATATTTCTATGTTAATTCAATCTATGGGAGGCACAACCTTACCTATCGCTTATAAGCATTGCCATTAGGGCCGAAAAATATCTTATTCAAGTGGTAAGTGGCTCCTGAGGCCTCCCATGCCCTTGTATCCAAACTTAGAAAATCCAAGCACTAGTCGAGCACCCACTTTGGCTCCTATTCCCACTCCTAGAAATCAAAGTTCAAATGAAACTTCTACTTCATCCTCTAGTGCCTCAAATGAACTCCAAGAGGTCATGAAACAATTACAATATTTGGAAAATGAGCTGGTTACACTCAAGAGGCAAGAGGCCCAAGGTTTTATACCTTCTTATCAGCCTCAAGCTCAACCTAATAGGCAACCATACCAGCCTAATAAGCTGCTCAATCCAGCTGCAAATCAAAGCCAAGTAAGGCCTCTCACCAATAGACCATTTCAGCCATATAACCCTAATGTTGCATCTACTTCTAAAGCATTAGTGCCGGTCTGCAAAACAACATAGTTTAAGAGTATGATTGGTGTTTCCCATGCAATGAACCTCACAACCAATCTATGTGCTTCAATGGTGCTTTGAACCAAGCCTTGATGGTGACAACTACGGTGTAGAGGGTGAAGTGAGTCAAGAAACAAATCAGCATCAAGGGACATCTCTAGCAAAACATAGCTCCAAATGATACCGCACTTGTGAATTGGCAAGGTGAGGATTTTTATGGCATGAATCAAACAATTTCTCAGAGTGTAGTAGCTAACACAAGATCAAAGAAGAGGAATATTGGTGAAGGGTAGTCATTGGCTCCAAGTGATCTATAACCTTCCATCACTCCACAAGGTGTTGGTAAGCAAAATACAGTTCCAAACACGCAAGGACAGCCCAAACCACCTTCTAAACCAACTCAAATGCCAATTATTGCTGCCCATGCACAAGAAAGGAATGTGCAGCCTAAAGGATAGCAAAGAGATCTTTCATCCCCATTTAGCATCATTGATCAAATGAAGAAGACAAATGTGAATATATCAATGTGGGAATCTTTATCCATCCCAGGCCAAAGAGATCTTGTACAAGCTGCCATGAAGAATTGGTCAACTTCAAAAAAAAGAGGTCCATATGTGAGAGAATGTCCTCACAAATGCTGCTCGGCTGAAGGAGTCATGGAGGACAACAAGGTAAAGTTTTGAAGCCCCCTCCATTATATGTTTCATCAATCATTGGCAATAAACTAGTACACAATTACATGATTGATTCTGGGGCAAGTAGTTCTGTCATGCCCAAGCAAATAGCTGATCAGTTGGGTCTCCAATATGAAGTCATATCAAAGGGGGTAGTGCAATTGGATGGGACAGCAATAGCAACGGTGGGAGTGATTAAAATTTTGAATCTTACCTTGCATGCATGCCCCAACGTTACCGTTTTGCAAGATGTGTCAGTGATAGATTTGCCACCACTCTTTGCCCTATGCTTATCAAGGGATTTCACAGCTAGAATTGGAGGCTACTTATCTGCTGATTGGTCACACATGTTGTTTAGAACAAGATATGGTACTAAGGTCACAATTAGATCTGAACCAATTGCAAACTTTCATATTGAGCCTCATACTCCAATCTAAATCAATACCAACTATTCAAAGCATTTGATCAAGAAGATTATCAAAGCATAGATGAAACTGACACCAAAGTTGGAAACATCCCAGATTTGACTCTGGATGAATGGGAAAGCAAGGTACATGCTTTTGATCCCTACCAAGAAATAGAAGAATCTGAGCTAGGAGTCTATTGCATACATGAAGAAAATCAGCCTATTCCTAGCATCACCAAACTAGACCATAAGGATGACAATGAGGTATAGCGCTTATTTTTGATGGATAAAGGAGTAGGCAAGGTGCGGAGGAGGAGGAGCTATGCTTGTTTCACCTCAAGGCATCAAATATTATTCAGCTTTCCATTTCTAGTTTTCTGTTCAAACAACATAGTGAATATGAGGCCTTGATTCATGGACTTCATTGGGCGGGAAAAATGGCATAAAGAACTTGCAGGTGTTCGAGAGATAGTGAGCTAATCGTCAATCAAGTCAAGGGACAACATGCTACAAAGAATGAACTTCTAAAGAACTACAAGAATAGGGTGTGGGACTGTTAGGAAATAAGGGATAAAATATGTGGAATAATCCCTCACGAATCGCAATGCAAGTAGAAACTAATATGCGAAATTACTGAGATCTCAAATAAAATTGTAGAAAAAAATAACATAACACAAAGAGAGTATTTAACGTGGTTCACCCAATTTGGGCTACGTCCACCAAGAATCACTTGCTTAGATTTTATTACAAGCCACCTCTCTCTCAATACAATACCCAGATCCGTTTGGAGCTATGCTCAACAAACTCTACAGAATTCACACCTGAATTTAAAACACATCTCGCAATACATTTGCTTGTCGATCTATCATATGCATAAGACCATATAAATAGACAACTACTTAAGAAGTTTTACAAAACCGTGGGTATCAAAACCATGGGAAAAACCCATCCCATAAACCTATGGGTCAAAAAACTCGCCCATATGAGAAAATCATGTTTCTGATATTTTGGTGTAATTTTTGAGGCCAAAAAATTTACGCCTAAAAAAAATAAAATTCGGGACCTGCGCCCTGTAACCCCCTGCTACCGAGGCCCGGCCTGGCCCCGAACCCCGGCAAGGATACATGAAAAGTGTACAATACTCTTAGTGTACAGTCTTCAACACTTTCACACATGAAAATAGGCTCCACAACCTAACAATCTCCCACTTGGAGACTAGTTTTCCTCTGAGCAAGCTTCTCAACCCTTCACTAGTTTCTGTGAAGACCAACCAAAGCTAAACACAACTTTAGTTTTTCCCTTGTGACCACCTTGGTCATCATGTTTGTAGGATTCTGACTAGTATGAATCTTCTCCAACTTCAACTTCTCTTCCTCCAAAGTTGTCTTGATGAAATGATACCTTAACTGTATATGCTTTGTCCTAGAGTGGAAAGCAGAGTTCTTAGCTAGGTGTATAGCACTCTGACTATCACTATGCAACTTACATTCCTCCTACTTATGCCCCAACTCCTCAAGAAATTGTTGTAACCAAATCATCTCTTTGTTTGCCTCTGTGGCAGCAACATACTCAGCCTCTATGGTTGACAAAGCCACCAGCTTCTGTAGTCATGAAATCCAGCTCACTACTGTCCCACCTACAGTGTAAATATAACCTGTCATGCTCCTCCTGCTATCTACATCTCCAGCCATGTTTGAATCTACATAACCACATAAAGTGGTGTCTAATCCACTGTAGCACAAAACTGTCCCCATGGTCCCTCTCAAATACCGAAGGATCCACTTTTACTTGCTGCTCAATGCTCTTTACCTAGATCACTCATAAATCTACTCACAGCTCCCACTGCATGGGCAATATCAGGCCTAGTGCACACCATAGCATACATCAAACTGCCAACTGTTGATGAGTAAGGTACCATGGACATTTGGTTCCTCTCCTACTCTGTCTTGGGACATTGCTCCTTTGATAACTTAAAATGGCCTGCCAAAGGAGTCCCAACTAGTTTAGCATCCTGCATATTAAACCTCTCCAAGACCTTCTTAATGTAATCTTCCTGAGATAAAGTCAGCTTCGTTCCTTCCTATCCCGATATATCCTCATACCAAAGATTTGTTTGGTTGCACCCAAATCCTTCATAGCAAAGGATTCACTTAGCTGCTTCTTGAGTAATTTTATTTCCTACATGTTTTTACCTGCAACCAACATGTCATCAACATACAAACACAGGATAATATAACTTCCATCCTCAAATTTCTTTGTATACACACAACAATGTCGAATGACATCTGATATAACCTTGCTCCATCATGAAGCTATCAAACTTCTTATACCATTGACGTGGAGCTTGTTTCAGGCCATACAAGCTCTTATTCAGTTTGCACACCATCTCCTCTTTACCTTTGACTTCATATCCTTCTGGCTGCTGCATATATAGCTCCTCCTCCAAATTGCCATGGAGAAATGCAGTCTTTACATCTAAGCTGTTCTAAGTGCAAGTCTTCTTCTCGCCACTATTCCAAGAACAGTTCTGATAGAAGTCATTTTTACTACAGGAGAAAAAATCTCATCAAAATCTATACCTTTTTTCTGTGCAAACCCCTTGACCACCAACCGGGCCTTGTATCTTTTCTTGCCTCCTTCTTCCTCTTTGACTCTAAACACCCACTTATTCTGTAATGCTCTTTTTCCTTTAGGTAGCTTTACCAAATCCCATGTCTGGTTCTCCATGAGAGCCTGATGCTCCTCATCCATGGCTTGCTCCCACTTCTTCCTGGCATCTACCTGCATTGCTTCATCAAAGCTCTCTGGTTCTCCACTATCAGTGAGTAATAAATAATAAAGAGAAGGAGAAAAACGTTCAGGTTCTCTTCTTACCCTAGAATACCTCCTCAATATAGGAGTTTGGGGTTCCTGTTGAGGGGTTCCTGAACTGATTCATGTGTCACTTTCCCATCCAGAAGATCCTCTACCACTGCATATTCTTTCTTGGATTCTTCCATGTTTTCCTGCAATTATTGCTTATACATGACTTTCTCATTAAAGACCACATCCCTAGACCGAATGATTTTCGTGTCCTTAATACTCCAACATTTAAATCCAAAGTCATCACCACCATAACCAATGAAAGTACATTTTTCTGATTTAGCCTCTAGCTTGGTCCTATCATCCTTATCTATATGAACAAACACCTCACATCCAAAGACTCTAAGAAATGAATAATCAACTTTCTTACCGGACCAAGCCTCCTCAGGTATGCCTCCATCCAAGGCACTTAAGGGTCCTCTATTTATCAAGTACATGGCTGTGCTCACCGCTTCTACCCAAAAAGAAAGAGGCAGTCTTGCATGTAACCTCATGCTCCTAAAGACGTTCCATTATTGTTTTGTTCATCCTTTCGATACCCCATTCGATGTGGAGTTCTGACATCTTTTACCGCAGATTTCATTCTTAGAACAGTAATCATCAAATTCATTGCTACAATACTCCCCTCCATTATCTAACCTGAGACATTTTAGCTTAAGACCTGTTTCATTCTCTACCAAGGCTTTCCATTTAACAAAAGTGTCAAATACATCATATTTGTTTCTAATACAATAAACCCAAACTTTCCTTATTGCATCATCAATAAAAGTAACATAATAACTTGAACCCCCAAGAGATGATACCTGAGCTGGCCCCCACACATCAGAATGCACCAGCTCTAACTTACTCTCTTTCTTTGTAGGTCTAACCTTGAGAAACCTTACTCGCTTTTGTTTCCCATATATGCAGTTCTCACAAAATCCAAACATGTTTCTGTATATCCAGGAAAATTCTTCTTTATGATGTTCATGCCCTTATGGCTCATATGACCGAGCCTATAGTGCCATAATGTGTATCTCGCATCCGAAGCCACAAGATTACAATCATTAGTACTATCAAGGTTAAATACAAGGTTCCAACCTTCTTACCTCTTGCCACCACAAGAGCACCGTTGGTAACCTTCCAAGAGTCTATTTGTAAATATCAAAGTACAACCATCACTTCCCAACCGCCTGCATCGATATCAAATTTCGTCTTAATGTAGGCACATGTATCGACATCCTTCAATAGCCAAGTATTCTCATCTCGCATCTTAACCCGAATGTAACCTTTTCCAATTATGCTGCAAGGCTCATCATCACCAAGAAAAACATGCCCAAAATCTCCTTGAACATAATCAACAAAATAATGCCTATGTGGAGAAGCATGGAAAGAAGCCCCTGAATCTAAAACCCAAGATTCGGTAATATTGTGCAAAGAAAGAATCAAAGCATCCTGACATACATTACTTGTTGCCACATTTGCCTCCTTGTTTTCTTCTTGTTGTTTCTTCTTATCCCGAAGCTCCCAATAGTCCTTCTTTGCATGCCCAGGCTTTCCACAATTCCAACATACAATCTTGTTATTGGATTTTGACCTTTCCCGATCTTTTGATTTTCCACGGTTTCCTCTATTCTTCTATCTCCCTCTAGTTTCCACTGCCAAAGCATTCCCGAAGTAGAAGATTCTGTGAGCTTTTTCTTCGCATTTCCTCGCTTAGAATCACCCCTACAACATCCTCAAACTTCAACTTGAGTTAGCTGGAACCGAGTTACTTACCACCATTACTGAGGCTATTCCAACTCTCGGGTAAAGAGCACGGAATTAATAAAGCCCTAACTTCTTCATCAAATTCTATCGTAACCAAAGCTAGCATATTCACAATCAGTATTGAAATCATTTAAATGATCTACTACTTGAACTATTCTCGAGACATCTTCATATTAAACAACTTTTTCATTAAAAATATCTTATTAGAGGAGAGGGTTTTTCATACAACTTCCTAATGCATCCATTAGATCTTTTGTAGTCTTTTCCTTTGAGACCTTAAATAATACCGAAGATGCAAGACTCATTTGGATCGTTCCAAGTGCTTTCCTATCCAAAGAAATCCCATTCCACATCCGGCATACTCGAGGGTTTGTTCACCTTCTCGAACGAGTAGAGTATAAAGATCCTTTTAATAAAGGTAATCTTCCATCCGCATCTTCCAAAGACTGAAATTCTCGCCCGTTGAATTTATCAACCCTAGATCTTCCTTCATCTACCATAGCTCCCACTCAAGCTAAAAACTTTCCCGTGATTAAACACTTCAAGCAAACCTAACAAAGCTCGATACCAATTGTTAGGAAATAAGGGATAAAATATGTGGAATAATCCCTCAAAAAATCACAACAATAGAAACTAATATGCAGAAATTATTACAGATCTCAAATAAAATTACAGAATAAAATAACACAACACAAAGAGACAGTATTTAATGTGGTTCACCCAATTTGGGCTACATCCACCAAGAATCACTTGCTCAGATTTTATTACAAGCCACCGCTCTCTCAATACAATACCCAGATCCATTTGGAGCTATGCTCAACAAACTCTACAGAATTCACACCCGAATTCAAAACACATCTGCAATACATTTGCTTGTCCATCTATCATATGCATAAGACCATATAAATAGACAACTGCTTAAGCAGTTTTACAAAACCATGGGTATCAAAACCATGGGAAAAACCCGTCCCATAAACCTATGGGTCAAAAAACTCACCCATATGAGAAAAGCACGTTTCCCGATATTTCGGGTGCAATTTTTCGAGGCCAAAAAATTTACGCCTAAATTTTTTTTTTTTTTCGAGGGCTACGCCCCCAAACCCCGCCGAGGGCCGACAAGGATACATGAAAAGTGTACAGTACTCTTAGTGTACAGTCTTCAACACTTTCATACATGAAAAAGGCTCCACAACCTAACGAGGGACCTCATTGAGGATTTCAAAGCTTTCAACATTGTGTCCATACCCGGGAAGAAAAATGAAGCCACGAATAGGCTCGCGGCAGCATTGGAGCAATGTCTCGATGTGGTTGACAACATCAAAAGGGAAAAAACGCATCACATATCCATGTGATTGTGAGGCCATCGATTCAGATAATAACACAAGCTAGTAGGTGTTTGAGAATGATCAACAGATTGTCAATTTCTTACAAGAAGAGGCTGAATTCTTAGCTAGGAATCAGGATAGACTAGAGCAACAACACAGTGATCAAATAGTGAAACTATGGACAAACAAGCTTCCCAAGGGTTTAGTAACATTGGAGTCTATATTCAACCATAACGACCAATTTCTTAAGGAAAAGGCTAACATGCAGGTCAAGAGAGAAGATTCAGAGCCAATTCTGGTTCGGGAAGGCAGAACACTTCAAATTAGTAAAGTGGCCACTGAGAAGGAGAAATAAGATTTCATACAGCTTTTCCAAGAATTCCCAGATGTCTTTGCTTGGAGCTATGAAGACTTGAGAGGATTCAATCCGAAGTTGGCATAACATACCATAGAATTGGATCCAGATGCTAAGCCCATCAGGCAAAAGAAGAGACCAGTCAACCCTCACATTGAGCCTCTAATGAAGAAAGAGTTAAACAAGCTAATAGAGGCAAGCATTATATTTCCGATCAAGCACTCAAGCTGGGTTGCAAACTTGGTTCTAGTCAGGAAGAAGAGTGGAGAAATTGGGTTGTGTGTAGACTTCCAAGACCTCAACAGGGCATCTCTCAAAGACCATTACCCACTTCCTTCAATGGAACAAATATTGCAAGTGGTATCCGGTTCGGAGAGATTCTCTCTCCTAGATGGCTACTCAGGGTATAATCAGGTAATGGTGAAAGAAGATGACCAGTTCAAGATGGCTTTCACCACCAAATGGGGCACCTATGCCTACAAGAAGATGTGATTTCGGCTATCAAATGCTAGAGCCACTTTTCAAAGGGCAATGGATATGGCATTCAAGGGTTGATCAATAAAATAGTTACGATATATCTTGATGACATCACCATATTCTCCAAAAATGCGGTGGATCACCTCTTTCATCCGAGGTAGGTATTTCGAGGGGTAGAAGATTTGGGGTATCATTGAACCCCAAAAATTTATATTCTTGGCTCATGAAGGAAAACTTACGGGCCATATTCTTTCAAAGGAGGGATTGACGATTGACCTAGAAAGAGTTGAAGCAATTCGAACATTGCCATTTCCAATTCATAAGAAGACTCTTCAAAGCTTCTTGGGAAGGATCAATTTTGTCCACAGGTTTATTCTAAACTTTGTAGCTCTCATAAAGCCAATAATGCTGATGTTGAAAAAGAGCATGACATTTAAGTGGACATTTGAAGGAAAGGCAAGTTTTGAGGCAATAAAAGAGGCTATATCTCAAGCTCCAACTCTCGTCAATCCAGAATTCTCCAAGGATTTCATGCTATATGCCTTTGGTGGTGGAGACACAATTTCTACAATCCTGGTACAACAAAACAAAGAAGGATTAGAACAACTAGTTGCTTTCTTCAGTCAAGGCTTGGAGGAATACGAAACTAGGTACTCTTTCATTGAAAAGCATGTCCTTGCAGTGATCAGGAGCTTAAATAAATTCAAGCACCTAGTCTCAAACAATAAGATCCAATTATTGGTCTCTCATGCAGAGTCAAGAACTTCCTTCTAAACAAGGACCTAAATGAGAAATGTGCAGGATGGATCACTCATATCATGGAATATGACATCGAGATCAAGGTCACCAAGCTAGTACGTGGAAAAGGACTATGTGAACAACTAGCTTTGAGTCAAAAAGTTGAAGCAGGTGATGAAAAAGAGACTTCCTTGGTACTGTAGGATGGTCAAGAATAAGAAAATGATGATGTGGCCGCTCCTTGTTGGACTCAGAATATGATACACTTCCTACAAGCAGGCCTATGCCCTCAAGAAATGAGAAAAGCAAAGAGGAGATACTTTAGATTACAAGCCATCCCATATGTGCTCATTGATGATGTTTTGTTCAAGAAAGACATCAATGGAGTTCTATTGAGGTGCATTGGGACAGGTCAAATTGAGAGGGTGTTACGATATTTTCACGATGGAGATTCTGGAGGACATTTCACCCCACAAGTAACAACTCTCAAGATAATGAAGGCAGGGTATTATTGGCCCACAGTGTTCAATGACTGCTATACATGGATAAGAAAGTGCAAGAAATGTGCACTCTTCACGGGAAAAGAAATACTAGCAGTGCTTCCATTGTACCCAATTTTGGTTGACCAACCATTTATGCAATGGGGATTGGACTTCATCGGGGTCATCAACCCAAACTCAAGCCAAGGCCACAAGTGGATTCTCATGGCAACGGACTATTTCACCAAGTGGACCGAAGCAGTAGCGCTCAAAGAAGCAAATGAGTCTAACATACTAGACTTTTATGAAGGAATAGTGACCAGGTTCGGTGTGTTGGCCACTATCATATCAGAAAATGCATTGGCATTCATAGGTTCCAAGATTACAGAATGGGCTGTCAAGAATGGAATCTATTTGAGCACCTCTTCAAATTATTACCCGCAGGGTAATGGACAGATAGAGTCCATGAACAAGAATTTGCTAAGAATCATCAGGACTCTGGATGAAAACCAAAGGACATGGCATACCAAGCTAAAATCAGCATTATGGGCTGACAGGATAACACCAAAGAGATCTATAGGTAATTCTCCTTACAAGTTGGTCTATGGGAAAGAAGCAATATTGCCTATATCATTAGAATTGCCAGCATTGGAGCTCATGAAGCAGTTGGAGTTTTCTGAGTTTGAACCAATGGAGGCCAGGTATGCAGAGTTGATGGAATTAGAAGAAATTAGAGAATATGCAGTTCAGATGATTGAGAAGGATCAGGCCTTAGTAAAAAGATGGTTTGATAAGAAGGCAAGAGCAAAGACCTTCCAGGAAGGGGACCTAGTTCTAAAATGGGATGCAGATCGGGCAAAACTAGGAAAGCATTCCAAGTTTGATGCCATTTGGAGTGGCCCCTACATGGTCACGGGATGTAAAAGTAGTAATGCCTTCCAATTTTCTACATTGGATGGAGAAGAACTCGATTCGGTTAACGGAATCCATCTTAAACATTATTACTAAAAGGAAAAGGTTGCCCTTGTAAATATTAGCTTAGATTTCAATTCCTCTAAGTGCGGATGCACATTGTCTTGTTGTAGTTAGGTTTCGGTTTCCCTAAGTGCTTTGGCATATTTTTTATTGCTCCTAGCTTGAATTTCTATAGTTCAGCATGCTCTCGAAGAAGGAGTTGTGGTATCAGGCTCGGGATCAGAGGTCAAGTTGCTTTCAGGTTATTGCTTATGACTCCATGCCCAATGGATTGCTAAAAGGCCACTGATCTTCTACCTAGAAGGCAGGCGACCCCGTTGAGTCACCAAATTGTTGTATATATCTTCCCCCTCGGGTAGATATGGGAAAACAGAAGGTAAAGGGTGCATGACATAAGGTGTCGACATGAAGAAATTCAGCCTATGGTGCAGGTAAGAGGATGTTGACACAAATATGGATGTGCCTATGGCACAGGTAAGAGGATGGTGACACAAATATGGATGCGCCTATGGCATAGGTAAGAGGATGTCGACACAAATATGGATGCACCTATGGTGCAGGTAAGAGGATGTTGACACAAATATGGATGCGCCTATGGCGCAGGTAAGAGGATGTCGACACAAATATGGATGTGCCTATGGCACAGGTAAGAGGATGTTGACACAAATATGGATGTGCCTATGGCGCAGGTAAGAGGATGTCGACACAAATATGGATGCGCCTATGGCGCAAGTAAGAGGATGTCAACACAAATATGGATGCGCCTATGGTGCAGGTAAGAGGATGTCAACACAAATATGGATGCGCTTTATGGCACACCTTCAGAGGCACAACATTTCGAACGCCGAGAAAGTAAACCCCGATGTAGATATTCAAATGGTCATAAATTTTCACAGGGAGCTCGGATTAATGCAAGGTTGGAATTTTGGAAAGCTTACAAGGTCCTCTACCCAACTACAGATTCAAAATATAGTTTGCCACTTTTTGGGTTTCTTAGGGTTCTCACCTACTTGCCATAATGAGATAAATTAAATGTAACCTAGAGGTGGTTGGGGTAGATTTGGATTTCCTCTCTCTTCCCCCTCTCATTCTTCCTATAAATTGTAAGGATGGGGTTGTTATCCAAAATTCACCCCGGGGTAATTTTGATAACATGCATCGATCATTCGATCTGAGCAAATAGATTGATTTAAGGCACTGAAATCATGTTTTTCGAGGTCCCCTCGGCCTTTTTCTAACTCACCCATCCAAGAAGAAATCCCAACGAGTAAGAAAGAATGGAAAAAATGCAAAAATATGGTTGCAGGATTTGTGTTAAGGACTTTTGGGTCAGAAGGGTTCGGGTCGCATCGAGGTTCGTTGTAGGTTAAGCTCGGGGTCGAAAAAATGAAGAAAATCGGCTAAGTCCTAGTCCGAAGGTTTACGAGACATTTGGGACGTCGGGATGCGTGGGACGTGAAAAGCCGAATCGGCCGAAAGAGGGAAAAATTTCCTAAGTCTTGTTTCGCACGGTCTGGGACATCCGAGCCAAAAGTACGCACGGGACGCGGATCGGCCGGTATGGCGCAAGTCAGTCCATTTCAGGCGGTTCGGGATATTTATCCCCTGACATTCTAGGACATCCAGGCCAAAAGTACATGAAGGACATGAACCGATCGATTCGGCCGAAACAGGGGACTTTCATTCGGGACAGTTGGGCCAAAAGGACGTGTGGGGCGCGAAAAGCCGAAAGAGCCACCAGCGAATGGAATCTCACCACGTGTCTTCACCTCAAACAGGAACAAGGAAGCCCGAATCGGGTGGTTCGGAGATATTTGTCCTAGGCAGTTTGGGATAGCTGGGCCAAAGGTACGCGAGGGACGCGAAAATCCGAAAGAGTCGCCAACGAATCAAATCTCGCCACGTGTCTTCATCTCATCGGCCCAAGGAAAAGTTTGAAATTTTTCCAAAGGAAAAAAAAAGGGAAATGCTCGGGAAGGGCCCGTGTCTAATGAAATCATGCCATGTGGCACTTGAGTGGCGGAGCGCGGGGGAGAAATGGGAAAAATTTCCCAAAGTAAAAAATACCAAATTTTTAAAAAGACAAAGTGCGCCCCTCAGGCCCGAACCAATAAAATAGTGCCACGTGTCCAAGTTTAAGGGCCCGAAAGGAATCTTCAAAGGATGAGCCCACGGATGAATCAGATCCTAACACGTGTCATCCAAGTTGCAGAGCGCGGAAAAAAATTCAAATATTTTTCCACCGATCCGTTTTGACCTGTTTTTGCCCTAAATCTTCAAATCGCCATAACTTTCGATCCAGAGCTCGACATTTTGCGTTCTTTATATCAATGGAAAGCTGGTGAAATTATCTACATGATTCCATGGTCAATCTTGCATTTTGGTTCAGTTTGGAGAGAAAATTAAAAAACACCTCTGGTACGTGATAATGGCTAGAAATGACGTTTCAACAACCAACTTAAATGCAAAATACAGTTCACCGCTTTTTCTAGGGTTCTCACCTACCGCCATAATGAGATGAATTAAATGCAACCTAGAAGTGGTTGGGGTAGATCTAGATTTCCTCTCTCTTCCCTCTCTCATTCTTCCTATAAATTGTAAGGAGGGGCTTCTTTCTAAAGGTCGAACATTCCTGTTTTGCCCCTCCCTTCTTCTCTTCGGCAGGTGAATTTGTGGAGTTCAAACCTCCCATTTAAAACTGTAATGAAACTTTTCCTCTTGGCATTTTGTAGTGTATTGTATCGATATTTGGAGCAAGTAATGCATGTCTATGGATGATTCTCGACCCTCTTTGTGTTCATTTGCATCCTCCCGATCTTTCACTACAAATTTTGTTATCGTGCATGATCTTGCTTCACATTTGAATGGTTTGTGTCTATTGGCAAGATAGGTGTTCTTCATTCCTCGGTGCATCACCTTTGTTAGCTTAGGTTTATTTTTATGCATCTTCTTACCCTGTCTCTTTGGCAAGTTAGATTAGGTTTTGAGTAAACCCTTTGTATTTTTCGTGTGCATCTGAACAAAGGAATAGGAACCAGCCTTCTCTGGAGATTCCTTTCTCATTTTTGCAAGTCCCACACTTGGAGAAAGGATTCCATGTCGTGCAATCACCTTTGGATGCTAGCATGATCAAACTAGAAATCTGATCAACATCCGGGGTGTTGTGATTCGCACTAACAGATTGGCAGCACGCCGGTGGGACATTAGAGGTCTTCACCTTCATTACAACAAGATCGATGTGCACTTGTTCCACGTTCCAGATTTGAAGGAGCTTTGAAATTACACATCTGGTGACTCTAAAAGAGGCATAATCCGCTGGTTTTAGCAGTCCAAGCCTGGAAATTTTATGAGAAGAATACAGACCAGGTCAAGAACTAGGGAGGAAGGATTGTTTGTTTATCTGCACCTATCTCCAGGAAGAAAAAGAATGGGAAGAAGAGCTCAAAGATCACCATCTCCACCTACAGAACTCTCTCTACACCTCCACCTGGTAGACCTTTCATCCAATCAACAAGGGTTCTCAGGCCGATCAGAATGGCACAACCACCGAATCCCTTTGTCAATTTCACTGGCAGTAGCCCACTTGCCCTCAATGCACAGAATCTAGTTCCAATTGCAGCGTTGAAGAACATTCCATTTTTCCTTTGGATAAAATCATACCACTCGGTGATCATGTCAAAGACATTGCTAACGTCTGTCAGTGCAATCCATGAGATAAATGAAATGAATGTGGTGTCAAATTGCTGGCATCTTCGTTCAAAAGGAAGGCATTGCGATGGTTTAGGAGCCTTGGGCTGGTTCTATCAAAAATTGGAATCAGTTATGCATAGTTCTCCATGAGCAGTTTGGGGAAAAGGGAGACAATTTTTCTCTACTAGAACAATTGACAACTATCAAGAGAGCTCCCAACGAGTAGCTGACTGACTTCAACTTCAGATTTCAAAGGTCTTGGGAGAGGATTCCAGTGGCAGTAAGGCCAGCAGCAGAAGGTGCTTTTCTATACTATCTTAAGGCTTTGAATTCTGATATTTCTATGTTAATTCAATCTATGGGAGGCACAACCTTACCTGCTACTTATAGCATTGCCATTAGAGCCAAAAACTATCTTATTCAAGCTGGTAAACTGGCTCCTAGGCCTCCCATGCCCTTGTATCCAAACTTAGAAAATCCAAGCACTAGTCAAGCACCCACTTTGGCTCCTATTCCCACTCCTAGAAATCAAAGTTCAAATGAGACTTCTACTTCATCCTCTAGTACTTCAAATGAACTCCAAGAGGTCATGAAACAATTGCAAAATTTGGGAAATGAACTGGTTACTATCAAAATACAACAAGCTCAAAGTGCTAGAACGTATCAGCCTCAAGCGCAATACCGGGCTAGCCCCCCATACCAAAAAAATAGGTCACCAACTCAAAGCCGCGAATCAAAATCAAAGCCAAGTAAGGCCTCCCTCTAATAGACCATTTCAGCCCTATAACCCCAATGTCGTATCTGCTTCTAAAGCATTGGTGCCAGTCCAAAATAACATGGCCCAAGAATATGATTGGTGTTTCCCATGTAGTTAGCCACATAGGCAATCAATGTGCTTTAATGGTGCATTAAATCAAGCTCTTATGGTGCAAACCATTGGTGGGTCGCAAGAGTCCAGCCACGAAGAGGATCAGTAGCAAGAAGCACCTTAGCAAGGAACATCTCCAAATGAAACTACTCTTGTCAATTGGCATGCTGAAGATTTTTGTGGTATGAATCAAATACCCTCTCAAAGTGTTGCAGCCAACACAAGGTCAAAGAGGAGACATTTGGGTGAAGAACAGCCATTAGCCCCAAGTAATCCACAACCTTCTACCACTCCACAAGCCACTGGCAAACAAAATGCAATCCCAAGTATGTAAGGAGCACCCAAACCAGCTCCTAGGCCAACCCAAACGCCAGTTGCTGCTGCCCATGTGCAAGGAATGAATGTGCAGGACAAGAGACAGCAGAGGGATACTTCATCTCCATTCAGTATCATTGATCAGATGAAGAAGACAAATGTAAACATATCAATGTGGGAATCACTATCTATCCCAAGACAAAGAGATTTGCTACAAGCTACTATGAAGGACTGGTCAACTTTAAATCAACAGGTCCAAATGCAAGAGAAGGTACTCACTAATGCTGCCCAGCCTGAAGGAAATCATGAAGGTCAGCAAGGTAAAACGTTGAAGCCCCCTCCTTTTTATGTCTCATTAATCATTGGAAACTAATTGGTGCACAATTGCATGATTGATTCTGAGGCAAGTAGCTCAGTGATGCCCAAGCAAATAGCTGATCAGCTAGGACTCCAATATGAAGTCATCTCTAAGGGTGTAGTGCAATTAGACGGGACAACAATGACAACGGTTGGAGTAATCAAAGGTTTGAGCCTCACACTGCACGCATGTCCCAACGTAATAGTGTTACAAGATGTGTCATTCATAGACCTACCACCACTCTTTACATTGTGCTTATCAAGAGACTTCACTGCTAAAATTGGAGGCTATCTTTCGACAGATTGGTCACACATGTTGTTTAGAACAAGGTATGGAACTAAGGCCATAATCAGATCTGAACCTATCACAAACTTTCACATTGAGCCTTACACTCCAAGCCAAATCAATACCAACTGTTAAGCGTTTGATCAAGAAGATTATCTAAGCACTGATGAAGCTGACACTAAGGTTGGAAGCATCCCATATTTGACTCTTGATGAATGGGCAAGCAAGGTGCATGCTTTTGACCCTTATTAAGAAATAGAAGAATCTGAGCTTGGAGTTTATTGTTTACATGAAGAGAATCAACCTCTCCCCAACATCACCATGCCGATCATAAATACAAGAATGAACTATGGCAATTGTTCTTTGATGGGTCAAGGAGTAGACAAGGTGCAGGAGGAGGAGCTATGCTCATTTCTCCGTAAGGTACAAAGTATTACTCAGCCTTCCGTTTTTAGTTTTCTTGCTCAAACAATACAGCTGAGTATGAAGCCTTAATTCATGGACTGCACTGGGCAAAGAAGAAAGGCATCAAGAATTTGCAAGTATTTGGTGATAGTGAGCTGATCGTAAACCAAGTTAAGGGGCAGCATGCTGTCAAGAATAATCTGCTCAAGTGCTACAAAAATCGGGTATGGGATCTTATGGAAGATTTTGAAGCTTTTAGCATCAATTCCATCCCAAGAAAAAGGAATGAAGCAGCGGACAGACTGGCAGCAATTGGGGCTGCGTTTGATGTTGTAGAAAATATCAAAAGTGAAAATATCAAAAGTGAGAAATCTCAGCCTCATATCAAATTTGTTGTGAGACCAGCTGTTCCGGATAACAATAGAAGTTGGCAAGTCTTCGAGAATGATCAGCAGATTGTTAATTTCCTGCAAGAAGAAGCTGAGTTCTTCGCGAGGAATCAAGACAAGCTGGAGCAGCAATATGGTGACCAAGTGGTGCAGCTAAGAACTAACAAATTACCAAAAGGCCTCATAACCTTGGAGTCAATCTTCAACCCGAATGATCAGTTCCGGAAGGAGAAAGAAAAAATTCAAGTAAAGGGTGAAGATTCAGAACTTATTTTAGTAGATGAAGGAAAGACATTGCAAATCGGCAAAGTAAGTACTCCACAAGAGAAATATGATTTTGTTCAGCTTTGTCAAGAGTTCCTAGATGTCTTCGCTTGGACTTACAAAGATTTAAGAGGTTTCAACCCAAAGTTGGCATGACATACTATTGAGTTGGATCAAGAATCCAAGCCTGTCAGGCAAAAGCAAAGGCCAGTAAATCCTCATATCGAACCTCTCATGAGAAAAGAGTTAAGCAAGCTCATTGAGGCCAGTATCATCTTCCCCATCAAACACTCAAGTTGGGTTGCAAACTTGGTGCCGGTAAGGAAAAGAAATGGAGAAATAAGATTGTGTGTGGACTTTCGCGATCTAAATAGAGCATCACTCAAGGATCATTATCCGCTTCCATCAATGGAACAAATATTACAGGTTGTAGCTGGTTCAGAAAGGTTTTCATTGCTAGATGGATATTTAGGCTATAATCAGATAATGGTCAAAGAAGAAGATCAATTCAAGATAGCCTTCACTACAAAATGGGGCACGTATGCTTACAAGAAGATGCCATTTGGACTATCAAATGTCGGAGCAACATTTTAGCGAGCTATGGATATGGCATTCAAAGGCTTAATCAACAATATAGTGCTGGTATACCTAGATGATATCACTGTCTTCTCAAAGAATGTAGCAGACCATCTCTTTCACCTCAGGCAAGTGTTTCAAAGGTGTAGAAGGTTCAGAGTGTCATTGAATCCAAAGAAGTGTATATTCTTGGCACATGAAGGCAAATTTTTGGGTCACATTGTCTCTAGGGAAGGGCTAACAATTGATCCTGAAAGGGTTGAAGCCATCCGAACACTCCCATTGCCGCACCACAAGAAATCTCTTCAAAGCTTCTTAGGAAGGATAAAATTTTTCCGCAGATTTGTGCCTAATTTTGCCACTCTTGTGAAGCCTTTAACAATGATGTTGAAGAAGAGTCTGGCATTCAAATGGACAGCAAAAGGCAAAGAGAGTTTTGAAAACATCAAGCATGTAATATCACAAGCTCCAACTCTTATCAACCTAGACTTTTCAAAGGACTTCATGTTGTATGCATTTGGAGGATCAGATACAATCTCAGCTATCTTGACACAGCTGAATAGAGAAGGTTTAGAACAGCCCATAGCATTCTTCAGTCAAACCTTGGAAGATTACGAAATAAATTATTCTTTCATCGAAAAGCATGTCCTTGCCGTCATCAGGAGCTTGAAGAAGTTTAGACACTTGGTCTCAAACAATAAGATTCAACTGCTGGTGTCTCATGCTGGTGTCAAGGACTTCCTCCTAAACAAGGATTTAAATGAGAAGAGAGCAGGTTGGATCACTCGGGTGATGGAATATGATATTGAAATCAAAGTGACCAAACTAGTTCGTGGAAAAGGTTTGTGTGAGCAGCTTGCTTCCAAACAACTAGACGGCTCAAAAGGTGAAGAAGATGTTGTCCTACTACTACAGAATGATCAAGAACAACAAGCTGATGATGCACTCATCCCATGTTGGACTCAAGACTTGGCGCATTACCTCCAAACAAGATTGTGCCCTCCAGAAGTGAGCAAGGCGAAAGAGGAGATACTTTAGATTACAAGCTATCCCGTATGTAATCATTAATGGTATCTTGTTCAAGAAAGATATCCATGGTGTTCTATTAAGATGCATTAGAACAGGTCAAGTTGAGAAGATATTACACGAGTTCCATGACGGGGAAGCAGGAGGCCACTTTGCTCCACGAGTGACAGCTCTCAAAATCATGAGAGCTGGTTACTATTGGCCTACTGTGTTCAATGATTGCTACTCATGGGTCAAAAAATGCAAGAGATGTGCATTCTTCATAGGAAAAGAGAGGTTAGTAGCACTGCCCCTTCGTCCAATTTCAGTAAATCAACCATTCATGCAATGGGGATTGGACTTCATTGGGGTTATCAATCCCAATTCAAGTCAAGGTCACAAGTGGATACTTACAGCAACGGATTATTTCACCAAGTGGACCGAAGCAGTGGCACTCAAGGAGGTAAATGAATCTAATATCTTAGATTTCTATGAAGGGATAGTCACAAGGTTTGGTGCCCCTACCACTATCATATCAAACAATGCATTGGCATTCCTTGGCACAAAGATCATTGAATGGGCGGTCAAGAATTGTGTGTATCTCAGCACTTCGTCGAATTATTACCCTCAGGGTAATGGCCAAGCCGAGTCTATGAACAAGAATCTACTAAGAATCATCAGAAGGACTCTTGATGAGAATCAAAGGACTTGGCATGCAAAGCTCAAATCAGCCCTATGGGCTGATAGGATCACACCCAAGAGGTCTATAGGAAGCTCTCCATACAAGCTTGTGTACGGGAAAGAAGCAGTTCTACCTATATCACTTGATTCCAAACATTGGAGCTCATGAAAAAGAGTTGGAACTAGTTGAGTTTGAACCCATGGAGGTTAGATATGCAGAATTAATGGAGCTCCAATAAATTAGAGAGCATGCAGCCCAGGCGATAGAGAAGGATCAAGCCTTGATCAAGAAGACTTTTGATAGGAAAGCCAAGGCTAGAACCTTCCAGATTGGAGATCTAGTGTTGAAATGGGATGCAGATCGTGCAAAGCCGGGAAAGCATTCCAAATTTGATGCCATCTAGAGTGGCCCATACATGATCATTGAATGCAAAAGTAGCAATGCCTTCCGACTGGCTAAGTTGGATGGTGAAGAATTGTAGATTCCGGTCAATGGGATCTATCTCAAATGTTGCTACTAGAAAGAAAGCTTCTCACCCTTGTAAATATTAATTTAGAATTTCCATTCCTCTAAGTGCTTATGCACATTGTACTACTATTAGAGTAATTTTATTCCCTAAGTGCTTGTGCACATGTCCTATTGCTTCTAGTATGTGCGTGTTTGCAGTTCATCAAGCTCCTGGAAAAGAATTGCAGCCACAGGAAAACCAGCTCAACGAATGTTTCAATATCTCAAGGACACAGGTTTTCAAATTTCAGATCAGCTGAGAGGTTATCAAACAGACTCCATGCCCAATGGATTGCTACAAGCAGCTGGCCATTCTTCATCTAGTAGGCAGATGACCCCACTGAGTCACCAAATTGTTATCCAAAATTCACCCCCAGGTAATTTTGATAACATGCATCAAATTATTCAGTCCCGAGAAAATAGATTGATTTAAGGCATGAAATCATGTTTTTTCGAGGTCCCCTCGGCCTTTTTCTAACTTTCCCATCAAAGAAGAAATCCCAAAGAGTAAGAAAGAATGGAAAAAATGTAAAAATATGGTTGCAGGACTTGTGTTAAGGCATTTCAGGTCTGAACGGTTCGGGTCGTACTGAGGCTCGTTGTACCAAGCTCGGGGGCCGAAAAAATGAAGAAAATCAGCTAAGTCCTAGTCCAGACGGTTTGCAAGATAGTTGGGACGTCGCGACGCGCGTGGGACGCGAAAATCCAAATCGGTAGAATGAGGGAAAAAATTGCCTAAGTCTTATTTCGCACTTGGCGGGACATCGGGTATGGAAAAGTACGCGCGAGATGCGGATCGGCCGGTTTGGCGCAAGTCAATCCATTTCGGGCGGTTCGGGGATATTTGTCCCAGATGGTCTGGGACATCCGCCAAAAGTACGCGGAGGACGCGAACCGGCCAATTCGGCCGAAACAGGGGACTTTCGTTCGGGACAGTTGGGCCAAAAGGACGCGTGGGGCGCGAAAAGCCGAAAAGAGCCACTAGCGAATGGAATCTCGCCACGTGTCTTCACCTCAAATAGGAACAAGGAAGCCCGAATCGGGTGGTTTGGAGATATTTTTCCCAGGCAGTTTGGGACAGCTGGGCCAAAGGTACGCAAGGGATGCGAAAAGCCGAAAGAGCCGCCAACGAATCAAATCTCGCCACGTGTCTTCACCTCATCGGCCCGGCGGGAAAATTTTGAAAATTTTTCCAAAGGCAAAAAACAAAAGGGAAATGTTCAGGAAGGGCCTACATTTAATGAAATCATGCCATGTGGCACTTGAGTGGTGGAGCACGGGGGAGAAATGGGAAAATTTTCCCAAAGTAAAAAATACCAAATTTTTTAAAAAGACAAAGTGCGCCCCTCAGGCCCGAACCAATAAAATAGTGCCATGTGTCCAAGTTTAAGGCCCGAAAGGAATCTTCAGAGGATGAGCCCATGGACGAATCAGAGCCTGACACGTGTCATCCAAGTTGCAGAGCGCAGGAAAAAAAATTCAAATATTTTCTCGCCGATCCGTTTTGGCCTGTTTTTTCCCTAAATCTTCAGATCACCATAACTTTCGATCCAAAGCTCGGATTTTCACGTTCTTTATATCAATGGAAAGCTGGTGAAATTATCTACATGATTCCAAGGTCAATCTTGCATTTTGGTTCAGTTTGGAGAGAGAAAATTAAAAAACGCCTCTGGTATATGATAATGGCCAGAAATGATGTTTCAACAACCAACTTAAATGCAAAATACAGTTCGCCGCTTTTGCTAGGGTTCTCACCTACCGCCATAATGAGATGAATTAAATGCAACCTAGAAGTGGTTGGGGTAGATCTGGATTTCCTCTCTCTTCCCTCTCTCATTCTTCCTATAAATTGTAAGGAGGGGCGTCTTTCTAAAGGTCAAACATTCTTGTTTTGCCCCTCCCTTCTTCTCTTCGGCAGGTGAATTTGTGGAGTTCAAACCTCCCATTTAAAAGCTGTAATAGAAATTTTCCTCTTGGAATTTTGTAGTGTATTGTATCGATCTTTGGAGCAAGTAATGCATGTCGTGGATGATTCTCAACCCTCTCTGTGTTCATTTGCATCCTCCTGATCTTTCCACTGCAAATTTTGTTATCTGTGCATGATCTTGCATCACATTTGAATGGTTTGTGTCTATTGGCAAGATAGGTGTTCTTCATTCCTGCATCACCTCTGTTAGCTTAGGTTTATTTTTATGCATCTTCTTACCCTGTCTCCTTGGCAAGTTAGATTAGGTTTTGAGTAAACCCTCTGCATTTTTCGTGTGCATCTGAACAGAGGAATAGGAACCAGCCTTCTCTGGAGATTCCTTTCTCATTTTGCAAGTCCCACACTTGGAGAAAGGATTCCATGTCGTGCAATCACACTGGATGCTAGCATGATCAAACTAGAAATCTGATCAACATCCAGGGAGTCTTTGTGATTACGCACTAATAGGGCTTCTTTCTAAAGGTTGGACATTCTTTTTTTCCCCTCCCTTTTTCTCTTTGGTAGGTGAATTTGTGGAGTTCAAACCTCACATCTAATACCGTAATGCAACTTTTCCTCTTTCCATTTTGTAGTGTATTGTATCAATCTTTGGAGAAAATAATGCATGTCTATGGATGATTCTCAACCCTCTCTGTTTTCATTTGCATCCTCCTGATCTTTCACTGCAATTTTTTGTTATCTATGCATGATCTTGCATTGCATTTTAATGGTTTGTGTTTATTGGAAAGACAGGTGTTCTTCATTCCTCGGTGCATCACCTTTATTAGTTTAGGTTTATTGAACTTATGCATCTTCTTATCTTGTCTACTTGGCAAGTTAGTTTAGGTTTTTTCAATAAATCCTCTACATTTTTATGTGTGCATCTCGAATAGAGGAATAGGAACCGGTCTTCATCCAGGAGAGCTTTTTCGATTTCACAAGGTCCCACACTTGGGAAAAGCTCCATGTTATGCAATCACACCGAGACTCTCAACCCATTGAGTTACGACATTGGGGTGTTATGATTCACCATCAACAAGTACCTTCAAGCATCCATATCTTTTGATCAGAAGCTTGGAATCGAGCGGGAAGGGATGTTTTAGATAGCTCTCGGCACCTCTTACCCTCCTACCACCATTAATGTTTTGACCTGCCATTTTTAGGTTGTTAAGTCTCCCACTTGCCACCATGATGAATAAAGTGTTTCCTTTCTTACACGAAGGGAAGAGTGACAGAGGTATGGGTGTTGTGGCGAGACCCATCGTTGTAAGGTGGGAATTCAATATCCTTGGGCGGTTGGAATAGGGTTGGATTTTTTCCCTCCTTTCTCTCTCTCATTATTCCTATATATTTTACAAGAGGGACAATTTTAAAGGGTTGGACATTCTTTCCTTTTTCCCTCCCTTTTCTCTTCTCCGCAGGTGAATTCGTGGAGCCTCGAACCCCTCCATCCAAATTGTAATGCAATTTTTGCCTCTTGGCTATCTGTAATGCATTGTATCAATTCTTGGAGCAATAGAATAAGTTTGTGGATGATTTCAACCCTCTCTTATGTTTATTTACTTTTTCTTGATCCCTCGTTACAATTTTTGGTCATTTTTGCATGGATATCGTATCACATTTTAATGTTTTGTGTCTAGGATCAATGCAAATGTTCAACACTCTATTTGTGCATCACCTCTATTAGATTAGGTTTCATTTCTTGTATTCCCTTAACCTTGTCTCCTTGGCAAGTTAGAGTAGGATTTAGAATGACCCTCTGTAATCTAAACATGTGCATATGAACAGAGGAAGAGGACCCAACTTTCATCTAGAGAGCTCTCTTGACTCGCAAAGTCCCACACTTTGAGAGATGCTCCATGTTGTGAAATCACACTAAGGATCTCAACCCATCCAGTTGCAGATTTCATTGGTGTTTTTATTTTGCACTAATAATACCCTTGCAATTAACACTTTGATCATTGTCATAGACATGAATGAATTCTTCTATCTGGAAGAATGCTAACTATCAAACCGAGCACATGTACTTTGTTTCTGTATCATATTTTTGATAATATCTTGGATATATATCCTTGACTTATGCAATGTACAATATTCCTTTTCTCTAAGTTATTCTAAAGTGTGATTAAGTCTCGGTATTCTACCGTAGCTCTCGGATCATGACCAACATTATTAGTTGCACTTTCTGTATGCATTCCATTTGTTAGAATTTGCATTACTAAACTTGCATTTCTTTTAGGTATTAGTCCTTCTTTATATATTCATCCTTTAGTCTGAACTAAGATAAATACACTTTTCGGGTTGAACTTGCAGAATGTAACACTTTTGATATGCAAACATAGTATTTAGTGTTTATTTCCTTCTTCTTACATGTAATCGCACATTTAGATAAACTAGTTAGAAAACATAAGGATTTTTGGCTTCTCTTGTATTCTCGTATTTATTCTTTCCTCTTCTCTCTCTTGAACAATTATGGGAATCACGTGTGCTGATGTAGAATACTGCTCTTATCAATTTTGTATTTATATTTCTTGTAACTTATACCTTCTCATTTAAGGAGATCCATTTGCAAAAAATTAGATAGTACATGAATATGGATCAAAACCTTGAGCTCATGATTGATTGTCTTCTTTTCGCTCCTCGTAGAATGCCACTATTAGGACAGAAGGATGAAGATGGAATAAATCTAGAGCTGGAAGTGGAGCAATGGAGATGAAAGAAACTCAAGGCAATGATGGGTTTTTCCATACTCCTTTACTTTTCTTTTCATGCACATGTGCCTTCTACTTTAGTAGTTACGAATTACTTTGGAGTTACATCCCACGGCTTGTGTGGGAAACATTTAAATTCTTTATGAATAAAACATTAAATTCTAGAACTTATTTGTGTACTTCTTTCTACATTTCATTTTTATGTATGGATTGTATAACAAACTAAATAACTCAATAAAATAATTGGATGTATTTAATCATGAAGGAAAGAACTTTAAAATACCTACAACTTTAGTAATGAACTCTTAATTACTGTAATTTACAACTCTATTTTTTTTTCCAAATATTAATACTTCACTTACTCTATAATTATGGCCTTCATCAAGATGATACATCTTTCCTTAGGGGCTTTTATGTTCTCTTGCTGAAGACAAACATGGAATTGTAGACTATGTGATTTGTTACATTTTATAACAACACACATATCTACAAATTACATGTAATCATTAATTTAATGCAATGGAATAGATATTAAACTGAATGAATCTCCCTAGCTTAGGTCCATTTCAGCAATTCCATCCATCATAACGAAGTTTCGAGTTGCCCATTTTTGCACAAGTGCAAAAATTGTCAACATTTCTGGTGATCCTATGGGGAAATTTGTTTACTATCTTGTATACCAAAGGTGCCTTTCTCTTGTCCATTGGGCATGGAGATAAAGCATATAACCAAAAATGCCTTTCTAAAAAAACAAACTGAAATTGGGAAAGGATCTGGAAACTAGATCATGTGCTTGAATGCACTTATTAAATTGAAAAACATTGCAACTTGCATGAAGCACTTATTGAAAGGGAAATCCTACTCTAATGCAGACAAAGATGATTTTCAATAACAATGTTTAAGAAACATACCATTCATAGGAATGGTAAGTTCTTACCCATTCATCTTTGAAATTTGAAATGCATTGTGTTCTTTGTAAGATGAAATCATGTAAAAACCATTCTAGATTATATCAAACTTTGTGTGGTTTCCTATCTTTGCACGATCAACATCCCATTTTAACACAATGTCTCCTTCATTGAAGATTCTGAACTTATCCTTCTTATCAAAAATTTTCTTCATTTGTTTTTTATTCTTTTCCATGTTCGAGACGAGCTTGATTTCTTAGCTCCCTGAAACTCCCTTAACTCTACATAACTAACCTATGATGCTTCATTCTCAAGTAATTCCATTTGATGTAGCAATTCTAATGCAGAAACTTAACTAAGTTGGGAATTCTTGCCTCTCTTCCATAAACAAGCTTGTAGGGTGAATTACCAACTAATCTTTTAGACTTACTTTGTTAGCCCAAAGTGTTGAATTGAACATTAGAGGCCAAGATCTTTGGTTGTCTTTAAGTGTTATTTCGATGATCCTCAAAATATTTTTATTAGTACTTTTGGCTAATCCATTACCTTGTGGGTAATAATTAGATGATGTACTTAAATAAAAAAATTTCTTGATAGCCCAATTTGTTACCTTTGTACCTAGAAATGCTAAGGCATTATCTGAAATGATAGTTGTTGTAACACCAAATCTGCAAACTATACCTTCATAAAAGGAAATAATTGAAGTGTTGTTAGCTTCTTTTAAGGCTATTTGTTTGTTCTAGCATGTAAAGTAATATGTAGCAGTCAAGATCCACTTATTTCCTTTTGAAAAAGGTGAATTTATCATGCCAATAAAGTCAAAACCCCACTGCATGAATGGTTGATCCACTGAAATAGGATGCGGGGGCAACAAAGGTAAATGTTGTTTTCTAACAAAGAAAGCACATTTCTTACGATTTCGATCCATTCTAAGCAATCCTTGAATATGATTGGAAAATAGTAATTGTATTTGATAATTTTTAAGGCTGTAGTATGTGCTTAAAAATGACCCTCGCAGTCCTTCATGAAATTCAGATAATAATTATTGAATTCTATCATAATCAATACATCACAACAAAATTCCATTTATATCTCTTTTAAATAACATGCCATCAATGAAAACATAAGGTACATCTTGTAACCTAAAATACCTTCATTTGTTCTTTTCCATACCTTCTAGATAAGTATCGTGATGTAAGTAGTTAACCAAATAAGTCATCCATCTTGATTCTTGAACTTCTTGACTGAGTTCGGGTAGCTGATTTTCATTTTTACCTAGGTAATTGATTGTTGACACGTACCTTGCATGGTGTTCGGATCTTCCGATCTCGTAGCTTGTTGTTTTTCCATATCAGCAATTAGATGCTCACACAAACCTTTTCCTTGAACTATTTTCATAACATGGATATCAACATCATATTCCATAACTTTTGTAATCCAAAGCCTGCTCTCTTCTCATTCAACTCTTTGTTCAACAAGAATGCTTTCACACTTGGATGAGAAACTAAAACATGTATCTTGTTATTGGAAAGCATGTACTTGAAATTTTTCAATCCTCTAACTACTGAAAGTACCTATTTTTCAAGAAATGTGTACCTTGTCTTGTAGTCATGCAAATGTTTTCCGAAGAAAGTAATTGGCTACTCAGTGTTTTCATCATTGGCTACAATGTATGCACTTCTTTGGATCTCGAGGATTTTTTAATTTCTTTAAATCCTTTTCTCCCTTCATTGGTCCAAGAGAAATTCTTATCCTTTTTAACATAGTTGTTAAATGCTTAACAAGTGGTGTAAAATCTGGAACAAATCTTCTAAAAAATTGATTTTTCCGAGAAAAATCTGCAATGCTTTCTTACGATGAGGCAAGGATAAGCGTGAAATATCATCAATTCTAAAAGGATCAATAGTTAAACCTTATTTAGAAATAATATGACCAAGAAATTTACCTTGATGTACTGAAAAAATAGACTTTTTGGGATTTAAAGATATTTTGAGCAGTCTACAAAGATGAAATGTATGCCTTAAATACACTAAATGTTTATCGAATTCTTTAGGTGAGAAAAGTTGATACTTCCATGATTTCGGTTTATCACCATTCAATAGAGAAAACAATACAAAAGTACAAACTTTGAATCAGAAACACATTCATATCCAAGCTAATGAAATATTGAATTATTTCAGAAATTCGTTATTCCATTTGAAATCAGTTTCAAGTTGTAGTATCAGAGTGAGAAGGGTATAGCTCCTAGCCAGAGACTGAAAACCCATTAATGGGTATCAAGAAATCAGAGTAATAAACAAGAACTCATCGTTTATAATCTAACAATCGAAATTTTCGATCAAGTGAATGATGAAGCAAGAAATCCATATGCCCATGAGAATTTTCAAACTTGGGAGTCAAGAAGGAGCAAGAAATCATAGAACCCACAAATATTTTCAAGATTTTCAGTGACATATCCAAGGAAGAAAATGAAAATAGAAGTGTATGTGTGCAAGAGAAAATTATCTCACCTATAACCACTCATGGCGGCAAACACCCACAACCATCTTACTCAGAAATCTTTGACATAGGGAATACAACGAAGAATGCAACTAAGCCTTCAATTCCAACAAGGGTTTCAAGTCAAATTATAGGAGCTAGAGAGAAAAGAGATGGTGTCTATAGAGAAACCTCGCATAGCTCCGTAGAAGCCAGAAAACTATAAATCCAAGCTCAAATCTTACTCAGAAAAATGAACCGAACTCGGAAAGAAACAATAATGGTGGAAAAAGACAACACCAGGAAGAGATATCAAAAACAAAGAAAAACCTTACAAAGCTCGGGATGATCAATATACAAATCAGGAGATCACAGAACAAAAAGCCACGAACACCTTTCTTAAAAAAATGATGATATAGATACCATAGAGCAACATGTGATCATTTGTACAGAAGAACCAAGCTCACAAACTTCAATAATGGCAGCTAAGAACGAAGACAATAACCTCCTCTGCATTAAGATCCGAACTTGAAGCAATGCAACTGGTAAAATCGACCAAAATATTGCAAGAAAATCCAACCTAGAACTCAAAATAATCAATAATGGTGGCCATTAAAACCTTGCAAAGGGTCCAAGAGCCGATCTTGACAAGAAATAATCAAAGAAAATACAGATGCAACCAAGCTGAGAGAATCAATCTGCTAAAGAAGCTGAACTTCATAGAATGAAAATGGTAGAGAGATCAAATACTTCCACTCACAAAGCTTCACGAGACTCATAGAGGCTGAGTTTTTAGAGTCCCAGAACTCAAAGATCAAAGTAATGACGTCAATCAAAAAAATTCTAGGGCTTTGCTTGCAGAGCCAAAAATCCAAAATGGAGTGATCAGTGAGGTTGAATGACCTTTATGGCCAAGCTCAAGAGTTGAGTTTTGTTCAAACTCAACCATAGTCAAATACCAATGACCAGAGATTAGGCTGTGCAAAGATCAATGGTTAAGGATCAAGGTAGTTTTTAACGCAAGTAACCATGGTTAGATGCCATTACTATGTAAATCTCCAAGTCAGAAACCCTAACCACAAGTCAAAGATCGACGACCTGAAGATGTTTAGTACAAAGATCAATGATTGGAAACTAATCAAAAGAGTTCAATACAAATCACCATGGTCATGCTAATAGATACCACATTAAATGTCGGGCCGAAACCCTAACCGAGGGTCAGAAAAATCAATAGCCATGAATCAAAAGTACAAAGATCAATGACCTAAATCAAGGGACCAATTTTCATGCAAACCAGCAAGGTTATAGTTAACTCAACCCGAGTTAAAATACCACTAAAATAACACATGTAGGGGTGACTCATCATGATCCATAGTGATCCGAGAAAAACACACTACTTCCTTAGTTCCATCAAAGCACCAAGAAGGAGAAACATGAAAAGTGAGTAAAATGAGGTAAACGAGAGGTTGGAAGGAACCACCGCTCGTCTAGAGCGTCGAGTTTTAGAACTACTTCCATATAATGGTGGTGGTCTTGAAACCGCCACCCAGCCGATGCGGTGGTCTTGAGACCACCGGTCTTCTCAGGAGGCGGTCCTAACACTTTCGAATAGAAAAGAAGAATGGAATATGAATGGACACAAAATTGAAGTGCCCTTGACCATGTCTCTTCCCTTCCATGCCCTTTCACATTCTCCAATGCATGGGAGGACATGTGAAGGCCTATAAATGCATGAAAGGAACAAGAGAATAGGCATTTGAAGATCCAAAGAGATCGAGAAGTAGAGTTTAATGAGAGTAGTGAAAAGATCTTCAACGTTGGGATGGAAATATAGGAGCAAGTTGTAGAAACAGAGCAAGCAAGTAATTTGAGAGAAGTTTTACATTGTTTCTTCTTTTCATACTTATTTTAATCTTTAATTTTCTATATTAGACCAATAAAGGTGGGAAGAAAGAGCAGTTTCCCTTCCTGACTAGTTTTCCTCCCTTGGAGGTTTCGAGGATAAAATTGTTGGTGTTGAAGTTTTGAATTATTTCCTTCTCTAAAATTTTCTTTCTATAGAACTAGATAATCAATCACAAAGCTCTAATTTTCAAGAAAATCTGTCATTTTCCAAAGTTGAAAGTAGAATAGCATAGTTGTGTGATTTGTAGATTTCAAAGTGAAATTTTATGGATCATTTTGTTATAAGAGTTTATTATATATCCAAGACTTTGGTATTCGAATCTTTCTTGTGATTTTGTATATACGGTGACAAGATCCAAAGGCGAATAAGTTTTACCTTACGAGCCGGATATTTCTACGAAGAAGTGGAAATAGAGAATTTAAGTTCAAATGGAGGAAGAGAACGTGGTCCATAGAATCGAGATGCTAGAGACCATGATGGATATATTTTATAGAAAATAGGAAAATCTTTTTGATCTGCAAAATACGGTTTCATTAAGCAAGTTTCCATGGACTCGTAGTTTGAGCAATAGCTGAAAAATTTGGTATCGAAAATATCCACGAAGAGGAAGGATGGGAAGAGAATTAAGAGATTCCAATTGTAAGTGAGAAGGTAAAATCTTCACATACACCTTTAAAGTAGAAACAAAAGTGGAAATAAAGAATTTTGAAGGACGCGTAGATGCATAATTATTGGATAAATGGATAAAACTGTTGGAATTCTACTTTCTTGTGTATAATGTCACCGAGGCACAAAGATTCACCTTTGCACATCTCCAAATGGAAGGTCATCCTCGGTTTGGTGGGAAACCCATCTAGCCACTGAGAAGAAGAAATGTCCTATTGTTAGTACTTGGAAAGGTTTTAAAGAATTGATAAGAGCTAAATTCTATCCTATTTCCCCGGTCAAAGCATACACGTGTGTTCCACTTTGTGGCCATAAATATTTTAAAATCGACTAGTAATTAAATAGTTAAAAATACTATAAAAATTTAAAAAATCGGGTAAATTCTGGATGGCCTGCACCTTGGTATTTATAGCCTCTTAAAAATTCATGTTTGGTCATTTTATATGTTCTTGGTCATGTTTTGGTTGTTAGACATAGTTTGCTGAAAGTACAAAAACTACAAAAAAGTGGGACACCGTTATATGCTTTGACCCTCCCATAAGACTCGCATGATGATTAAGTGGTAGTACTTTAGATAGGGCAGCATCAAAGCGTACAAGACTAAACTACAAAATTTTGAAGACAAACCATGTTGCTTAATATGGACTTAGAGGATGAGGCCATTCTGACCAAGTATTTGAGAGGACATCACACTCACCTTCGAGAGGAAGGCAATCTCCATGAAGCCCAAGGATCATAATGAAGCTTGTTTACAAGCATACTACATTGATGATCAAAAGAAGCAATGAGAAATAGAGCCAAAAGGGGGACCAGTCAATAGAAAAACAATACAAAGGACAAGGGAAGACAAGTAGTAGAGGTAAATGGAAAGGTAAACATACCACTACTGCTTTGCATACTTGTAAAGATCCTAATCATTTCTATAAGAATTGTGTTGTGAATGGACATACTGACACCACACATTGGAAGTTGCATTCAGAATTGCACCCAAAGAACCAAACCAAGGATTCCAAGAAATCCATGGCCAATGTGAAGACATAAAGATAGGTATGGATTGAGGATGTAGACGAGAGGCTAGGATGCATGGCCACTAACATGTACGGGGCAATAGAAGAAGACATGAGTAAGCTATTTCAAATAAAAATCCACATCAAGAAGACTAAGGTAAACACTTTAGTAGATTCTAGTTCTCATCAAATTTGAATGTTGATGCGGTTGTAGAACATCTTTGTCTAGATACTTACACGCATCCACATCCATACCCACTAGGATGGGTGAAGAAGAGTGTAGAAATACAAGTTACAATGAAGTGTAAGTTTCGGGTTTGGGATAAACACCCGATACATAGATGTATTAAAGGCTGATATTATTCCACTTGATGTATTTAACGTTGTCTTTAGAATTCCTTACTTGTATGCCAAGGATACTATGTTCATAAGGAGGGAGAACTGGTATAGATGGATCAAGGATGGAGTAAGTTTTAACATTGGGGCACACGAGGGCAAATCAAAGAAAGCTATGATAAGCGCCAACCAAACACCAAGACTTATTCAGGGGAAAATCGTCAGCTTTTTTTTGCTTTCATTGGAAGAAAAACAAACTGGGCATGAGAGCACGAATATTTCTAACTAAAGGATAAAGAATTTACATATCACTTGTCAGTTTTGCAGAAGAAGCCACCACAAGAACCACTCATTCAAGGATTAAAATAAACTTCCACGATGCGAGCCACCGTATCTACCTACAAATTCACTAGACCGACATTGTGGGGTAGCAAGAAAAAAAGGAGATACAAGAAATGGTGGTGACTATAGTAGTAGCATACTTGGAGAGGATTCATCCAATCCATCTCAAGAGACAAAGATAGGAAAGGAATAAACCACTATAGTATGGGACCTTCGCCATACTTGAGTAGGTTGGAGAAGAAACCTTCAGGCCATACTTCATGCAGATGCACGCGATAGTAAGTTGCAAGAACTCGCATCCACTAACAACATCTATGCATGAAAAAGAAGGAAAGATACATAAGTTACCTTCTAAGGAGGATTGTACTTGAGGAAACTCAGAGGAGGATATAGCACTGGAACAACAAACCAGAGATCCACAAGAGTCTTTATAGGCTGGACGAGAGAACACACTAAGGCAAACCCAATGGTACTTTAGTGAGCACGAGAGGGAGTCGATTCCTCTAGAAGACTTGCCCCACTAAGATTTTGTGGTACCAAAAGCATCCTAAGTAGGGGAGGTATGATGAATAGGGATCCAGAAAAACACACCACTGTATCAGGTCCATTAGCACCAAAAAGGAGAACCAAGAAAAGTGAGTAAAATGAGGTAAATGGAGGTTCTGGAAGGAACCGTCGCTCTGTGCAGAGTGGTGGTTTGTAACCGCCACCTGTAAGGGCAAAGTGGTCCCAAAGCGCCACCCAACTAGGGGGTGGTCTTGAGACCATTGATCTACTCAGGGCAGCGGTCCTGACACTTTCAAATAGAAAATAAGAATAGAACATGAATGGAACGTGAATGGAAGTGAACTTGAAGTGCCCGACCATGTCTCTTCCCTTGCATGCCCTTTTGATTCTCTTGTGCACGGAAGACATGTGAAGGCCTATAAATGCATGAAAGGAGAAAGATAGTAGGATTTTGAAGATCCAGAGAGATCGAGAAGCATAGTTTAATGAGAGCAAGTGAGCATAATATTCATCTTTAGAATGGAATTGTAGGAGCAAGGTGTAGAAAAATATCAAACAAATAATTGGAGAGAAGGTTTACATTATTTCTTCTTTTCATACTTATTGTAATATATAATTGTCTATATTAGACAAATAAAAGTGGGAAGAAAGAGCAGTTTCCCTTCTCGATCGGGTTTTCCTCCTTGGAGGTTTCAGGATAAAATTGCTTGGTGTTGAAGTTTTGAATTATTTCCTTCTCTTCAGTTTTATTTCTATAGACCGCATAATCAATCACGAAGATCTAATTTTCAAGCAAATATGTCATTTTCCAAAGTTTAAAGTAAAACAACATAGTTGTGTGATTTGTATATTTCAAAGTGGAAGTTTTGAGATCACATCATAATGATAGCCCTTTTTATTAAAAAATTATTTTCATTTTTGACTTATCGACTATACTCCAAGCTCCAAATGATAGCACTTTTCAGAATTTGCAAAAAAGCCACCACAGAACTACTTATTCAAGGAGAAAAACAAACTTATGCTATGTAGTCACCGTCTCTACCTAAAAATTCACTTTGGACCTAAGCGTGGGGCAATAAGAAGAAGAGGATATACAAGAAATGGTGGTGACTATAACAGCATCATAATTGGAGAGGATTCAACATACTTGAAAGGAAAGGACCAAACCACTACAATATGGGATCTTCACCATACTTGAGGAGGTTGGGGAAGAAAACTTCAAGCCATACTTCATGCAGATGCATGCGATAGTATGTTGCAAGAGCCCGCATCCATTAATGTCATATATGCATGAAAAAGAAGGAAAGATACAAAAGTTACCTTCCAAGTAGGATTTTACTTGAGGAAAATCAAAGTGGAGGATTAGCACTGGAACAACAAACTAGAGATCGACAGGGGAGTCTTGGCAGGTTGGACGAGAGAAGACACCAAGGCAGACTCCAATGATACTTAAATGAGCACGAGAAGTAGTTGATTCCTTTACCACTCCCCCACTAAGCTTTTGTGGGACCAAAATCCTCCTAAGTAGGGGAGGTATGATCCATAGGGATCTAGAAAAACACACCATTTAATCAGTCCATCAGCACCAAGAAGGAGAAAGAAGAAAAGTGAGTAAAATGAGGTAATCAAAGGTTTTGGAAGGAACCGCATTTGCTTTGTGCAGAGCGGTGATTTCAAAACCATCACCTTGTAAGGGAGGTCTTCCTAAAACTACCACTCGGCCTGGGAAGCGGTCTTGAGACCACCGGCCTACTCAAGGTGGTGGTCTTGGACGATTTCAAAAGCGAGAAAAGAGGAATGGAATGTGAATGGATGCGAACTTGAAGCACCGGTCGTGTCTCTTCCCTTCTATGCCCTTTCACATTCTCCAAAGTGCACATGAGGACATGTGAAGGCCTATAAATGCATGAAAGGAGCAAGATAATAGGCATTCAAAGATCTAGAGAGATCGAGAAGCGAGTTTAATGAGAGAAATGAGCAAGATATTTAGTGTTGGAATGAAATCAGAGGGAGCAAGGTGTAGAAACAGAGAAATAAAGTAATTGGAGATAAGGTTTACATTTTTGCTTCTTTTCATACTTATTATAATCTGTAATTGTCTATATTAGACCAATAAAAGTGAGAAGAAAGAGCGCTTGCCCTTCCTCGATGGTTTTCCTCCCTTGGAGGATTCTAGGATAAAATTGATGGTGTTGAAGTTTTGAAATATTTCCTTCTCTGTAATTTCCTTTCTATAAAGCACTAGATAATCAATCTGGAAGCTCAAATTTTCAAGCAAATATGTCATTTTCTAAAGTTGAAAGTAGAACAACATAGTTGTGTGATTCATAGATTTCCATAATGGAAGTTTATAGATCACATAAGTATAAAGGGCCCAACCCTTGTTATTAAAAAATTATTTGCATTTTTGACTTATCGACTATAGTCCAAGCTCCAAATGATGCAAAATCCGACCAAATTATATTGTGCAATGATCACCCAAAAGGGTAAGGTCAAACCATGGTCTATGACCAATCGAATGAAAAAGGGGGTGACAGACCTTATAATATGCCTAAGTCCAAAAGGTGGTCAAATGTAACATGGTGCCCCTTTTAAAACAAAGTGCCCTTGTATTATTTCAAAACACAATAATTTTCTAAGTCCACAAGAGTGGCCAAACCCAACGAATACAAGTGCTCACAATCACAGGTGGTCCCCACTAGTGGGAAGGTTGGAGATGATTCACAATGTGTTATCCATGTGATCACAAGAAGACAGAACAAGTGTCAACATCAGAAACAAAGGTGATCCCAATTAGGAAAGATGTTTGGATGGATTATTTTTGCAAGTATTGCAAAAATGTAATTGATTTTGCTCACTCATAGGGATATGATTTTTTGCATGCCTCTACAAAAGGATAGATCAGAAAAAGGACATAATTGCATGCACTAGGAGAAAAATTTCTCATCAAGCAAGATTTATTATTAGCAAATTATTCACCCATGCTTTTCTTAAAAATAGAATAGTCAACTTCAGTTTGATTGTATGTAATCAAAGGCTATTAATGCCTCTTTGTATTAGTTTTCTTTGTTTTAGTCCTTTATTTATTAATAGATAAAGGATAAAAATAGGATGCATGGGCGAGTACAACCCTAGTCTAATTTTTGGATGAGTGGGTGAATCAATTTTGCTATATATTGTGTGCCTTAGCAAAGTACAATAGAGGACTTTTTAGATACAGGAGTGTTGAAGCAATTTTCTACCAGTTTTTCCCTTTGAATGTGAAGTATTTTATGCCTTTCCAATTATTTGTAGTCTTGTGTATGTTTCCATTAATCTTGTGAATGTTGAATTCCCTAATTAATCATCTTACCCGTTGCAAGTTCAGTATTTTTACATGTTATTAATGTGTATGTGTAACTTATTAGTATTGTTTTGATTCTGTTCCTTAATACATCAAAGCTTTTACCCTTAATTATCTTCGTAAAACTGTTTTCTGTGTATCAAAAATTCATTCCATATTGTTTGTGCATGTACTCGACCAAAGACCTCATAAATTTTTGGTGTATCACCTTAGTGTTAATTTCATTTTACAGTCATCTTTTACCCTTAAACCCCGTAAAATCAGTTTAGGATAAATCAATAAGGAATCGGCCTTAATACCGAGACCCACCTCAAAATAGGTATACCCATAGACCTGAGGTGTTTCCATTGTATCTATGAAAGAGAGAAATAAAATTTGCAAAATTAGAACACCTGTAGCCATCTCTCTACAAGGTGCACTTTCGAGAGATAACACCTCCCATTGATTGAGTCATTGTGGAAATGTCATAATTTAAAGCTCTAAGGTAGTATAGAAAAGCACCTTCGTCTATTGGTCTTATGGCCACTAGAATCCTATCCCATATCTGCTAGAATATGAAGTTGAAGTCACCAATTGCTGATTAGGAGCCCTCTTGATCATTGTCGGTTGTTCCATAGATTATCTCCCTTCTCTCCAAATTGATTATGAAGAGCCATGCACAAATGGTCCTAGTTCTAGATGGATCCCGTGGTTAGACTCCTGAACCACTATAAAGCTTTACCCTTAAAATATGAAGCCAACAACTTGACCGCAACATCCATTTCAATGATCTCATGAATTACATAGACATTTGTAATATCCTAGATGTGGTCAATTGGATTTGTCTAGTTCTCTCTAGTAAAATATGGAATGCTCTTCAGTGCTGTAGCTATAACTGGATTTTGTGTGTTGAGAGCTAGTAGGTTGTTGCCAATGAAGTTGACATAAGGGTTGGGCTGCGCCATCCTGATTGGTTAGAGAACTCTAGTCGATTGAACGAAAAATCCTACTAGGTGGAGGCGCTGACAAGGTTCTATTTGGTGGAGATGGAGACCTTTGAGGCCTTCTTCCTCTCCTTGCTCTTTTCGGGGATAAATGTAGATAGAAAAATAGTCCATCCTCTCTAGTTCTTGACCTTGTTTGTATTCTTCTCATCAACTTGCCAATCTTGGACAAGTTGAAGCAAGTGGGTTCTGCCTCTTTAGGATTCGCGGATGTGTAATTTCAGAGCTTCTTACAAGTTGGGAAATTAAAACAAGTGCACATCAATCTTGCTGTAGTAAAATGAAGACTTCTTGTCCCATTTGCAATGCCAAAATTGTTATTACAAAATCACAACACCCCCAAAATCTACAAATGGATGGGTTGAGATCCTCAGTGTGACTGCACAACATGGAACATCTCTCAAAGTGTGGGACTTTGTGAGTTGAGAGAGCTCTCTAGATGAAGGTCGGCTCCTATTCCTCTGTTTAGGTGCACACATTCAGATTACAGAGGGTCATTCTAAATCCTACTCTAACTTGCCAAGGAGACAGGGTTAAGGGAATACAAGAAATGAAACCTAATCTAACAAAGGTGATGCACCAAAGGAATGCTAAACATTTGCATTGCTCTTAAACACAAACCATTAAAATGTGATACAATATCCATGCACAGATGACCAAAAATTGTAATGAGGGATCAGGAAGAAGAAAATAAACATAAGAGAGGGTTGAAATCATCCACAGACTTATTCTATTGCTCTAAGAATTGATACAGTGCATTACAGTAGCCAAGAGGTAGAAATTGCATTACAATTTGGATGGAGGGGTTCAAGGCTCCATGAATTCACCTGTAGAGTAGAGAAAAGGAGGCGCAAAGAAAGAATTTCCCACCCTTTGAAATTGTCCCTCTTGTACAATATATACGAAGAATGAGAGAGAGAGAGAGAGAAATGAGGGAAAATCTAACCCTATTCCAACCGCCCCTAAAAGAGCATTAAATTCCCTTGCCACAATCATGGGTCTTACTGCAACACCCATGCCCTCATCGATGTTCCCTACTAGGTAGCAAATGAAAGCCATTCTTCATCATGGTGGTAGGTGGGAGACTTGACAACCTCAAAAATGGTGGGTTGAAACATTAATGGTGGTAGGTGGGTAGCAGGTGTCGAGAGCTCTCTAAAACGTCCCCTCCCACTTGATTCCAAGCTTCACATTGAAATATATGGCCACCAAAAGGTACTTCATCTTTGGAGTCTATTCACGCATATCCAAGTGGTGGCCCAAAGTGCATCTCAAGGTTTTTTCCACTCCTTTACACTCTTGAAGTTGCGTTGAAGAGACATTTGGCATCATCCATGGGCTTGCTCTATTTCCTTTGTATTCTACCTAAGCCCCCTATTGGCGGAGACACTGTGCTTGACCCGAGACACGTGGAGAGCTGGCACATGTTTGGGGACCGCTTTTGGATTTTGAATTTGAATTTGTGCGAGACGAGGCATGTGGAGGCATCTGCTAGTCCTTCTTTACTTTTCAACATCTAGCTCTACCTTTCGGACCGTGGGACACGCCGAGGGTCAAAAGTGCTAATTTAGGGTCTCTTTTTGGGCCATGCCTTTGAAGTTACGTCGATGAGGCACATGGAGGATTCCAATGGCTCTTCTACACTTAGATGATTTGGGTTTTAATTGAACACTGCCTGCCTTGTCCCTATGGTGAGTTAAAGGGGCCCACCATATATAATGCAAAAACCCCCTTGCGGGTGGGACCCTCATGCTTGACTCCACAAATTGTGAGAATGGGACATGTGAGATCATTTGTGGGATGATCATCCATCTTCTCGTGTTTGGATTAGTCCCTTTTATTTTGCGGGGCTATATGTCTGACTCGAGACACGTGAGCGGTTCGCACATGTTTGGGTCCTACCTTTTGGGTTGTGTAATTGAAGTTGTGTCATTGGGACATGTAGAGGCCTCTGTTGGTCCTTAGAATTTTTAATAGCTGGTTCAACCTTTTGGGATTAAGACCACATGGAGGGCCTACGCTTGTTTGGGGACTCCTCCTCTGCCGTAATTTCGACATTGCGTTGTTGAGACACGTGGAGGCCTCCACCAACCTTGTTGCACTTAGCCAATTCGGGCCTAGTCTACCCCCTCCCGACTTTTCCCACATGGTGAGCCCGCACTTTTTGGGGACCACTTTTTGGAATTGACCTTTGGAGATGTGTCGTTTGGGCACGTGGCACCCTCCTCGTCTTGTTTTCTCTACTCGATTCTTGACTTGGTTTTTTGGGGTTGACGTTGTGAGTTCACGCAACTAGGCCAACCTTTTTGTTCCTCCGTGGAAGATCACATTTGACCAAGTTTTTCCCGGGGAAATTGGGATAATTGGCACATTCTTTTGAACATAACTATCAAGTACACTTATGTAATGTAAAAAGAAGATTGTAGTCTCATACTATCCCCAAAGTTACTATCTGCAAGATAATATTTTCATTTCATCTAATGATTGACACGTATGAGTATTCAGTAAGGACATAGTAATGAGAATTTACTAAAAACAATGCATAAAGGATGAGTTTAGTTGATTGTAAGAATAAGCTCAAGAGTAATTTCAAATGGCGAAAATTTGATCCTATAAATAACTATTGATCACATTGATCCCGAATATGAAATTACATTAGGGCATAAAATAAATCATAATGTGTCCGAAATGAGTATCCATCTACGATATATGTCATGAAACAGATTTGAGGAATTTTTGAAGTCACTATTATAAGTAATCTCAAATACAAGCTTTTAACAAGTCAAGTATCCACCCATTTTTGAATAAATGAGACACAACTCAAATGAAGATTCATGGACCAAGTGGTTAAAAAATCATCCACGGGCTTACCAAGTTACAAATCATTCATGAAAAGAAATATAACATGAAGCTATCGAAAGAAGGAACCATATGACATTCATATTGGCAAGAGAACACATACTCTATCAAGAGGGAACACTACATTCTAGAAGATTTCTCTTGTGAAACATATTCCAACTTGCAATAGAATTTAGAGCTACACTTATTGTTTTCAAGATCAATTTGCAGATACTTCCAAATACCACAATTCAAGAGTTCATTCAAATTTATGAAGAAATGGTTATAGATAGCCCATCAGATTATCAATACAATTTTCCATATCAAAACAACCAACAAAGTTCAGTAATAATGGAATCAATCAGTCACAACAATACTTCAACAATGGTAGGTGTGGCCAAAGTCATGTATAAAATTACAATGTCAGAATGCTTTTGGTGAACATAAATGAGGTTCTAACATCTTAGTATGATTACATAATCAGATTTATTGATCATGTTCTATTATACATAGCTATACGAGTTTCAATCATGTACATGTACAAGTATCAAAACCCCAAATCATGAAATACGATATCAAATGAAGGAATTTGATCAATTGCTATAGATTTTCAAAACATTAACAAAGACAACATTTATTTATTTATTTTCTCATAATCCAAGAGGGATGCTCAATACAAGTAAGAATTATAGGAGTTTGAAACAAGTGCAATTAATTACAAGATAGTCTAGAGGACCTTTGATACATCTGGAAGAATATTAATTCTTGAACATTCAAAGAAAAATTGAAGCATAAAGTATGAATGGAAGTATTAAAGTAACTCATTCCATGGAAATCTGAAGAAGGATACCAAGGTGAGACAATGAACAAAAGAGATAATGAACCGAGCTTAACAAGCTTAAACATTGTAGGCTAACATTCAACACACTTATAGAAGAAAACACAACTCGAGCTTAGGTCTAGAATCTCAATAAATTGTAGTGAGCTCAAGAAAAAAAGTGCAAATAAGATATTATGTAGTAACTCAATACAAACTTTGAACAAGATACAAGGGCACAAATGCAAAAAAACATATAAAGAAACCCAGTTCAAGATGAATGAAACATATAACAAGTTTTAGAGATTCATCACAAAATGTTACGATAACATATTACACACTCAGCAGATGTGAAGAATCTTCAAGGAAGATGAGAATGTAAACATTTCAGAGGAAATATTTAAATGCAAACTGAGCTCGATGTACAACTCAGATCTACTACAGAATGGAGCATTTTAAGACAAATGATCAAGAACTCAGCTAATAGAGTGTGAGGAATGTGTGAATCAATGAACTTACACTCAAGGAACATAACTTTAAATAGAAAAACAATCCTTTCCCAGCTATAATTTCATCTCTTGTTATAGATATAAAGTTATAAATGCAACAAAATTGACAAAAGGTGGTATGCAAAAATATCAACAAAGCTTCAAGAAATAAAAGGTTAGAATCTCATTTCATAGATACCTTCAACAGAGATAACGAATAAAGAATACTCAAGAATAATGCATGGTCTGAACGAATTCATGCAGAGTCCCTGAACATGCACAAAATCCTAAAATCATGATTGAGCAGTAAATAATGCAAAATAATGAATACCTGGGATCTCAAAAAGTAGAAATTCGAGTTCAATATGTATAGTACAATGAATAACCATTTGAAGTAGATCAAATCGACAAATGATTCATGGTGGCATTACAAATTTCAATTTCTAGAAAATACAACAGCCATTAAATATTTACTTAAGTTTTTCAAAGAACTTGAAGAAAGAAACAAGAAGTCACTAGCTTCATCAACTGCTAGAAACCCTCAAGGTATAAAAGGATATTTCCAGAGAAAATGATGATCATAGAAGCTCTTGAGCTTATTTTATCAATCATCAAGCATAGAAAAAATAAATAAAAATAAAATATAGGTATCAAAGTGCATAGGGAAACCCAATAGTCCAACTATTTACAGATGATTTCTATGTAACTGGAGGAGTTGAAGAAATCATCGAAGTTATAGCTACAAAATGAAGAACTCACCCCACGGTGAAATTACGACCACGAGATCTCACCCGTAACCAAGCTCAACATATTACAATAATGGTGGTCGCCTCTTGTAGAGATCGAACAAGAACAAAAATGATAAAATGTGCAAGTAATCCCAGATACAAAGTCTCATGAGTAAGAGAAGGTCAATTTAAATATTGGGATCACACAATAATTGTGTTGACTGAAAATTTTTCTAGGGCTTCACCCACAAAATCATAAAATGCAAAGTGAACAATGAGTTATGGTTGAGTTGTTTTACGAATTTAACTCAACCTCACAAAAAAACCAACTCTAGCCGAGTAAAAAGATCGAAAGTTCGGATGATCACAATACACATCAAATGATCGAGGATGTAAAACACACACTAACTACCGGGGGTAAGCTTCGATGGTGCATGATCAAATCAAGTACAAGATCAAATGGCCAAGGATTAGTCACAAGATCAATGTAACCCGTAATCAATGCAAACTCCATGATAAGAGAATCGATGATTCAGATTGCACAATACCTTAGTCAATGGTCACGTTTCAACAGTTAATTCGATGCGATCCAAGTTACCATGGTAAAGCGTCGACGATGTATATAAAATGGTACACGAGATCAAAGGTCTTCATGAAATGTGATGAACACGATACGTCCCGAACTCAATCGGAGTTAAATTATTTCACCGATAATAAAAAAGGAGGTTCGAGCATCATGGCGAAGGGGACCAACCCAATTGAAATAAAATCATTGCATTGACCTTGGTTAAAGGTCTAAAATCATATGCCAAGAATAAAGAAAGACCGAAAACCAATAATAATGAAATGATAATTCAAAAGGAGGTCAAATTATATTATATATGAATAAAAAATATACCATCGAAGGATCTCGTGACCTTGCAAAAGGTGAAATGATTATTCAAAACCAAAAACCATATTTATGTGGTAATGATAATTCAAAAGGAGTGTCCTAAATTTCTTATGACCATGAGCAAATCAAAGGGGGACTTTCCAAACATATGATTTTTGATCAAGTGTATGCCGACCAAGTCAAGCTAAGGTCCTTATTACCTTAAACAAATCAAATGACCTTAGTATCTTTGAATGACAAAAGTAAGTACAGGTGGCATAGGAAATAAAATAAAAGTGTCTCTGCACCATGGCATGATGGTCCCCACATTTGAAATAAAGTATGACATGATAACAAGAGACAAAGAAAATTATGCATGGAGATGTCAACATCAGAGCCTGTAAGTGGTCCCCACACTTTGGGTGAGTTTTGTAAAGTGTTAAATCAAAAGAATCATCTTGCTCACATAGGGAGATAATTTTTGCATGTGCATCCAAGGGGAGGATTAAAGTGCTAATTTTATCACTACAAGTGGATCAATTTGTAAGTGTCACATCAAGCACTAGAAGATAAAGTTTGCATGCACATTGGAGGAGACTTACACAGCAAGTAAAGGCTATTATTAGCCAAATTATTCATCTTACCTTGTTAAAAATAGATCAGCCAATTGCAGTTTGACTGAATGTATTTTTGTAATCAAGACTATTAATGCCTCATTGTATTAGCATGTCTATTATTATTCCTTTATTTATTCATGATAAAGGGATAAAAATAGGATGCATGGGCGAGTACAAAGTTTAGCCTATTTTTAGGATGGTATGGTTGAATACTTTTACTATATATTGTGTGGAATTGCAAAGCACAAGGAGGACATTTTGGACATAGGAGTCTTTGAAGCAAATTTTTCCATTTTTTCCTTTGAATGAGAATTGATTTCTACCTTTCAAATTATTTATAGTGGTGTGTATATCTTATTATTTATTTTGAATGTCAAATTCCATAATTAATCATCATACCTTCATCGCGAATTTAGTAATTTCTGCATAATACTAGTGTGCATGTTTTCTTGCTGTATTGTTGTGATTCATTCCCTCAAAAAATTAAGTGTTTTGCCTTAGTATTTTGTTGAAAACTATTGGTTTGTGCATCCAAAATCCATTCTCAAATTAATTTTCATGTACTAAATCAAATCCCTCAACAAGTTTGGTGTATCACCCCATTTTTCAATTCATTTATAGTCATCTTTTTACCCTCAAAACCCCTAAAAAATAGTTTGGGATACATAAAAACGGAACTAGCCTTGATACCAAAGACTCGCCTCAACAATAGGTATACCCACAGACTTGAGGTGTTTCCATTTTATCTATAAAAGAGAGAGTTCTAGAGCAAGCTTAGAATAGCTGCAATCATCTCTCTATAGGGTGCACTTTCGAGAGATAACAGTTAGGAGGTTTCAATGGCGGTGATCTCTGTGTGTGGCCATGGGTTATGATGCTTCCATGTTCTAATTTTAGTTATTTATTTTATGGTGCATGTATCTAATTATTTGTAAAATCTAGTCATTTTATTAGTTCTTGTTAATATACTTTTAATTACTTAATTTAACTTAATTGTAAACCATAAATGAAGATGTGACAATTGGGCATTAAGTAGGGTAGATGGTCCTTGATATTTTCTTGATGTTGAATAGAATTAATTTTGGTTTTAAGTGTGTACTCTTCCTCTTTTCTTAATCTCTAATTTTTCCTTATAGGCTACTTTCCGAGACTTTTGGGACAAGGTAACCTTGTGCCTTGCTTCTCAAAGTCATCCACCAATCATACTTATGAATTATGGAGTTAATTTTAGATTTTTAATGTTTTGTTAAGTGAAAAAGAGTTAATAAATTCACTTTTATTCTTACGTCATTTAATATATCCTTTGAGGGTATGGAGTGCATGTGGAGTGTACACTTGTGCATGTCATAGCCTTAGTTATTCATTTATTATCTTTGGTATTTATGTGTTGACTTGTTGAGTTGGAATTGAGGAATGATGAAGTGACATCCTACATGGAGCCACCTCATCATCCTCACCTCCTTTTCTATTTATTGAAGTGAATTTGGAGTAATTGGGGTTACTTGTTCTCATTCCTACTCTTGCATTTTTGAAATTTTGGCTTTGGTTCTTTCTTGTAGCTTTTGAGTAGCTTTTTGAGGAATTTTGCTTGGATTAAAGCTTTTGGTGTGAAGATTGGAAGCTTGCAATGGAAAGGTAGGGTCTTACCCTTTTGATTTATTATTGCATATGTTTTGATTGAGAAATATGGGATTGTTTGAGTGTATGTTTGTGTGTTGTGAATGGATGTATGTGTTCTTGCATGGGATTGGGTAGATTTTGACCCTAAGAATGGTGTGGGAGATGGAAAATGGGACCATTGGGGAGGGAAAAGGGAGTTGTGAGGCATGCATTTTGGAGGGAGTGTGATTAGGGTGTTCCACCTATGGGGAGAGAAAAGGAAAACATTTCCACATTTTGCATATTTGCAAGGGGAGAGAAAATGATGTATTTGAGTGTTTTGTGATGTGCACATGAAGGTTTTTGGGTGGAACCCCTATTTAACTTGGGAGGTAAAAGGAGGTGGTTCCCATATTTCCTTTCTCCTTTGGCTTGTTGTCAAGCCTATGTGTTTATTGGAAAATTGTAAATCTTGTTTGTGTGTGTTATTTGAATGTGTTACAATTTGTGGATTGTATGTTTTGTGGAAGCCATTATAATTGTGAAGTTGTCAAAGTTGCAAAATCTCCCTATTTTTCTATGGTTTGGGCTTGGGGGCCAATAAGGGCGATGGCTTCTCATCCTTATTAGAATAAAGGTTGGCTAGAGAGTGTCTCCTACTCCCTTTGCTTTGTATTGTGATTCAAATTTGAGTAGATAAAAGAGATGAAAGTTGAATCTATGGAGTTCGAGGATGATCTTGATATGGAGGCATTTTATTTGAGACCCATGAGAGAATTTATTTTTTTATACAATTTCATCATGTTGTTTATACTTAGAGTGGAACACTTGTAAATCATGCATTTTAAAAGGAGGGTACTCTAAATTTTTATTTAAAGAAAGAACTTTGGAATTGTATTGAAATGGAAATGTGTATTTTCTAATTTAAATTTTAACTCAAAATTTGTATTATGGATTCATTTTAAAAGAATGGTGATCTTGTATGGAAAGTATATGTTGATTTCTCTTTTTAGTATTGTTAGGGAAAAGGAGAAGGAAGAAGCCTCATTTAAGTATGTTATACTTTATTGCTCTTCGATTTAAAATGCAAATGGAGTGATTTAAGCTATGGTGTTGTAGTCAAATTTTATACAATGTTAAAAAAAAACGAAAAAAAAAATTATACTTTTATTATTTCCAACCAAGAAATATATTTACCCCTTTAGTTGCAATTAGTTTGAATAAAACGGGCTATTAATACGACTATTTCACATAGCTACATATATAAAAAAATTTACACCAAAAAATTACGCCTTATATTTTTGTTATAGAAAATAACTTGGATCTAAAAGCTTGTTTGAAATAAATTAAAACACAAAAAAAAAAATCATATATATATATATATATATAATTATATTAATTTATAGATTAACTCATTTACTTCTACAAACTCTAATTCATACATTTAATAAAATATTCATAACACACACACACACACACATTGAATAAATTTAATATTAAAATGTTATACAAGAGACCGACTAATTTAATAAATATAAGTTTGAATAAATAACAAAAATTGCCTAATAATATTGGTTAGAAAAAATAGTGTGTTGGGGAGAGGGTGGGGTGGGATAGGGCGCCACCCCCCCCACCCTAACCCATATTATTGGTAAGTTAGAATAAATTGTGACCCTTTTGGGTATAAAGTAATAACTAATTTATTTGTGTTTGATTTTAGGAACGGATAAATAATATTGACCATGGGTGTTATGGATGATGTTAACAAAGGATTAATTTAATTAAAAATAAAATGTATAGTAAATATAGTAATTTTTGGGCATGGGTTCCAAAATGTTGTTAGAGATAAATTAATAATATTTAATTATTAACTTAATTTTTTGATTTCATCATGAATGTGTAGGAAGTTATTAAATGTAAAATACTTGATCAAGTAAGCTTATCACCCTTGAGACCTTATTTTAAAACTAAAAAAATCCACAAATTTTCCCAAGTAATTATAGTAATTGATGTGGTTTTAGAGCGCCGATTTTGTGGGCGTTTCACTACACAACAATGGACGTTAATATAGTATTTGAAGTATATATAGATACGATTTTATATGCTTATCCCAATAGTTAAGAATGATTGATTCTTCTACATTATCGCTTTATGGTGCAACAATAGGGATGAAATGCGTGATTGAGTTATTTATCCGGAAAATTCATTATAGTGAATGGAAGTGTTGAAATACTTATAGGTGTTCTATAACAAAAGAAATATAAGTTGGTATAATATCTTCACAATCAAACAAATTACAATATGGGAAGATTGAAATTAAAAAAAATATTGTTCAATAATTATATAACCATATAACAATGAAAGTAATCCAATGTAATTTAGTAAGTAAATTATTACTATGGTGAATTACCTTCTAACTAATGTTTTTATCCAACACCCTTATATGAAATGATTCAAGTGTTTTGACTTGTAGACTAACCCACTATCTCTACAAAACAACAAAAGATTTCAAATTAGTATCTTACAAACATTTCACATGAAGACCAATTGAAAAGATAATACTCTCAATAAAGAATCCATGTATTGTGTATATTTAGGCATGTTTCAAGGATTTCTAGCAAAAACTTGACAACGCGTATGGTAATGAAATTACCTTAAAATAGCTTTTGTAAAATCAATGAAATGTATGTCACATGGCTTAACAATTGTTATGTTTGTGGAGCTTGTTTTCATGTTAGAGTGTGGTACACCTTCTATGTGTTACACTTGGGTATTTTTACGGCGGTCCCACTCGCCGGTGAGTGGGTCAAGGGGGTTCGGGGGGTGAAGCCCCAAAGCAAATTTTCATGGGTGGTTTATTAACCCATGGGTAATGGGTAACCGTTATGGGCTGTTTTTGGGCCCATGGTTTTTTCAATACCCATTGTTTTGATACCCACGGTTTTGTATCAAACTGCTTAACCAATTGTCTATTTATATGGTCTTATGCATATAGTAGATAGACAAGAAAATGTATTGTAGATGTGCTTTGAATTCAGGTGTGAATTTCAGTAGGGTTTGTTGAGCATAGCTCCAAACGGATCTCGGGTATTGTATTTAGAGATTGGAGGCTTGTAATAAAATCTGAACAAGTGATTCTTGGTGGATGTAGCCCAAATTGGGTGAACCACGTTAAATCTTGTCTCTGTGTTGTGTTATTTATTCTACACTTTTATTTGAGATCTTTAATATTTTCTGCATATTAGTTTCTCTTGTCATGATTCGTAAGGGATTATTCGCATATTTTATCTCTTATTTCCTAACAACCATGTCACAAGACATATAATTGAGTTACATGTAGTGATCTTGGTATTGTAGATGTATAGAAGTGATTAGTGTTGGTATTTTCATCATTGCACTATTTTTACAAAGAGAAACCATTCTATATCCACCTAATTATTTTATGACATTTTTGTACAAAGAATCACCATGAGCTATAAAACTATAAGTGTGGTTGGATGGATCTTGATAGCTAAGAAAAGATGGCTCCTCTCTCCAAAACATTTACTAGTGCCAAAATTTCAACATCCATAACACATTGGACACATACACATTATATATATAAACATATATGCAATACAACTTGTTTTAATTAGGTGTTATGAACCATGACCTCCATGGTTTCATGCCATCAACATGTCATATTTCAATGCAAAGAAATACATATTTTTGTTTATAGACATGAAGATTAATAGTCATTTATCAACTTCCTTAATTCATGTATCATAGAGTATTGGTAGTAGAAAATGGACTCATTTAATACATGATGGATTCTTTCACTCTTGAGGAAACTACTATCAATCGTTTTACATTAGCTAGGGAAAAAAATATTTGTATCACACTTTCATTATTCTAATTGTTCTACCCCAGAAATTTCACTATTATAAAATTAACATCGAAATCATGTTATTTTGATTCCCTCACGTAATATTCGATTTAAATTAAAAAATTGGTATTAGAATTATGAGAATTATATGTTCATGAGCATGGAACATCCATTTGACATGGATATGCACCTCATATGTAACCCTCTCTTATATATATGGAGTCTTCATACACTCTCTTCTCAATGCCAAATTAGAAGGATATCAAACACATCCTTCGCATTGATGGATATCCATAAAATGATCTACATGGGGATATTAGGAGCAATGGTACACATTTGATAACTTATATATTAGTTTATGCAATTATTGGAATATGCTAGAATTCACACAAACATGCAACACTACATGATATCATAGCGAAAATAAGATGTACATATCTTCTTAGTAAATTGATATCATATATTCATGCTTAGGGATTGGAATCAACATTGATATGCCACTATATTATCTAACTTATATCATATGTTAATTACCATCACCCAAAAGATCAAAATTAACAATAGGGATCATTGATTTATGAGGAGTGATAAATTATCTAAGCACAAGAGGTGTCCCTAGGGAGTACTTTCTCATTGTAATACTTTTATCAGCTTTTATCGCATCTTGATCCAAATTGAGCCACAACTTAGTGGATAAAACACTAAGAAAGGTACTTAATATCTTATATCAACCAATTCACAATGAAGAAATAAATATAGAAATAAAATAACCTTATTTCAATTTAAAATGTATACAAAATGGAAAAATCTATAAGAGATATGTAAGTTTTGATATCCATTTATTTATTGAAAACAATTTTCTTTATAGTTTTAGAATGAAGAAGTTGAAAAACTAATATGAAAAGGAACATGAAGGGTTTATAATCGAGAACGAAATAATTTTCCTAAATGAAAATTATATGTATATATCTTAGGGGTGGAATTGAATGGGTAGAAGTGAAAAATTTCATAATTTATTCATTTATTATATTTTTATTTAGTGCTCATTGTAGGGGTCACATCTCCTATCTCATTCACTAGATTTTTGGATCAAAGGATGCATAAGAAAGATGAAAAAATTATCTAGAAGGAAGGGTATACAACTAGGAGTCAGATTTTTTATATCAGATAAAATCCATAAATAATCTAAAGACCCTAAAAATGTAAAATAAAAATATTTCAAAAATTACTAAAAATAAATCTTCAAGACTTTCTATATATAAGTGTTTAAAAATATTACTCTACATAGTCATTGGGACCACATACATAGTATTTTGAAGTATTTGCATAATTTGATAGGATTTCCTCGTATATAAAAACAAGTATGAGTGTAAAGTAGTTCAACACAACATACATGCAGTGTATGCACTATGAGAAATAGTAACTATACCACTCTAAATTGACATGCACCATCCAAATGACTTAACCTAGAATGACAACGTCATAGTCAAATTTCCTTTTTCAACACTCCACTTGATTGGGACAGCCGAGGGTAGCCAAAATACCAAGTACTTCTACATAGGTTGATGTATACAACAATATTCATTCAATCAACCCAACATTTTTATGCTTCCGTATGTGTCACTCAACTTTATTTGGAACTGCATGGGTGGAGGAAAATAACCAATGAACATTGTGAATTCCACACAATGTCACACATGCGCTTGCGTGTCCTACATAGCTTTTGTATTACCACTGAAGTGAACTTTTGATATATGCACACAATGTCACACATGGTAGCATGGACCACATAATATGTGCATTACCATGCAAGTGCATTCTATTTGCAACATGTCTGCACACCTTTATGCAGTTGCATGATAGACATGTTTATTTTGTGTAGCATATAGGCCCTATGCAAGGCATTTATGACTTAATGACCATATGGATAGTCTATGTCATGCTTTTGCCACATCAAAACACCGTGCAACATACTGTGACACTAGAAGTTTAACCTTGAGACTTGTAAAAAGAGAACAATTAATTGTTATTGAAAACGAATAGTTTCGTAACATCCTCCTTTAGAATTACTTCCTTGTAATGATATATTTTACTATTAGGCACTAAGGGAAGGGTTATTTTGAGGTTTAAAAATGCACACTAAGCACTCTTGAATGGTAACATACCTTACACCGAATGTTTTTATATATATTTCTATCCACAAACTAATAATATTTGAATAAGAAAACTTAACCTTTTAATCACGTGAATCCTCATTATTAACATTGGTAAACAATGCGTACCTATATAAATGCTATATCGTATTCTTTCCCATTAAACTTAAGTTATGCTATTTTGTAAATATTCTACATTTTAATGTTTGTTAGTTTATTATTGTATATTAGTTTTGTATTACATATTTTTTTATCAGTAATGTACAAGCAATTACAAGTTTGGTGTAAGGTTGTCCTCAAAGACCGACATCCATTGTACAATGTAGATACGAAAATTTCAATTAAATATGACAAAAAAATTTCAACAAATCTCCCGATTGAATAAGAAAAATGATAGTTTTAACATAATTAGAATTTATACTAAAATTTAATGTCACTTAAAAGTGTTTTATTTTCAGTATCATGAGTATCTCTCAACAGAAAGAAATTTTTACATTTAGATACTTGTTTATGTTTTTCTAGTCATTTTATTAGTTCTTGTTAATATACTTTTAATTACTTAATTTAACTTAATTGTAAACCATAAATGAAGATGTGACAATTGTGCGTTAAGTAGGGTAGATGGTCCTTGATATTTTATTGATGTTGAATGGAATTAATTTCATTTTGAAGTGTGTACTCTTCCTCCTTTCTTAATCTCTAATTTTTCCTTAGAGGCTACTTTCGAGACTTTTGGGACAATTTAACCTTGTCCCTTGCTTCTCAAAGTCATCCACCAATCATACTTATGAATTATGAAGTTAATTTTAGATTTTTTAATGCATTTGTTAAGTGAAAAGAGTAAATAAATTCACTTTTATTCTTACATCATTTAATATATCCTTTCGGGGTATGGAGTGCAAGTGGAGTGTACGCTTGTACATGGATCCACCTCCTTTTCTATTTATGGATGTGAATTTGGAGTAATTGGGGTTACTTGTTCTCATTCCTACTCTTGCATTTTTGAAATTTTGGCTTTGGTTCTTGCTTGTAGATTGTTTGAGTTGCTTTTTGGGGAATTTTGCTTGGATTAAAGCTTTTGGTGTGAAGATTCGAAGCTCAGAATGGAAAGGTAGAGTCTTACCCTTTTAATTTATTATTGAATATGTTTTTATTAAGAAATATGGGATTGTTTGAGTGTATGTTTGTATGTCGTGAAAGGATGTATGTGTTATTACATGGGATTGGGTTGATTTTGACCCTAAGAATGGTGTGGGAGATGGAAAAAGGGACCATTAGGGAGGGAAAGGGGAGTTGTGAGGCATGCATTTTGGAGGGATTGTAATTAAGGTTTTCCACCTATGGGGAGAGAAAAGGAAAACATTTCCACATTTTGCATATTTGCAAGGGGAGAGAAAATGATGTATTGGAGTGTTTTGTTATGTGCACATGAAGGTTTTACGATGCAACCCCTATTTCAATTGGGAGGTTAAAGGAGGTGGTTCCCTTATTTAATTTCTCTGTTGGCTTGTTGTTAATCCTATGTCTTTCTTGGAAAATTGTAAACCTTTTTTGTGTGTGTTATTTGAATGTGTTGTAATTTGTGTATTGTATGTTTTGTGGAAGCCATTATAATTTTGAAGTTGTCAAAGTTGCAAACTCTCCCTAATTTTCTATGGTTTGAGCTTGGGGCCAATAAGGGGGATGGCTTCTCATCCTTATTAGAATAAAGGTTGGCTAGAGAGTGTCTCCTACTCCCTTTGCTTTGTATTGTGATTCAAATTTGAGAAGATGAAAGAGATGAAAGTTGAAGCTATGGAGTTGGAGGATGATCTTGATATGGAGGCATTTTATTTGAGACCCATGAGAGAAGTTTTTTTTTTTTGTAAAAATTCATCATGTTGTTTCTACTTAGAGTGGAACACTTGTAAATCATGCATTTTAAAAGGAGGGTACTGTAAATTTTTATTTATCAAAATTGTATTGTGGAAAGAAGGAAATTTGGAATTGTATTGAAATGGAAATGTGTATTTTCTAATTTAAATTTTAACTCAAAATTTGTATTATGGATTCATTTTAAAAGAATGGTGATCTTGTATGGAAAGTATATGTTGATTTCTCTTTTTGTATTGTTGGTAAACTCAAATGGAAAAGGAGAAGGAAGAAGCCTCATTTAAGTATGTTATACTTTATTACTCTTCGATTAGAATGCAAAATGGAGTGATTTAAGCTATGGTGTTGTAGTAAAATTTTATACAATGTTAAAAAAATGAATTATTTTTTATACATTTATTATTTCCAACCAAGAAATATATTTACCCCTTTACTTGCAACTAGTTTGAATAAAACAGCTATTAATATGACTATTTCACATAGCTATGTATATAAAAAATTTACACCAAAAAATTATGCCTTATATTTTTGTTATAGAAATGAACTTGGATCTGAAAGGTTGTTTGAAATAAATTAAAACACAAAAACAATTTCATATATATATATATATATATATATATAATATACGTATGTTAATATATTATTAAATAAATTTAATATTAAAATGTTATAGAGTAGACCGACTAATTTAATAAATATAAGTTTGAATATATAACAAAAATTGCCTAGTAATATTGGTTAGAAAAAATAGTGGGTTGGGGGAGGGGTGGGGGTGGGGATGGACGGGGGCACCGCCCACACCCCAACCCATATTATTGGAAAGTTAGAATAAATTGTGACCCTTTTAGGTATAGAGTAATAACTAGTTTATTTGTGTTTGATTTGAGGGATCGAATAAATAATATTGAACATGGGTTTTATGGATGATGTCAATAGAGGATTAATTTAATTAAAAATAAAATTTATAGTAAATATAGTAATTTTTGGGCATGGGTTCCAAATGTTGTTAGAGATAAATTAATAATATTTAATTATTAACTTAATTTTTCAATTGCATCACGAATGTGTAGGAAGTTATTAAATGTACAATACTTGATCAAGTAAGCTTATCACTCTTGAGACCTTGTTTTAAAAATTTAAAAAATCCACAAATTTTCCCCAAATAATTATAGTAATTGATGTGGTTTTAGAAGATCGATTTTGTGGGCGTTTCACTACACAACAATGGACATTAATATAGTATTTTAAGTATATATAGATACGATTTTATAAGCTTATCCCAATAGTTAAGCATGATTGATTCTTCTACATTATCGGTTTATGGTGCAACAATAAGGATGAAATTACGTGATTGATTTATTTATCCGGAAAATTCATTATAGTGAATGGGAGTGTTGAAATATTTATAGGTGTTCTATAACAAAAGAAATATAAGTTGGTATAATATCTTCAAAATCAAACAAATTACAATATGGGAAGATTGAAATAAAAAAATATTGTTCAAGAATTATATAACCATATAAAAATGAAAATAATCCATGGTAATATAGTAAGTAAACTATTACTATGGTGAATTACCTTCTAACTAATGTTTTTATCCAACACCCTTATATGAAATGATTCAAGTGTTTTCACTTGTAGAATAACCCACTATCTCTATGAAACAACAAAAGATTTCTCACATAAGTATCTTACAAACATTTCACATGAAGACCAATTGAAATGATGATACTCTCAATAACAATCCATGTAAAGGTATATTTAGGCATGTTTGTAGGATTTGTAGCAAAAACTTGCACAACGCATATGGTAATGAAATTACCTTAAAATATCTTATGCAAAATCAATGAAATGAACATCACATGGCTCAACCATGTCACAAGACATATAATTGAGTTACATGTAGTGATCTTGGTATTGTAGATGTATAGAAGTGATTAGTGTTGGTATTTTCATCATTGCACTATTTACAAAGAGAAACCATACCATATACACCTAATTATTTTATGACATTTTATGTACAAAGAATCAGTCATGAGTTATAAAACTATAATTGTGGTTGGATGGACCTTGATAGCTAAGAAAAGATGGCTCCTCTCTCCAAAGATTAATTTACTAGTGCCAAAATTTCAACATCCATAACATATTGGATGAGATACACATTTTATATATAAACAATATTATGAACTCCAAAAGAAAATAGATCTCCTTCTTTGTTATCAAATAATGAATTACAATGTTTCCTAAATAGGAAAACAACTCCCAACTCGAGTTGCCAAGTAAACTCTAGCTAACTCTGACTAAATCTACTCTAGGTGGCGGAAATTACTATTTTTAGTAGTTTACTAGAACCTGCTATTCTTAGTAAGTTTGCATGCTTATTCCTATGGGCACATAAATTGCCACGCATCTTCTACATCCCTAAATTAGAGGAATTTTGCCAACTTTCTAACTCATAATGCAATTAATAGACTAAAATTAACTAATGCTCAAAAATAGGAAAAAACCGAACTATAACTTAAATCCTAATTTTGGCCTCAAGATGGCGGATTTAGGGCCCGAAAATGTGTCAAAACTTGCCCCAACTGGTAGGGCTGGTTTCGCTGCATTTGTCTCATCGAAACACGTGGTTTCAAAAAAAAAGGACTCAAACGGACACCCGAACTCAAGTTATGACCTTGTCAAGTTCCTGCTAATTCTGGCGCATCATTCTCCCCTGCTTGAAAAAAATGCAGCTCCTGCAAGTTGTCTTCTTCAAACTTGCTTCCATTTATCTGCATCCAACTTCTTAATCTCCCACTCTATGACCCAAGTATTGTCCTCTTGTTCCATTCCTTTCCAGTGTACCAAATATTTGTTGTATTTCCCATTTCGTGTGTCCATTGTTTTCTTATCTAGAATCTGATCCACTTCTTCTTTCTTCTTCACCGAACCTTGTTGCCTCCAATCTACTACTTCATCAATAGAATCCCCTTCTGCACCATCCCCATGAAAAGAATACAAATCTAAAACATTAAACACTGGAGAAATATCAAAATTCCCTGGCAATTCTACCTCATAAGCATTATCGTTTATTTTTTTCACGATTTTGCAAGGACCAATCTTCTTGTACTTCAGCTTGTTATAGGTTCCTCTTGGAAACCTTTCCTTCCACAGATATACCATAACCAACTCACCAATTGTAAATACCTTTCTCCGTCTATGCACATCTGCTATTTCTTTATACTTATCATTACTATTCTGCAGCTTCTTCCGCACTTCTTCCTGCAATTGTTGTATATGTTCGGCAAATGCTTCTGCATCATCACTGACTCTGCCATCAACTGGTAGTTGCACCAAATCTAACACCCCATTTGGATTACTCCCATACACAATTGAAAATGGAGACTTTCCCGTGGATCTGTTTATGGAACTGTTATATGCAAACTCAGCTTGTGGTAATGCTAAGTCCCATTGTTTCGGCTTTTCCCCAACAATGCACCTTAACAGGTTTCCCAAACTCCTATTTACCACCTCTATTTTCCCATCAGTCTGCGGATGATAGGCACTACTGAACTGTAGTTGAGTTCCAAATTTCTTCCATAAAGTCCGCCAGAAGTGACTTAAGAACCTTGTGTCCCTATCTGAAGTAATAGTTTTTGGAACACCATGCAAACGAACAACTTCTCTGAAAAACAAATCTGCTATGCCTGTTGCATCACTTGTTTTCTTGCAGGCAATAAAATGAACCATCTTAGAAAACCTATCAACAACCACAAAAATTGAGTCATTACCTCGTTGTGTTTTTGGTAATCCCAAAACAAAGTCCATACTCAGATCTGTCCACGACCCTTTAGGAACAGGCAATGGCATATACAACCCTGTATTCTTGTGCATGGCCTTTTGAGACTTGGCAAATTCGACATCTTTCCACATATCTTACCACATCTCTTTTCAACTTTGGCCAATAGTATTTGTCTACTACCAAGGCTATCGTCTTATCTTTACCAAAATGCCCAGCCAACCCTCCGCTATGCAACTCTTTCACTATATTCTCTCTCATAGACCCAACTGGAATACATAGTTGGCATCCCTTGAATAGGTAGCCATCCTGTAAAATATACTCATCCAGACATCTCCTGCATTGTCTGACAATGGACTAATTAGTCTTTCAACAATATCCTTGAAATCAGAATTAGAAGAATACAAACCCTTTATTGCTTCAAAACCCACCACCTCATTTTCCATAGTGGTAAACAAAGTCACACGCCTACTCAATGCATCTGCAACTTGATTCTATTTTCAGATTTATGTTTTAGAGAAAAAGTATATCCCTGCAAAAATGATACCCACTTTGCATGCCTACTATTCAACTTCTTTTGGGTATTCACATACTACTCAGTGGCTATGTGGTCTCAGAATAACACAAACTCCTTAGGCACTAAGTAATGCCTCCAATGCCTTAATGCTTGTACAATTGCATAAAATTCCACATCATAAGTAGAGTAGTTCTTTCTTACCTCATTCAGTTTCTCACTAAAGAAAGCTACTGGCTTTCCTCCTTGACTTAGAACAGCCCCAATACCCACATGTGAGGTGTCACAATCAACCTCAAACACTTTATCAAAATCTGGTAGTGCCAAAATGGGTGCCTCTGTCACCTTCTTCTTCAAGAATTGAAAACTATCCTCAGCTGCCTTTGTCCACAAAAACTCCCTTCCTTTTGTGCAATCTGTTATAGGAGCTACAATACTGCTGAAATTTTTAATAAATTTTCTGTAAAATGTTGCTAGACCATGAAAGCTCCTTACCTCTGTTATACTCCGTGGAGTAGGCCATTCAATAATTGCCTTTATCTTTTCTGAGTCCATCTGTACCCCATCTGCTGAAATAATAAAGCCCAAGAATACCAAACTCTCTTGCATGAATGTGCACTTCTTCATATTTGCATAGAGTTTCTCTTTCCTTAACACTTCAAATACCAACCTTAGATGCCTCAAATGTTCTTCTTTAGTTTTACTAAAGATCAAGATATCATCAAAATAAACCACAACAAACTTACCATTATACTCCCGTAGCACGGTGTTCATCAATCTCATAAAAGTACTAGGTGCATTGGATAACCCGAATGGCATCACCAACCACTCATATAATCCATTTCCCGTCTTGAATGTTGTTTTCCACTCATCTCCTTCTCTGATCCGAATCTGATGATAACCACTTCGAAGATCAATCTTGGTGAAATACTTAGATCCAGCAAGCACATCCATCATATCATCAAGGTGAGGTATTGGGAACCGATACTTGATTGTAATTTTATTGATCGCTCTGCTATCCGTGCACATTCTCCATGTTCCATCCTTCTTTGGTGTTAATAAAGCTAGTGTTGCACATGGACTCATGCTCTCCCTTACGACCCCCTTTCGCACGAGCTCTGCCACTTGCCTATTCAACTCTGCATGCAATGTCGGGCTCATCCTATAAGCCGCTTGATTTGGGAGTGAAGACCCTGGAATCAAATCAATGTGGTGTTGAATATCTCTTTTGGGTGGTAATCCATCTGGTAGCTCATCAGGAATAACATCTGAAAATTCTTCTATTAATTTCGATGTTTCTATTGGTATTTGAGCACTTACAAGTTCATCCTTATTTGCAACTAGTGCATAACAAAAACCGGTTCCTTTGCCTCCTTCACAAATTCCTTTTAGTAAAGCATATTTTCAGCCTTTCCTCTTCTTTAAGAGGTAGAAAACTATTTTTGTGCCATCCTTCCGTAAAGTATAAGTATTCTTTCCCCCATCATGAATAACTTTTCTATCAAATTGCCATGGTCTTCCTAACAGCATATGACATGCATCCATAGGGATAACATCACACCAAATCTCATCCTTATAACTGTTCCCAATAGAAAAGCTTATTAAACATCTCTTATCAACAATAACTTCATTACCCTTCTTAAACCATGCAATACGATAAGGGTTAGGATTCTTCTCACAATGCAGACCCAATTTATCGACCATCTCATTTGAAACCATGTTCTCACAACTACCACCATCAATAATAACATTACATACCTTTCCTCCTGAAGTGCATCTTGTTCTGAAAATATTTGTACGCAGCCATGCATCCCCCTTGACCTCCTTTCTTGGAGCAATCATCGTCCTCTTGATCATCAGAGTTTCTCCAACATCTGGTGGGATTTCCAGGTCCTGTTCATCTTCTACTTGCTCAGCTTCAACAAGATTTACTCTTGGAGCATCTCCTTGCCTTTTGTCATGTGTATAAGTATGTGGGCATTCAAAAGCTCGATGCCCTTCTTCACCACATTTGTAACAAACAAATGGTCTTCGTGGAGCCTCCCATCCTCTATCGCCAACATATCCTCTGCCCCTAGGAAATCCTCTGCCTCTTTGTTGATTCTGGAAATCTTGTCTCGTATCCTCTTGCTTTTCCAATCCACGAGATGATTCTCCCCTACCTTGGCTGAAACCAGCTCATCCCCAAAAGGAAGTTGAGGCCCCCTATTCATTCCAGGTGATCTCCTAAAACTTTGACGATTTTGTTTTTCCTCAGCCTTTAAGGCTAATTGATAGGCATCCTCCATGCTTTTAATCCTATGCATACTTATCTCATCTTGAATAGAAAATTTTAATCCATTAACATACCTTGCAGCCATTTGTTCCTCAGTTTCTTCATGCTCTACACGAATGGACAACTTATAGAACTCATCTGTGTATTCTTGCACTGTTTGTAAGTTCTGTCTGAGATTCTGAAACCTCCTGTAAAGGGTTTGTGCATAATCCACAGGGAGAAATTTATCTTTCAGCTTCTTCTCCATCTTACTCCACGTCCTAATTCTTTCTTTCCCCTTTCTTGACCACTCTTTCTGTAGGTGATCCCACCATAACATAGCATGACCTTTCAATTTCGTGCATGCAAATTTTACCTTCTTTTCTTCTGACATAGTCTTCCACTCAAAAAAATTTCCCATGCTAGTCAACCAGTCTATTAGCTCCTCTGGTTTTAGACTACCACCATACTCTGAAACATCAACTCTTATCCCATCATTCTTTCCTTCTAATGCTCGAAGCATCCTTTCTTCAAAAGCTAATGGTGGTGCTTGCGTTTCCTCCTCTTCACAAACTTCTTCTTCATCTGTGTCATCTCCACCTTGATTTCCTCTCTAGGTTATCATTGCAGCAAGCGCAACAACTTGTCTCTGCAGATCTTGCATATTTCTATTCATCTGTGCAATACCACCTCCTCTTCCTCTTCCTCTTCCTGCCATTTTTTTAAAAAAAAAAAATACTTCGAACCAGCTCTGATACCAGATAATGTAGCCAAATTAAGAACAAACCAGATATGCTGCAAATATTATGAACTCCAAAAGAAAATAGATCTCCTTCTTTGTTATCAAATAATGAATTACAATGTTTCCTAAATAGGAAAACAACTCCCAACTCGAGTTGCCAAGTAAACTCTAGCTAACTCTGACTAAATCTACTCTAGGTGGCGGAAATTACTATTTTTAGCAAGTTTACTAGAACCTGCTATTCTTAGTAAGTTCGCATGCTTATTCCTATGGGCAATGTAAATTTGCCACGCATCTTCTACATCCCTAAATTAGAGGAATTGCCAACTTTCTAACTCATAATGCAATTAATAGACTAAAATTAACTAATGCTCAAAAATAGGAAAAACCGAACTATAACTTAAATCCTAATTTTCGGCCTCAAGATGGCGGATTTAGGGCCCAAAAACGTGTCAAAACTTGCCCAACTGGTAGTAGGGTGGGTTGCCGCTGCATTTCATCTCATCAAACACGTGGTTTCAAAAAAAAAAAGGACTCAAACGAACACCCGAACTCAAGTTATGACCTTGTCAAGTATATTCGATTCAAATTAAAACATTGGTATTAGAATTATGAGTTTTATATGTTCATGAGCATGGAACATCTATTTGACATGGATATGATCCTCATATGTAACCCTATCTTATATATATGGAGTCTTCATACACTCTCTTCTCAATTCCAAATTAGAAGGATATCAAACACATCCCTTGGCATTGATAGATATCCATAAAATGATCTACATTGGGATACTTTAGGAGCAATGGTACACATTTGATAATTTATTTATTAGTTTATGCAATTATTTGAATATGCTAGAATTCACACTAGCATGCAACACTACATGATATCATAGCGAAAATAAGATGTACATATCTTCTTAGTAAATTGATATCATATATTCATGCTTAGGGATTGGAATAAACATTGATATGCCACTATTTATCTAATTTATATCATATGTTCATTACCATCACCCAAAAGATCAAAATTAACAATAGGGATAATTGATTTATGAGGAGTGATAAATTATCTAAGCACAAGAGGTGTCCTAGGGAGTACTTTCTCATTGTAATACTTTTATTAGTTTTTATCGCATCTTGATCCAAATTGAGCCACAACTTAGTGGATAAAACACTAAGAAAGGTACTTAATATCTTATATCAACCAATTCACAATGAAGAAATAAATATAGAAATAAAATAACCTTATTTCAATTTAAAATGTATACAAAATGGAAAAATCTATAAGAGATATGTAAGTTTTGATATCCATTTATTTATTGAAAACAATTTTCTTTATAGTTTTAGAATGAAGAAGTTGAAAAACTAATATGAATTGGAACATGAAGGGTTTATAATCGAGAACTAAATAATTTTCCTAAATGAAAATGATATGTATATATCTTAGGGGTGGAATTGAATCGGTAGAAGTGAAAAATTCCATAATTTATTCTTTTATTATATTTTTATTTAGTGCTCCTTGTTGGGGTCATATCTCCTATCTCATTCACTAGATTTTTGGATCAAAGGATGCATCGAGAAGATGAAAAAATTAACTAGAAGGAAGGGTAACTAGAAGGAAGGGTATACAACTAAGAGTCAGATTTTTATATCGGATAAAATCCATAAATAATCTAAAGACCCTAAAAATGTAAAATAAAAATATTTGAAAATTACTAAAAATAAATCTTCAAGACTTTCTATATATAAGTGTTTAAAAATATTACTCTACATAGTCATTGGGACCACATACATAGTATTTTGAAGTATTTGCATAATTTGATAGGATTTCCTCGTATATAAAAACAAGTATGAGTGTAAAGTAGTTCAACACAACATACATGCAGTGTATGCACTATGAGAAATAGTAACTATACCACTCTAAATTGACATGCACCATCCAAATGACTTAACCTAGAATGACAACGTCATAGTCAAATTTCCTTTTTCAACACTCCACTTGATTGGGACAGCCGAGGGTAGCCAAAATACCAAGTACTTCTACATAGGTTGATGTATACAACAATATTCATTCAATCAACCCAACATTTTTATGCTTCCGTATGTGTCACTCAACTTTATTTGGAACTGCATGGGTGGAGGAAAATAACCAATGAACATTGTGAATTCCACACAATGTCACACATGCGCTTGCGTGTCCTACATAGCTTTTGTATTACCACTGAAGTGAACTTTTGATATATGCACACAATGTCACACATGGTAGCATGGACCACATAATATGTGCATTACCATGCAAGTGCATTCTATTTGCAACATGTCTGCACACCTTTATGCAGTTGCATGATAGACATGTTTATTTTGTGTAGCATATAGGCCCTATGCAAGGCATTTATGACTTAATGACCATATGGATAGTCTATGTCATGCTTTTGCCACATCAAAACACCGTGCAACATACTGTGACACTAGAAGTTTAACCTTGAGACTTGTAAAAAGAGAACAATTAATTGTTATTGAAAACGAATAGTTTCGTAACATCCTCCTTTAGAATTACTTCCTTGTAATGATATATTTTACTATTAGGCACTAAGGGAAGGGTTATTTTGAGGTTTAAAAATGCACACTAAGCACTCTTGAATGGTAACATACCTTACACCGAATGTTTTTATATATATTTCTATCCACAAACTAATAATATTTGAATAAGAAAACTTAACCTTTTAGTCACGTGAATCCTCATTATTAACATTGGTAAACAATGCCTAACTATATAAATGCTATATCCTATTTTTTCCCATTAAACTTAAGTTATGCTATTTTGTAAATATTCTACATTTTAATGTTTGTTAGTTTATTATTGTATATTAGTTTTGTATTACATATTTTTTTATCAGTAATGTACAAGCAATTACAAGCTTGGTGTAAGGTTGTCATCAGAAACGACATCCATTGTACAATGTAGATACGAAAATTTCAATTAAATATGACAAAAAAATTTCAACAAATCACTGATTGAATAAGAAAAATGATAGT